>OZ007500.1:116272516-116597888 GCA_963931805.1 Microdon myrmicae | reverse complement strand
TTTCCGTTAAAACCTGATTTACAATTTGCCCTCATCTATCACACAAACCAAGTACATCCTTTCAAACAACACTACCCAAAAATATGTCACAACTCATTAATAATTAAAGTCATCGGGAGATGTGTACGGAAAGATCCTTCTTACTGCATCTGATTATGCGAATATCCTTTCTTTTTTATTAAAATCAAATCCATAACTGTTACGCCCTATAATCCTATTAAGTGGCAGATACAATTAGTACCGATTTATGAGAGCAAAAGTCTCGCACCCCTTTCGGTCCATTTGGATTGTGATCTTTGATCGTGTACAATAAATCTTGACCCGTTTTACACGCCTCTGATTTTTCCGGCAAATAACTGGAATTTCCCTTTGAAAAGTTGACTCAATTCACTCAGCATCCTTTCTAGAGAGTTCATGGCAGTTTGACATCCTTTGATCGAGAACAAAAGGGGTACAAGATCAAACAGATTTTCTTAGGGAAATACAAAACAAGAAACAAAATCTTAACCGAGCGCCTTAACGATGTGATTTATTGCTGTTTGAAGTGACCCTGTGGGTCTTATTTGGGAAGAGGGGAATGGAGATCAAGTTTCTGTGTGCTCTGTTTGATCCTGCCCAGCATCCCGGGGGGAAATTAAATGAAAGGTACATGAAGACAGTCGAACTGACTTGCCATCAAAGGGATCAGGATCTCATCGCATCGCCTTGCAATTAGTGTCCGTTTGTTACAGGATCTATAACTCGAATATCCTTGGTTTTGTTGGATTGATCCAATGTCAGTCAAAATTTTTGAAATGTCAATGTAACACACCTTCCGTGCATCGGAACCAGTTCCTTGTTCATTTCTATCCTTTCGATTCGGTTTGTTATGCGGTACAACCAGCGAACTGATTGTCGGGCTCTTGGCTACTCCTTGGCCGAAGTCTTATTTATTTTATATTAAATCTCTCGTTTTCGCTGAGACTTTGTTGCTTCTGTTTTTCTTCAATTTTCCTTCTTTTTTTTGTGTATTCCTTTTTAACATTTGTCTTCGATCGTCCTTTGTTATGCTTGTATATGCAAATTCCGTTTTTGGAGGTCATCGAGGTCAGTACTGGTCACTTCGCCTTTGGAGGCAAGGACATGGAATTCATTAATTTTTGTGGGAAAACAAGCGCAACAATCATCCGTAAAAGGGGTGGAAGTGGCATTAAAATGAATTTTATATCTGTTGATCCAGTTTCAAGGATAATAATTATTGTATTTCACCCTAAATTGTCGTGGCATTTTTATGGATCCAGGTGCGCAGTTAAATTTAATTAATAAAATCGACAATTGATAGCAATTAGGAGTATTCCCGTACCGTTACCATGGAAAGACTGTTGCAAACAACAGATGGTCACGTATAACTGCTATGGACGGATGCGTTGCATCCTTGTTGGAGTGTCTGCATCGTAGACAAAGTAGCGGTTACGTGATGGCTCTAAATTGATTCGAAATGGTGACTGATAGTTTGACCCTATCATACCTCTTGTGATGATGGACATACTCGTAATGGCTGCAATAAAGTAATAAATTAATTCGTCCTGTGTGCCTTTGCAAAACATTCGAAATGGAATTAAGCTGAGATGATTGACAATCAAATGGAGTCTGATCACGTTTTATGAGAGCCCACTGCGAACCTTTAGCAAATTCAAAGCCGAAGAGACCGTTATAATATACTCCTAATATGATTGTGTCGTTCTTGATTTACCCTGGCTTTATCGCCATGAATGGTATCGGAATTTTAAGGTTAACTACCCAAAAAGATAAAATACATCATTCCCATTTTTATAAACAATTGGATACTTAACATCAGGCACATTGTAAAATGTATACATTTATTGTGATAGTTGTTAGTTCTTATTCTTTTCTTGGCGATGTCTGATATCCATTTGGCCAGAGCACGAAAATAATGGAAAGAATCAGAGACAGAGAGTAAACATTCTCCTTTGATAAAACAATCTATTTTACGGCAGTTAAGATCAAATGAAGTAGGATGCAGTAATAATGGGCAGTGGATAATACCAAGATTTAGTTGGTGAACTGGAAGGGGGAATATTTGGGGTTTATGCTAGTTTTTGGAAGACAACTACAATATAGCTAGTAATAGCAGGCTCCTCTGGTCTTACGCAAGGGAATACGAATGCTTTTGTATGAGGAAGATCAGATGCCGCTTTTGATCTTAATATCGCCAAAAGTTGGCCTTGAGGAAAAGGCTCATTCCTTCGAAGTAGAAGTTCGGTTACGCGAGTATGTAAAATGCTTATTGATCTCTGTAAAATATTGACATTCCGAGTTATCGATCCCAAGGTACCAGCACCAAATAGAAAACTTTCCAAGGTAATTTTTTTCACTAATGGCAGTGGGAAGATAATAATACTATTTTCGTTATTTTCGTGGCATCTGCGAAAAAGAAGAAATCGGGATTTCTCATAATATAATGCAACTTATTATAGAACATAAACGTTCCAAATTAGCTGCCCAGGGTTACGAAAACTCTTCAAAAGGGATTAAATCGAATTGTACGGATAATTGGCTTATTTTCTGTGTAAGCTAGTTAGCTTTTACGGTTGAAGATCTTTGGTTTGAATATAGACAAAATTACCCCGTGAGAAGTTTTATCAAAAGAGGTTAATAGCGAGGAAGTCGATGACAGTCTTTGAGTGAGTATGTCACGTTTGGTTAATAAATCAATCCATCTTGAAATGGTTTTCCCTTCATTAATTTCTTATTCATCTGATCTTTTCCTGAAATGTCTGGGATGCTCTGCTGGTACTTTTTCAATCGCAGTTTTATCTAGATACAAACCGTACTATAAATAAGGCGTTTATTGAAAGTGGTCGTGAAATTAGTCCATGAATTTTGTCTTTAAGTCAAACACGAAATTGATTTTGAAGGCCACTACAAGATTGCTAACAAAATTAATCTTGGAATTGGTCAAGAAGTTAATCAATATACATATTTACTCACGAAATATGCGTATGTTCGAAAGTTGGTCAAAAATTTCGTTATCCAGTTGTCTATAAGTTGATTTCGAAATTGGTCATAAAGTTCGCAGGAGAATGGTCATGAAGTTGGTCGAAAATTTGTCATTAAGTTGCCCATGATGCGGATCATAAAGTTGGTCGGCAAATTAGTCACCAAATTGGTTATGAAGTTGGTCGAGCATTGGCCATGAAGTTGGTCGTGAAAATGATCATCAAATTGGTCGAAAAGTTCGCCATGAAGCTGTTCATCAAGTTGTTCATGAAGTTGGTCAAGAGGTTGATCATGAAGTTGGTTATGAAATCCATCATGAAACTGGACCAACAAATTTTGTCATTTAGCTGTTGATTAAAGTGATCATGAAGTTGGCCAAGAGTCGATCATGAAGTTGCTTAACTAGTTGATCATGAAGTTGGTTATGAATCCATCATGAAACTGGACCAAAAAATTCGTCATTAACCTATCGAACAAGTTGATCAAGAAGTTTGTCAGAAGTTGTGGAAGTAGTTAATTATTATGAAATCCATCATACGACTGAACCAAGCAATTTCTTCATTAATCTGTCGATCAAGTTGATCGCAAAGTTGGTCAAGAAGTTGATTATGAAGTTGGTCAAGAAGTTGATCATGAAGTTGGGTATGAAATCCATCATGAAACTGGACCAACAAATTTCGTCATTAATCCGTTGATCAAGTTGATCATGAAGATGGTCAAGCAGTTGATCATGAAGTTGGTCAAGAAGTTGATCATGAAGTTAAGTATGAAATCCATCATGAAACTGGACCAACAAATTTCGTCATTAATCTGTTGATCGAGTTGATCAGAAAGTTGGTCAAGTAGTTGACCATGAAGTTGGTTATGATATCCATCATGAAACTGGACCAACAAATTTCGTCATTAATCTGTCGATCTAGTTGATCATGAAGATGGTGAATTGATTGATCATGAAGTTGGTTATGAAATCCATCATGAAACTGGACCAACAAATTTCGTCATTAATCTGTCGATCAAGTTTATCATGAAGATGGTCAAGTTGTTGATCATGAAGTTGGTCAAGAAGTTAATCATGAAGTTAAGTATGAAATCCACCATGAAACTGGACCAACAGATTTCGTCATTAATCTGTCGATGAAGTTGATCATGAAGATGGTCAAGAAGTTGATCATGAAGTTGGTCAAGAAGTTGATCATCAAGTTGGGTATGAAATCCATTATGAAACTGGACCAACAAATTTCGTCATTAATCCGTCGATCAAGTTGATCATGAAGATGGTCAAGTAGTTGATCATGAAATTCGTCAAGAAGTTTATCAGGAACTTGGCCAAGAAGTTCATCATGAAGTTAAGTATGAAATCCATCATGAAACTGGACCAACAAATTTCGTCATTAATCTGCCGATGAAGATGATCATGAAGATGGTCAAAAAGGTGATCATGAAGTTGGTCAAAAAGTTGATCATGAACTTGGGTATGAAATCCATCATGAAACTGGACCAACAATTTCGTCATTAATCTGTCGATCAAGTTTATCATGAAGTTGGTCAAGTAGTTGATCATGAAGTTGGTTATGAAATCCATCATGAAACTGGACCAACAAATTTCGTCATTAATCTGCCGATGAAGTTGATCATGAAGATGGTCAAGCAGTTGATCATGAAGTTGGTCAAGAAGTTGATCATGAACTTGGATATGAAATCCATCATGAAACTGGACCAACAAATTTCGTCATTAATTTGTCGATCAAGTTAATCATGCAGATGGTCAAGAAGTTGATCATGAAGTTAAGTATAAAATCCACCATGAAACTGGACCAACAAATTTCGTCCTTAATCTGTTGATCGAGTTGATCAGAAAGTTGGTCAGTAGTTGATCATGAAGTTGGGTATGAAATCTATTATGAAACTGGACCAACAAATTTCGTCATTAATCCGTTGATCAAGTTGATCATGAAGATGGTCAAGCAGTTGATCATGAAGTTGGTCAAGAAGTTGATCATGAAGTTAAGTATGAAATCCATCATGAAACTGGACCAACAAATTTCGTCATTAATCTGTTGATCGAGTTGATCAGAAAGTTGGTCAAGTAGTTGACCATGAAGTTGGTTATGATATCCATCATGAAACTGGACCAACAAATTTCGTCATTAATCTGTCGATCTAGTTGATCATGAAGATGGTGAATTGGTTGATCATGAAGTTGGTTATGAAATCCATCATGAAACTGGACCAACAAATTTCGTCATTAATCTGTCGATCAAGTTTATCATGAAGATGGTCAAGTTGTTGATCATGAAGTTGGTCAAGAAGTTAATCATGAAGTTAAGTATGAAATCCACCATGAAACTGGACCAACAGATTTCGTCATTAATCTGTCGATGAAGTTGATCATGAAGATGGTCAAGAAGTTGATCATGAAAGTTGGTCAAGAAGTTGATCATCAAGTTGGGTATGAAATCCATTATGAAACTGGACCAACAAATTTCGTCATTAATCCGTCGATCAAGTTGATCATGAAGATGGTCAAGTAGTTGATCATGAAATTCGTCAAGAAGTTTATCAGGAACTTGGCCAAGAAGTTCATCATGAAGTTAAGTATGAAATCCATCATGAAACTGGACCAACAAATTTCGTCATTAATCTGCCGATGAAGATGATCATGAAGATGGTCAAAAAGGTGATCATGAAGTTGGTCAAAAAGTTGATCATGAACTTGGGTATGAAATCCATCATGAAACTGGACCAACAAATTTCGTCATTAATCTGTCGATCAAGTTTATCATGAAGTTGGTCAAGTAGTTGATCATGAAGTTGGTTATGAAATCCATCATGAAACTGGACCAACAAATTTCGTCATTAATCTGCCGATGAAGTTGATCATGAAGATGGTCAAGCAGTTGATCATGAAGTTGGTCAAGAAGTTGATCATGAACTTGGATATGAAATCCATCATGAAACTGGACCAACATATTTCGTCATTAATCCGTTGATCAAGTTGATCATGAAGATGGTCAAGCAGTTGATCATGAAGTTGGTCAAGAAGTTGATCATGAAGTTAAGTATGAAATCCATCATGAAACTGGACCAACAAATTTCGTCATTAATCTGTTGATCGAGTTGATCAGAAAGTTGGTCAAGTAGTTGACCATGAAGTTGGTTATGATATCCATCATGAAACTGGACCAACAAATTTCGTCATTAATCTGTCGATCTAGTTGATCATGAAGATGGTGAATTGGTTGATCATGAAGTTGGTTATGAAATCCATCATGAAACTGGACCAACAAATTTCGTCATTAATCTGTCGATCAAGTTTATCATGAAGATGGTCAAGTTGTTGATCATGAAGTTGGTCAAGAAGTTAATCATGAAGTTAAGTATGAAATCCACCATGAAACTGGACCAACAGATTTCGTCATTAATCTGTCGATGAAGTTGATCACGAAGATGGTCAAGAAGTTGATCATTAAGTTGGTCAAGAAGTTGATCATCAAGTTGGGTATGAAATCCATTATGAAACTGGACCAACAAATTTCGTCATTAATCCGTCGATCAAGTTGATCATGAAGATGGTCAAGTAGTTGATCATGAAATTCGTCAAGAAGTTTATCAGGAACTTGGCCAAGAAGTTCATCATGAAGTTAAGTATGAAATCCATCATGAAACTGGACTAACAAATTTCGTCATTAATCTGCCGATGAAGATGATCATGAAGATGGTCAAAAAGGTGATCATGAAGTTGGTCAAAAAGTTGATCATGAACTTGGGTATGAAATCCATCATGAAACTGGACCAACAAATTTCGTCATTAATTTGTCGGTCAAGTTTATCATGAAGTTGGTCAAGTAGTTGATCATGAAGTTGGTTATGAAATCCATCATGAAACTGGACCAACAAATTTCGTCATTAATCTGCCGATGAAGTTGATCATGAAGATGGTCAAGCAGTTGATCATGAAGTTGGTCAAGAAGTTGATAATGAAGTTGGTCAACTAGTTGATTATGAAGTTGGTTCTGAAATCCATCCTAAAACTGGACCAACAAATTTCGTCATTAATCTGTCGATCAAGTTTATCATGAAGATGGTCAAGAAGTTGATCATGAAGTTGGTCAAGAAGTTGATCATGAACTTGGGTATGAAATCCATCATGAAACTGGACCAACAAATTTCGTCATTAATCTGTCGATCAAGTTTATCATGAAGTTGGTGAAGTAGTTGATCATGAAGATGGTCAAGAAGTTGATCAGGAAGTTGGGCAAGAAATCTATGATGAAACTGGACCAAAAAATGTTGTCATTAATCTGTTGATCGAGTTGATCATGAAGTTGGTTATGATATCCATCATAAAACTGGAACAAAAAATTTCGTCATTAATCTGTCGATCAAGTTTATCATGAAGATGGTCAAGAAGTTGATTATGAACTTGGGTATGAAATCCATCATGAAATTGGACCAACAAATTTCGTCAATAATCTGTCGATCAAGCTTATCATGAAGTTGGTCAAGTAGTTGATCATGAAGTTGGTTATGAAATCCATCATGAAACTGGACCAACAAATTTCGTCATTAATCTGTTGATAGAGTTGATCAGAAAGTTGGTCAAGTAGTTGATCATGAAGTTGGTTATGATATCCATCATAAAACTGGAACAAAAAATTTCGTCATTAATTTGTCGATCTAGTTGATCATGAAGATGGTGAAGTGGTTGATCATGAAGTTGGTTCTGAAATCCATCATGAAACTGGACCAACAAATTTCGTCATTAATCTGTCGATCAAGTTTATCATGATGATGGTCAAGTAGTTGATCATGAAGTTGGTCAAGAAGTTGATCATGAAGTTGGTTGTGAAATCCACCATGAAACTGGACCAACAAATTTCGTCATTAACCTGTCGATGAAGTTGATCATGAAGATGGTCAAGAAGTTGATCATGAAGATGGTCAAGAAGTTGATCATGTAGTTGGGTATGAAATCCATTATGAAACTGGACCAACAAATTTCGTCTTTAATCCGTCGATCAAGTTAATCATGAAGTTGGTCAAGTAGTTGATCATGAAGATGGTCAAGAAGTTGATCAGGAAGTTGGGCAAGAAATCTATGATGAAACTGGACCAAAAAATGTTGTCATTATTCTGTCGATCAAGTTAAGTAGTTGATCATGAAGATGGTCAAGTAGTTGATGATGAAGATGGTCAAAAAATCCATCATGAAACTGGAACAAAAAATTTCGTCATTAAAATGGCGATCAAGTTGAACTTGAAGTTGGTCAAGAAGTTGATCATGAAGTTAAGTATGAAATCCATCATGAAACTGGACCAACAAATTTCGTCACTAATCTGTCGATGAAGTTGATCATGAAAATGGTTAAAAAGTTGCTCATGAAGTTGGTCAAGAAGTTGATCATGAAGTTGGGTATGAAATCCATCATGAAACTGGACCAACAAATTTCGTCATTAATCTGTCGATCAAGTTAATCATGAAGATGGTCAAGTAGTTGATCATGAAGATGGTGAAGAAGTTGATCAGGAACTTGGCCAAGAAGTTCATCATGAAGTTAAGTATGAAATCCATCATGAAACTGGACCAACAAATTTCGTCATTAATCTATCGATCAGGTTAATCATGAAGATGGTCAAAAAATCCATCATGAAACTGGAACAAAAAATTTCGTCATTAAAATGTCGATCAAGTTGAGCTTGAAGTTGGTCAAGAAGTTGATCATGAAGTTAAGTATGAAATCCATCATGAAACTGGACCAACAAATTTCGTCATTAATCTGTCGATGAAGTTGATCATGAAAATGGTTAAGAAGTTGATCATGAAGTTGGTCAAGAAGTTGATCATGAAGTTGGGTATGAAATCCATCATGAAACTGGACCAACAAATTTCGTCATTAATCTGTCGATCAAGTAAATCATGAAGATGGTCAAGAAGTTGATCAGGAAGTTGGTCAAGAAGTTGATCATGAAGTTAAGTATGAAATCCATCCTGAAACTGGAGCAACAAATTTCGTCATTAATCTGTCGATCAAGTTAATCATGAAGATGGTCAAGTAGTTGATCATGAAGATGGTCAAGAAGTTGATCAGGAAGTTGGCTAAGAAATCCATGATGAAACTGGACCAAAAAATTTTGTCATTAATCTATCGATCAAGTTTATCATGAAGTTGGTCAAGAAGTTGATAATGAAGGTGGTCAAGTAGTTGATTATGAATTTGGTTATGAAATCAATCATAAAACTGGACCAACAAATTTCGTGGTTAATTTGTTGATCAAGTTGATCATAAAGTTGGCCAAGAAGTTGCTCAGGAACTTGGTCGTGCACTTGTTCTTATATATTGGTCAAACACTGAAATTTAGAAGATGGTCAAGAAGTTGATCGAGAATTTCGTCAAGAAATCCATCATGAAACTGGACCAAAAAATTTTGTCAATAATCTATCGATCAAGTTTATCATGAAGTTGGTAAAGTAGTTGATCAAGAAGTTGATCATGAAATTGGTCATGAAGTTAGTCATATAGTTTGTTAAAAGGTTCGTCATAAAATTGTCTATTGGTTGCCTGTGGAATTGTGTATGAAGTTCATCAGAAAATTGGCCACGAATTGGTCATGAATTTGGTCCCAAAGTCATCATGAATTTGATCAAAAAGTTCGCGATTAAGTTGCCAATTATATTGTAGGTCATACAATTGATCCTTAAGTTATTCATATAATTGACCATTAAGTTGGTCATAAATTTGGTCATAATGTTGGTTACGCCACTGTTCAATATGTTCTTTATTATGTTCCTCACCTTGTTGGTCAGCAAATTGATCATGAAATCCATCAAGTGATTGGTAAAAAGTTGTCAATCTTGAAGTTACCCAAGTTGGGCTGAGGAGAAGTAAGTAAGGAGATGCATCCTGAGAAAGGTTGTCGAATTCCGTTTGGAGAAGTGAGTAGTCGAGAGGAGAGTGGATCGTTTTGAAGAGTTTAGTGTAACCCGCGTAGAGAGGGACGAAGGAGTGCTTGATACTGGAGTCTATATCGTTAATGGTAATAATAAATAAAAGGGGAGCAAGATGACTGTCCCGATAGACCTTGGGTGGGGAGGAAAGGACTGGAAAGGATGGATCAAAATCTGACACGGTAGGTTCGATTGTTAAAATAGGAAGAAATTCACTTAATCAGTCGGGAATCGAAACGAAGGGAGGATAGCATAAATAGAAAGAGATTGTGGGAGATTTCGTCGAAGGCGTTGCTGAAATCGCTGGTGATTACGTCGAATTCGTTGTCGTCCTCAAGGGTAAGGAGGATATGGGAAGAGAACTTCACTAGAGTGGTCGTGGTAGAGCTGCCTGCGAGGAAGCCATGATGGAAATGAAGTTAGTTTGGAAAGTGGTCATGAAGTTGGTCATAAAGACTTAATCAACTTGGTCAAAACGTTCGTCTAAACTATTCATCAAGTTGATCAGGGAATTAGTCATGGAATTGCTCATTAAGTTGGTGACGAATTTGCTCATGGAATTGATCATGAAGTGCGTCACCAAATTGTCTATTGGTTGGTTGCAAAATTGAACATGAAGTTCACCAGAAAATTGGTGAATTGGTCATGAAGTTGGTCCGAAAGTCATCATGAACTTGGTCAAAAAGTCCGCCATTAAGTTGTCAATTATGTAGATCATGAAGTTGGTCATGAAGTTAGTCGCAACGTCGAGATCAAGTTAGTGAAAAAGTACGTCATTAAGTTGTCTTCATGTTGGTCATGAAATTACTCATGAAATTGATCATAAAGTCGATCATGGAGTTAGTCATGAAGTTGGCCATAACGTTGGCCATGAAGTTGGTCATGACGTTGGTCACGAAGTTGATCAAGAAATTGATCATAAAGTTAGTTGTGAAACTGGTCAACAAGTTCAGTATTAGATTGGCCATGAAGTTATCATGAACTTGGCCACATAATTGGTCATGAAGTTGGTCACGAAATTGGATATAGATTCATGAAGGTAGAATTGAAATTGGACTTGAAGTTGGTCTTGAAATTTATCATGAAGTTGAATTGGAATCTGATAATAGAATGTATATTTAATATGGTAAGGACTTTACTATTGGAATTTGTTTTGAGTTTAATTATAAAGTTGGTAATCTACATCATCATGACGTTGATAATATAGTCGTTTAGAAAGCTGATTACGCAGTTGCTCCTGTTCTTAGTTATCATGTAATTAATCACTAAACAATTCTTAAAGTTGATACAATTAGTTCTGTTTCGCTTTTAAGGAAACATAACCAAATCTTCTTTCAAAAATTAATTACAAAAGAACCCTGCAAATCGCACTAGTTACAGATTTTGATTTCTATTCCGTAAGAGATTTGTAGTAATTAAAAATTCATTACAAAAAGCAATAAGTATTTGTTGTGATTTTAATTCCGAAAAACGAACTTCGTCTTACAACATGGCTCAACATTTTTTGACCAACTTAATAAGTTGTGAATTTGATCATGAAATTGATTATTCCTTAATTACGAATTGAATATTAGGCAAAGAATTGCTTGGGAGTACAAGTTTAATAATGGACCGCACGAAATCGCAACTTCTAAGGTTGGAGATAACAAAATTATCGTCAACAGTACTGTAAGGAATGTAGCTAATGGTGCTGAAAAAAAACTGATTAAATATGGGGTTAAGTAATCAAATTATTGCTCAACACTCTATGTTGTAATGGGGGAAGCAATAATTGTACCGATTAATCGGAGGCGTGAGCACATGCTCGTGCAATTCACAGTCGCAAGACTAATCAGTAGATTGATAATAAACATGATTTCATTGCGACTCATGTAAGACTTTTTAACTAAAAACAACGTCGAGTAGCTTATGACTTGTAAACGCGTTTAAAGTTCATAATGTAATTAGTACTAATTCATCCCATAGTACTAAATCATCCAGGAAAGTTAATTCATTACCAAGGAATTAGGTTTTTGGAAGACTACGACTAATGACTACGATTTGATAAGAAAGGCCATTCAATGACAATAGCTAATTAAGTAAACAACACAAATATGAATTAAAGGAAATAAACGCAACTCGAAGGAAGGTGTGAAGTATATTGGTCACTCGGTCTAAGGAAACAATAGTTGAAACAAGTGCCTTTTTATATACATGTATTACTCTTAAGGGTTAAAGTACTTGTTAATTGAAAACACATGATATTAGGAAGGAAATCTGCTTAGTTGTGGAGAGTATTGGCTTAAAACGAATCAAATTGAAGAAGTTGCTCTAACTAGGTCACATTAAGACGGCCTATGACACCAGTGCGGAGAGAAGTTGTTAGACTGACAACTTTAAAAAGTGTGCGGTCGATTTTATTTAATTTTCATCTGTTAAAAAAACTCTAACATCTGTGTAGCAGCACCTCTGCGCGGTGTCTTTTGTATTCTGAACAGTTTTAGTTGGCTGGTGACAATGCTCCATGGCGAATTACCATTTGTTCCGATAGGTAATATTGAATTTAAAAATCAAGATGTACTATAACATTTTAGTACATTATTAAGGAACGACAATTTCATTTTATTTTTCGCGGAACGGACACCATTGTACATGTTAAGCAACGTCCATTCCAAATCACGCAAGAAATACGGTAAATTATCATCCACACTCTTCAGAGGTGTCAGCCTCATTTGAAAACCAATCACCGGAAAATGGTCACGAAATGATCCATAAATTTCCAACACTGCCTCTGTATCCTGACACCCAAATGAATGAAACTCACAAATTACCCGATGGTGAGAACAACACCAACCGGCAAGCCCCCCATCAGACGCATGTTTAAAAAAACGAAAGAAAAAACACGAATTTTCGAAGCAACTGTGTCCAACATCTGGAAGCATTCCTGACGTGGTTTGGATGTTTTTATTTTCTTGTAAAACCACAGATTCTCGCTCTCGTCCTATCGTGAGAAGCATACACACATTCCAAGTTTGATTATGAAATGAACAAAAATAATAACAACAAAAAAAGCAAGATTCTTGTGCTGGAATTCCTGTGGATCCTCGTCTAGACGGTACGTCGGGATATATGACAGTTTGTGAGAACATATGAATTCTGTGGGATGTGGGTCTGCTCGTCCTGTAGGATACTAGTGCGCTGCCTCCCCCACAGCACAATAGCCATGTGAATGTAAACACCTTGGAAGTTACTTCCGCATTATGTTGATCCAGTGTGTTTCCCAAGACCTCACTAATCCAGTGCTCTAACAAATTCGATGTGACACTCATGCACAATGGCATACAATTGTGGCAAATCACTTCCGTCGACGCATCATGGTGTTTGTAGAGAGCTCTGCAAACACCGTCCAACATTCAAGAGGATCCTGCTTCTTCGCCTATATCTTAGGCAACCTGTTATTATTTGTTGGTCTTGTTTGGCGATCCGGCCGATAACAAAATGAATGAGAATGAATGGAGGAGGATGTGCTGTGTGCGCACCAGTTCACCTGCAGTGATAAGCGGATAACTGTCTTCGTCTGCTGCTTTCTAGTCGTCTTTTCTTCTTGTCAGTTAGTGTTTTTTTTCTTTCTATTAATTCATGTTTGTTTTTTGTTTATGAATGGGAGCAACCTGCGTAATTCAGTATCTGACATTGTTTACAAACCACAGCCCTAAATGCAACAGGAAGATTTATTTACATTCCAGAGAAACTAGTAGCTCTTTCGTGAATGAATACCTTCAATTGAAACTAAATGTGACGTCTTTTATTCGCAGAGAGGCGAATCGTATGCCGCCAATTAAGGTTGTCGTTGCTCCAATTTTAAATCGAACAACTCACTTTCAGGATTGTGGTCGTAATATTGTCATTGTGCATTAAACAAAAGGTGCCCGCAATTACGGTGTCAATTTCAACCAACACTGCAAACCACCGGAAGGGACCAATTGGTTTCCAATTCATCGAGATGCCACCGTCTCTCAGATCTTCCGACAGTCTGGTTTCTAATAGGCGTGAGAGTTTCCTTCTATATCCTTTGTTCGGCGGTCGTTGTTCCTGGCCGTAGCTTATTTTGGATTGACTTCGTTTTTCCTCGCCGCACACACCTCCAACACACTTTATGACCTGTGACAAAGGCAATGAAAATGCCGAAAAATCCTTTTTGTTACTGACATCATCCGCACGTCCTGTGATGACAATTGTCCATTGGCACACTCCCACTAGTCACAAAAATTGAGACATCATTCATGCTGTTCATCCCGAATACACACCAGATATGCTGTAATGCCATTCGGCATTCTTCTGGCATCTGGCAGGACAGTAAATGCGACACGCAACTTAATATACACCCAAACACACATACACACCGGACAGCATGTGCACCCACATTCGTCCTAACAACTATTAGTGTCCGGTCAGTTAATGTGGACGGTGTACAAGCGCTACAGGGAAATGATATCCTTTTCATTGTTTTGTGATAACAGGACATGACCACCTAAGGGTGCCACCTACTTTAGCACACCTCACTCAAACAGCATGATCTAGTTTTTGTTGCTCATTATTCGCCAATGTTTTGCTATTTAAGGACAATAGTGAACTATCATCGGGTGGGTTATAAAGGTCCCATTTGTGTTTATTTATGATTTTAGGAATTCGTCGTCGACAGGACATCAATTTATTGAATTCTTGTATCTGACTTCAGAATTGTGATTTCATGGTCATTTTGTGGGTGTTAAAATGACCACTGGCAGCCGGTGCAACCCTAATTTGACAAGGGACAAGAAGCAATGCGAACCATATGAACGACAAGGATTAAAAAGGACAGCAATTAATTTGGTCCATCTGAGAATGGGGAACCCAATATTAAATTCCGTACACGGATGTCACCTCAAAACACACACAGTCAAAAAAAAGTAACTTATATCGCATATAAATTGTAAAATGCGTTCCGTATTTGTTTCCATAGCAATTGTTTTTTGATATATACAACTATACATATTGAGTTTTATTTGTTAAAATATGCGGGGGCATCAGACAGCGGTGGGATGGAAAACATGTATTTGAAGTATCAGCATTCTCGTTAGCTAAGGAGGCAAATTTCAAGCACCGATATTCTCAAAAACAAATCCTCAAAAAAATAATTAATGTTTATTAAAGCGCAACAAATTTTAAAGCATAAAAAATCAGATGCAAAGTTTTATATTTCTCAGACAGAAAACGTAGTAAAGAACGTGACTCGAGCCCACGCTATGAAAAGCCCGCGGCAGAGTGTCTGGGGGAATAACTCACCTCGCTACATTAGCTGTCGTTACTGAGTTAACGTCCTGGTATATAGCTCTCGACTTCTTTGTTCTAGAACAAAAAATTACTTAAGTGCCAAACTGCCTCAAGTTCTTTTTGATCAATGGCAAAGACTATTAGCGGCAGCTTCAGTTTATCATTTTTTCCCCCTTAGTGACGGTCAGCGGGGCCCTAGCCTTGAATTCAAACGATAAAGTCTAAGTGTTCAATAATTTATTTTCGCGAATTCAACCCTGGATGCCAGTTTTTTAAAGCGAGTGCAGTACAGATATCAATACCAGATGTGAAATTCCGCCTACGTGCTGTTCAACGCATAGTCCGTGGACTATACTGCAAGAACACCATTGGATGGAATACCAGCAAAACCTTCCCTTCCTTTTGGAAAACCACAAAAACCTTCTCTTCTTATTGGAAAACCGCTCGAATCCAGCCAGTTCCAAGGAGAGGTAAAAAATGTTTCCCAACTAATGGGCTTATTGTGCGTGTGGACCCTGTACTAGAGACTTCCGCCTCGTGATCAACAACTGTTTTATTTTATTATTTTTTATTATCATCATCATCATCGGCACTACAACCGGGAACCGGTCTTGGCCTTATTTAGTAAGTCCTGAGGCTTGTTAAATTTTCCATAATGATTTGTTTTTTTTTTTCGGGCAAAGTGATTAGTCTTGCGCCAGAGGCTCCCCGACGGGGAATCGAACCTCGGACTCCCGCGTGGCAGGCGGGTATACTAACCAATATACTATCGAGGAGCCCCGTTTTTTATTATAGTCCCGGTCAAAATTTTGCTTCAGATTCTACTATTATAATACTTATTATAAAAAAAAGACCGTCTTCGTCGACGTTTTGTAAAATATTGTTTTTATCTTTAACCGTCTAGGCTGATGGTTGGTTTTTCAAATATTTTTATCCTTGATTTATGGCTCATTACAATCAGGGCACATCATCTACGGATGTCACCTGAACATCCATCGCACTGCATTCTGTAACAAATCAACCTGGTTGAATACCAGTAATAGTCCTGAAAAGCGGTGAACCAGATCTACTCCCCATTCTCAGAAGATTTTCCCGTACATCTTGTGCACAGAAAATATTTCGTATCTGTTGAATTCAGATCGAATTCAACCAATTTCAAAGGAAAAGAAAAAGTGTTCCCCACAAAATATTATCCACGTTGGCCAAAAAATCACCAATATAGAATTGTTTAAATATTTGGAATGCAAGGGAATCCTAAAGGATCGCCGATACGGATTTCGCAGCAGACGACCCACGGGACAGCTTCCTAGCTTCCTGATTGACATCTGGGCATCTGAAATTGGTAAACATAGTGAAGTAAGGGCGGTCGCATTGCATATTTCCAAGTATTTTGGCGTTTGGCAGAGAATTCTACCAAAGAAGTTTCGTTGATATTAACTTTCCCAACAACCTTTGTAGCTGTATAAGGAGTTTTTTTTTTCGAAAATCTTCCGAGTCGGGTTGTTGGTGACGTTTCTTCAAAATTATTTTCCTTTAATTCTGGGTTTTACGAGGGTTGCCTCTTATGTTTCGGGATTTGGCAACCCTAGCGTTGCAACCCGGCAATTGACAGCTCTGTCGTAAAGTTGGACATTTTTGAGGTTATACGCACTCATTTTGACATACGAGCTCTATTTGTGTTGTTTACAGTAACTTAAAAGATTCATCTCGGCCCAAAAATGGAATTAAATCGTCAACATTTTCGTGCGATTATTTTTTACAACTTTCGGCGTGGATTAACTCAGCAACAGTGCATGGATGAACTTAATTCAATTTTTGGCGATGAAGCTCCATCAAGGACCAGTGTTTATCGATGGTATGGTGAATTCAATCGTGGTCGTAGTTCACTCCAAGATGAATTTCGTGAAGGTCGTCCAAAATCAGTTGTTGTTCCGAAAACCATTGATGCTGTGCGCGAACTGATATTGGAAGATCGCCATGTGATCTATCGTGAGATTGAGACAACCTTAGGCGTTAGTGGGACCAGCATACATTCGATATTGCATAAACATTTGACTGTCAAAAAAATGTGTTCGCGTTGGATCCCACACAATTTGTCCATCGCCCAAAAAAAGGCTCGTGTCAATTGGTCGACAGAAATGCTCAAAAAATACGGTCGCGGTGCTTCGAAACACGTCTATGACATCGTGACAGGTGATGAATCGTGGATTTACGCGTGTGAGCCCGAAAGTAAACAGCAGTCGACTGTCTGGGTGTTTCAAGATGAGCCAAATCCAACAAAAGTTGTTCGTCCACGAAGCACTTCCAAGCAAATGGTCGCCTGTTTTTTCGGAAAAACTGGACATGTCGCAACCGTACTACTAGAACAACGCAGAACGGTCAATTCTGAGTGGTACACAACCATTTGTTTGCCAGTTGTCTTCCAAGAAATCAGGAAAACCAACCGCCGAAGGCGGATCACTCTTCACCACGACAATGCGAGCTCTCACACATCGGCTGCGACAACTGCATTTTTGAGCACCCAAAACATCGATTTGATGGGTCATCCGCCGTATAGTCCTGACTTGGCACCGAATGACTTCTTTTTATTCCCGTACGTAAAAAACAAACTGAGAGGTCAAGGTTTTTCGACACCTGAAGAAGCGGTTGCTGCATTCAGAATGCATGTGTTGGAGATACCTCAATCAGAGTGGCAAAAGTGCTTCGACAATTGGTTCAAACGCATGCAAAAGTGTATAAGATCTTCATGGGGAACATTTTGAAAAACAATAAAGTGATTTTCGATGACCAATATTTGTTTTTGTTCTCTAATCCCGAAATATAAAAGGCAACCCTCGTATATATATATATATATATATATGTATATATATATATATGTATATGTGTATATATATATTTATATTTCTCTCAAGTGAGGGGAACCTATAGCACCGACACGGCGCCCCGAGATACCATTACATAACCGTTACAGGTTGTAACGCTCCGTCGCGCGGAGAGGGAATTCCACAGCTTTCCTACCATGTAGCGGTCGAGTTCTGATTCAGGAATGTTCGCGTCATCGGGATATGAAACGCAAACTTGTGAGATCCGTAGGATTGTCTTGTAGAGCGCATATAAACCGGATTGCGCAGAAGAATACCACGAATCCCCGAAGAACAGTACCCGTGATAATATCTGTAAAACATATAGAGGTGAAATACGCTCCTTCGATGCGGCTGTAGTCACGACGTCAGCACCGTGTCCACGATCAGGCGGATCGCTTGGCGCTGTATGCTCTCAAATAGGTCGAGGGTATGTTTAGGAGCAGAGCTCCAAAAAAGAGAGCAATATTCGTGCGCGGGTCTAATTTTGGATTATACAGTAGAAAAGTTGGGCCGGAGTAAAATATTTTTTGGCTCTAAATAAATAACTCAGTTTTCTGAGGCGGACCTGGTGATGTTCGACATGTGCTTATACCACGATGCATACCTATAGGGTTTGCGACGATAGTGAAGAACGTGTGATTCGAACTGACGCTATGGCGGTTAGAATCACTAAAAAATGGAACCAATGCTCAACACATCAGGCCACTGCCGCGTGTATGAATTCGATTTCTAAACTCAAGTGCACTCAACTGATGTGGAATTGTTATGTTATCGCTATGGTATACGGCTCTGATGTTTTGCTTATTCGAATTTCCTTTCGGTGTTCTTCACTATGTGCTTGCATATTGTGTGCGTATCTGTTAGAAACGCCACATACCCACAGACCGTGACACCGGACAAGTTCATGCTTTTCCTAGATACGAGGGCCTGGCCACTCATTATCAACTGTGGAGACAATGATCTATTTTTTCTCGTGAATGTTGTATACTGTGTCTTCGGTGTACTGAAGTCGATAAGATTGGTCTTTCTCCACTGCAGGACCTAATCCAGATTGTTACGTGCGACTTCCGCCACCTCCATCGTTTGTTCGTTTTTAATATAATTTAATGGTAGATGGTAAAGTGGTGGGAAAAATACACGATCCACATGTTGAATGTGCGAACATACTCCTGTTCGAGTGTGGATCGTGTGGAAGTTAGATTTCTGTTTTCGGAGTGGATGCTGATGGAGAGGGAGAGAAAGATGATGTTTTGATTCCGTTTATTTTGGTGTTGGTTGCTCGATACTGTTTTTTTAATACAGTTGATTGAGTTGATTTCCAGCCAGCAGTGAAGTGGAAAAGCAGAAGAAAATTGTCCCGTTTTTGAAAAAGAAGTAAAATTTTTTGAGAAAGAAAAAGATTGTGAAAGTGAAAGTTTGGAAATAAACGTAGAAAAGTTAAAGAAATTGAAACTGAAATTGAAAAAAAACTAAAAGTTTGTAAAAGTTAAAGTTGGAAATTAAACGTAAAACTAAAAGCACTAGTGTTTAAACTTGGATTGGCCAGATCTATCCATCATGCTCGTGTTTTAATCCGTCAAATACGGAGGCAGGAGGTGAACATCCCATTCAGAGAGTCGATCTGGCCACGTCTCAGCTGGTGCAACGTTGATGCACGAATAGATCTATCACTCGAAAAAGAGGAAACAAGCGTACTGTCTTCCCCAAAACTGAATACTCTGTTATCGCTTGGCTCCAACAAATCATATGTATCCCCAAAACTGAATACTCTGTTATCGCTTGACTCCAACAAATCATATGTATATGTGAACCAAAAACAAGGTTGGAGCCAAAATAGAATCTTGGGGCACTCTGGAATTAACAGGATACAGATCCGAACACTCGCCGTCCACAACAACCCGAATCGATCGATCCTCGGGGAACCTTGTCGTCCAGTCGCAAAGCTGTTGGGAAAGTCCGTATGAAAAGAAGTTTGCTCAGCAATGCTTCGTGCCAAATGCGGTCAAAAGTCTTGGACATATCCAATGTGAGCGCTTTTGACTCACCATGCCCCTCAAACGCAGATGTCCATATATCAGTTATAATGGTCTCCCATGGTTCGTCTGCCCCGGGATTTGTATTGATGATCATTCAGAAGTCCGCTCCACTCCAAATACGTCATTAATTCGGCATTGATGACCTTTTCCACCACCACAGGTAACATAGACAGTAATGCTGTTTACCGTTAATTTTGTGGGAGACACATTTTCCCCCTATTTGGGACTAGCAGAACTTGAGCGTTCTTCTAGCAGGTAGGAAAGGTCTTCGGCTCCTCGATAGTATAGGGGTTAGTATACCCGCCTGTCACGCGGGAGACCGGGGTTCGATTCCCCGTCGGGAGCCTCTGGCGGAAGACTAATAACCCAGACCGAAAAAAAAATCATTATGGAAAATTTAACAAGCCACAGGACTTGCTAAATAAGGCCAAGACGGGCTCCTGGTTGTAGTGCCGATGATGATGATGATGATGATGATGATGATGATGATGACGAGGAAAGGTCTTCCGTGCATAAGATAAGCGAAAGAGTCTGCTAAGAACCGGCGATAGTTCTGGAGCTTAGTTCTTAAGTACTATTGCTGGTATTCCATCCGGGCCGGTTGCCTTCCTACAACCCAAGCCACGTAGAATGCGTTGAATAGTACACGGGCCGAACCTCACACATCGCAACAAAGACCGTACCGGCGTGATCACAGGTGGCTCCAAATGACCAGCATCGAGGTTTGAGTTCGCGAACACATTAGCTTTATCTTTTGAATTTGTGACCAACGTTGCGCTGCCCGTCACTAACGGCGGAAAATAGAACGAAGCGGAGTTACTGCTGACAGCCCTTGCCATTGACCAGAAGGAACGCCAACCAGTTAGGCACTCAAGGAGTTTATTGGTCACTTTGTTATTGTAAGCCTTCTTCGCGGTATCAATCGCCTGGTTGCAGGCGTTTCTGATTCTAACAAAATTCGTTCTATTACCTTTGGGGAGTTTGGAGCGCCAATACTCTATTTTTGGCCACTGTTATCTGCTCGCATTTTTTATCAAATCAAGGGGTATCGCATGACTTTCGTTTGATGGAATGTGGAATGTAGACCCGAGAAGAATAATGTCTGTGACCGATTCCGCGCCTGCGTTAACATCGGAATCTCAAAAGTACATCTCCGACCGCGTAATGCATGCGAAGAAAACTCGTGAATTGTCCCAGTTGGCAGCCCCATATCTCCATAAATGGCGAAGCTGCTTAGGTAGGTTATTCGTTGGAAATGCAAGTGGCTGCGCCACCGATACCAACCAGTACTCTGAGTTTCCTAGTGCCGCAGTAACCTGTAGCGAATCTAACAGATACACACAATTCACAAGCAAAATAGTGAAGAACACGAACGAAAAATCGAATAAGAAAAATACATCAGAACCGTATACCAAGCGATAAATAACAAAAATAATTCACATCAGTGGAATATAGTCGAGTTTGGAAATCAAATTCTAAACACGGTCAGTAGCCTGATGAGTAACGCTTAGGTAAACATTTTTTCGTGATTCGAGCTGTCATAGCGTCAGTTCGAATCACACGATCTTCTTCACTATTATTTCAAACGCTATAAACCTCTACGGTATAAATGATCGGCTCGGTTGTCAAAAATAGATCCAGGGTGTTTGCATAATCACCTAGGGTATCCGGCATGGGCGTAGGTTCCTCCACGAGTTGAGTCAAATTGTGGCTAACAGCGAACGTCTCCGTCAGCCTCCCAGCCTCGTCGGTTATGTTAGAATGAATCAATCAGCCAGAACTGTGTACATTAAAATCGCCAGGGGTGACAATTTCAGAAGCTGCGTGCTTGCTCTATATCCAGTCGCCGGCACGTGAAAGATGTTCCAAAAGTGTGGCTGGTCGGTCGTCATTCGGGGAGCGGTACAGACAACATAGAAATTTAAGAGAATTCCTCAGCACGGCCTTCAACCACATGATGTCCATGATATTGGATTCTAAGGCCTCCATCCTCTGGCAAGCTAGATCGAACCGCGCGAAGGCGCAGACTCCGTCCATAAAACGGATTCTCGAATGTAAGTCGTATCCTGAGCAACGAAGATATGTCCAATCAATTAATTGACCTGGATCTCAGTTAGGGCAAGGATATCAGGTTCCGCTGTTTGAAAATGTTGGACGGCACCTACATTGGCATTGGTGAAAGCGATGCCCCTGATTTTACAAAATGCCGTTATCAGTCGAATGTCGACAGGGGGTCGAAAACGAACCCAATTACTCGATGGCGTATTTCTTAAAGTTCGGTTATTTATCAGAATATTTGCATGATGTTCCCCCTGACATAGTCCTCCTGGAGATCCGAAATTCTCTATCTCAGAAGGTACCATCACGACTTATCTCCATGTCAGTCCGGGCCTTCAGCCAGATCTCCGAAACATAGTCGAAGATTTTTCCCGATCGCGGAATGTACAGCGAGACGGGGTGGTGTCTCATCTTGGGACCGACTACCACCTAAACCAACCCTTTTTCGAACCGATCCATCAGCCAAGCTCCGAAAGATGGCCAGAGATTCCTCTCGAGCATTTCACGGAGCCTATAGCTTGATGGGGTTGTATTTCACTGGGCGTTAGGGCCCAATCAACCACGCGGCCTTTAGTCGCCTGTGAGTATATTCTAACGCCCTACTCACTCTTCCTGTCGGAAGCGAAACTAGCGCTTAGAACGGATTTATAACAAATCATGATAGAGGCTAGAGCTGCAACAATCCAACAACACCAGGCGATCTTGGGGCTTCTTCTCTTGGAAGTTCTGCGACCCTCAGAAACATTACAATACCTACTAAGCGTTCTGCTCTCTAAGGGATAAATTAAATAACAACAGCGCCTACAGGATAGTCATGAGAGGGTTACACAACAACAGTAGTAAAATGCAAAAGAGTAAAGGTGACATGGCAAGAATCGTTGCTGTCCTCTTCCCGCAATGTGATGAGGTAATGACAGGCTAAGAGGAATAGAACTTCACTGAATGAGCAAGACTTTCTGCGACCACTGAAGAGGTGCTCTTGGCTGCAAGGGTACTGGAAAACAACAAGACACCGCGACTGGATGGAATTCCTAGCGTTGTGGCGACGAGTGCTATAACAAAAAAGCCGGAAACCTTCAGCAGTTTCTTCAGGACTTGTCACAAAACAGGACACTTTCCTCAACGATGGAAAAAACAGCGACTTGTGTTTATATGAAAAGGAGTCAAGGAACTAAAAGTGCCGTCGTTTTATCGCCCGTTATGCATACTGGACACAGCAGGGAAACTCCTTGAGCGAGTAATTGCCACTCGCCTGGATCTCTGAATGGCATTATGCGCTCCAGGAAAGTAGATCAACCGGTATGTGATAGCTGGAGCACGACGGCTAGGAGGAACCAACAAATATTGCGCTGTGGTAACACTAGACGTTAAAAATCCATTTAACTCGCTGAACTGGAATCGGATTCTATCATAGAAGCGTTGGGCTATCTACAAGTCTCACCCTACTTGGTGCATCTAATAGCAAACTATCCCTCGGATAGAATACTACTCTATGACACATATGAGGGACCACAGGGATATCAAATAACAGCGGGTTAACCCCAGGAGTCTGTATGAGGTCCGCTGTAATGCAATATCATAAATGATGGTGTGCTCAGGGTCAAGAAGGAGTAAGAATCACTGGGTACGCAGATGATTTGGCGATAGTAGCCCTAGGTAAACATCTAGGCGACCAGGAAATATTTGTTCCCATAAAATCCAGAGCATTAACGGCTGGCTAGATATGACCGGACTAAAATTAGCCGAACATAAGACGAAGACAGTTTTAATAAGTAGCGGCAAGAAAGTTAAACACCTTGAATTGGAAATAGAAGGACAAACAATCAGATCCAGTTCCTATATTCAATATCTTGGTGTTACCCTCGACAACAGGTTGCCCTTCAAGGAACACCTGTGGAAAACGAGCGAAAAAATGGGAACTGCATGCGATGTTTTGGCGAGACTGCTACCCAATCTTGGAGGACCCCGGCTCCACATATTAGGTGTACAACTTTGCTTCCCCCGTTTTTTTCCGAAATTCGAGGCTTTATTATAAAAAACTGGTTATACATTTATGATTCAAAGTATTGTCCATCGCTGGCCACTACTTTCGGGCAGCATACGAATCCATTTCTTCATATTAAAGCAGAAAATTAAAACCTCCCGCAAATGACGAGAATTTGGCTCGTAAGCTGAATAACCAGAATAACTTTCTGACGCAGACACAAATCGACTAATATTTCGATGGCGTTATTTTTACAAATGACCCGAAAGCAAAATAGAAAATGCGGTACACGTACTCACAGAGTGCGTGAGATTCGAGACCGCACGAACGATTTCGGAGAGACATATGAGACGGCCGATAGGAGTAACAGAATACATGCTAAGTATCTCGATGCCAAGCAGGGCGTCTTGAGTATGTGCTGTGCTTTGTCACATTTATGTATCATTACCGCCCCGCGATGGAATACCTAAAAGAAAGTTCCGCGGGGATCAACTGGAATATGAGCCTGGCGGGAGGTGGTTTTAGTCGGTAAAAACCCGGCATGCCTCTGGCTCGGTCAAGAGGTATCTTTTGAAGATTTCCACCTTCCTACCGAAACCAAAAAAAAAAAAAAAAAAAAAAAACCACCCTCATGACAAATTTTAGGTCATTTTGCAATTAGGCAGACAAAATGTCGCAGTATTTTTCATTTAATATAACTGCAAAAGTCCGTCCATCACATAAGAAAATAATAAAATGCACCACTCAAATTGAGAAGTAGCTATTACAAACAAAAATAATTTGGTTTTGAATAAAACAAAATAACATTTAATGCTTAAAATAGTTATTTAATTACGCTGGGAAAGTCATAACGTGTTTGTTTGTGAAAAAAAAAAAAAATTACGGTCAAGCTGGAATTTTAAAATAAAAATGTAGAACCAGTCTTTTTGACTGGTGCCATAAATCTAGTGTTAATATAAATTACTTCAAAATATGCTTCACAACATATTTATTAACCGGCAACCTTATTTTCACAAAAGTACCACAATAAAGAAATCGCCTTATTATAGACTTTCAATGGCGTTTTAACTCAGAGACTCCGCAAAAGTTACCTATTAGAAAGTGTGTGATGATTTAAATAGCGATGATACACGAACACGCACCCCATCGTGAAGAAACACAGGACCAACAAGAAAAATCGAGAAATAATCATCAGAGCCGTATACCATATGTTTTAACATAGTAATCGTACAGCCGTAAATATCAGTCGACAAAAATACTTCATCTCCTACAGAGGGGAGTGGTCTGATAAATTGAGGCTTTGCTATGATTTGAATTGTTATAGCCCTGGTTCGCCCTCCCCGCGTGAGTGTTTCTGGACCGTTACAACCTGCAACTGTTCAAGAGGAACTACAACGGCTATTTGGCGGCATCTCGGGCCGCCGTGTCGGCGCTATAGGTTCGCCTCTCATGGGAAAAGTATATATAAAAGAAAAAACATTCTTCATTATCGCCGCAAATGTTATAAGAGCACGCCGTCTCGGATACAAGATCTTGTTACAAAGACGGGAAATTACAAAGGGTTGTCCTTCAGTCGAATTACATAGGCCTTGCTATGTGCTTCACCTTGAATACTATTTTTGAGTTTTCAAAATCAAGGTTCTTTGATAGCCGTATCCTATTTCGTCTAGCCCCCCGATGCATTAACTTTTAAGCATTTTTAAAAATCCCTTTTGTCTACATCATCATCATCATCATCATCACCGGCACTACAACCGGGATCCGGTCTTGGCCTTATTTAGCAAATCTCGAAGCTTGTTAAATTTTCCATAATAATTTATTTTTACGGGCATGGTTATTAGTCTTGCGCCAGCCTTTTGTGTACATACATTCTGTCAAATGTCTACCCGGACTTCCTCATTTAAAATTCATGAGTAAGCCTAAGGTCAAATTTCTTTTTGCCAGTAGGTTGGCACCACTGTGTGAGACAATGACGCCAAGCTTGAACGCTATCTGTCAATTAGTTTGTTTGCAGCTATGGGTTCTGTTAGTTCACCTCAAGTACGTTTGTCGATTTTTATAATGGATAATTTGGTTGAGCAAAGAGTTTGCATTCAATTTCGTGTTTTCAACGGAATTTCTTGTGCGGAATCGTTGAAAATGTTGGTTAATACATATGGCTATTCAGTTCTGTCGAAAACACAAATGTATGAATAGTGCAAAGCATTCAAAGATGATCGTCAATATGTTACTGATTTGCCTTCCGCCAACACTTAAAGAACGTCTGTGATTGAGGAAAAGGTCGCTAAAGTGAATGAATTGGTGCTTGAAAATCGTCGTTATAGCTTGAGAGAGCTAGCACAAGAGCAAAACATTTCACACGAATGAGTTTGTCAGATTTCGGAGCAAGGCTTGTTCCAAATCAGCTGAATTTTTTGCAAAACAAACATCGAATAGTAGTTGCGGAAGACATGCTTTCCTGAGTCGCCAGTGGCTCTACATTTATACAACGCGTCATAACTGGTGACGATACATAAGTCTGTGGGGAGGAGGTATTGTGCCAGACACACCCTCTCCATCATAATGTTCCTCCAAGAAATTGTTCGCCGAGTAAAAAAAAAAAAACGAAACGCCGCCACGTTTGTCCACAATTTTGCGTAAAACACCAGGGGAACCACGATTAGGTAAACACATCTAGGAACTGCCAGGCACTGCTGCACGGAAAATTAAACACACTGTCTATTGGTGATCACCGTTTTTTTATTTCTTTACTTAGAACTTATTATTAATATTAAATAGATTTTTATAAATTTTATACTAGATGAAACATTTCTTTCGCGACACGACCTACGCTTCTCTGCCGCGCGGCGGAGAGTGGGAGCGGCATGACCGTGGTGGTCGGCGAATTTAATAAGACTCAAAGATTTGACCCTCGTTTGGGCTGAGTTTGGTGGTGTGGTGAAAAGGAAATGAAATTTTCCTTTTGAGACCGACCAATCAGAGTGGATCTCCGGTACATATATCCTAACGAGGGTGTGTCCACTTACGTGCGGATCACTTTGTTTGCTCGTGACGCGAGCTCTTGGGTGTACGAACCATGGGAATGAAAATTCGCATGCAAGAGCATCTTTGGGCGAAGTGTTTGCAGCTGTTTAAATATGGTGCTGGTGATTAAGATGCGTTTGGGATGATTACACAATGAAGGTTGTGTTTACATCCACGTTGATTGTGTATTGCATCCATAGCAAGTCAAGGATCGAATTCCAGTGTGAATATTTACACTGGCAAAAAATTCGGCTCTTGGCAGCCAGGCGCGAGTTGCGCTATGCTTTGTAGGTTGAATAAAAGCCGGCCTGGGTACGGGTACACTATAAAAATCTGTCGCGCACGCGTGGGACAGCAAACGCAGGCAGACAGGGGTTCTGCTGATTGTTTCTATAATCCATTTCGGATATCTAATATGGCAACCGAAATGTTTTCTTTTTAGAACAGTGCTGAGATGCATTGATGTATGCGGTACTGGCGTACCGATTTCTTCCAGGAAAAATGATATAACGCATTAATTGCGTGAATGTCCTTGATGGGAAAATAGTTGAGGGTGTTAATGGGCTTGCATAAGCGAAAAAGAATGAGGTCTCTAGAGCTTTAGGGCAGGAAGATTTGGAGGTAAGTGGAAAAGGTAGCGGTGGCGTCAGTAGAACCGCCACAAGTCTACGACTATGACATGGAAACAAGTCAACAATCATCCGATGGCGCTACCAAAACGAACCTAAATCGAAAAAACCACAACAAAATCAATCAAAAGTTAAGATCATAACGCATCATAACCAGTGACGAGACATGGGTGTACGAATATGACATATAAACAAGCCAACAATCATACGAATTGCTATCAAAAGGAGCCGAAACCGTAAAAACCACGTCAAAGTCGATCAAAATTGAAGGACATGCTCACTGTTTTCTTCGATTGGCGTGGTGTGGTGCACTATAACTTCCTTCCGCAAGGTTAAACAGTGAATAAGGAATACTACGTAGGCGTTATGAAACGTTGCGAGAGAGTGTTCGTCAAAAGAGGCCGGAAAGAAATATTTTGCACCAAGATAATGCTTCATCTCTCAAAGGTACTTTGGCGGTTATTTATTGCGTATTCTAGTTGATACTGAGGTGTTCCGCCGAACACTACTCCCAAAACAACGAAACACACGAACGGAACGAAAACAATGTCAAATTAAACCACGAGAATGTTTTGTTTTGTTTTATATTTGTTTCTATTTTGATCTTAAAGCGCTTCACTACACCGCACGTGCGATCACACTCGACGTTACTTTACTTTTCTCTAACTTCGAAAATGCCTACTCTGATCCTTATACACTCGAAATTATCCTCCTCGTCTTCTGCCGATCGGAATCTAACTAACTCGCTATTCTCCTCAAAAATGCCCTGATACAGATCGTATCTGTATCTGTATCGAACAATTTTCTTATTCCCCCTGCTAACAGAATTTCCGAATTTCTGTTAGCAGCATGTTATCGTATCCCCGGGGATATTTCATAGTTTCCTGAGAAAGGGAAAGTCATCTTGCATACATTATTCGTTGGTGATAGCATTTCCTTTTCCACGGCCTTCTGTTTGCACAGAACATCTGGCGCACAAGACGGAGATGATTTTTCGGGCGTACAGCCCGTGGTTGCTTGCCTTTTGCAAACACAACCGAAATCCATTAGATCCCTCTAATGGGTGTGAAATGCTGCTAACAGAAATTCGGAAATTCTGTTAGCAGGGGGAATAAGAAAATTTTTCGATACAGATACAGATACGATCTGTATCAGGGCATTTTTGAGGAGAATAGCGAGTTAGTTAGATTCCGATCGGCAGAAGACGGGGAGGATAATTTCGAGTGTATAAGGATCAGAGTAGGCATTTTCGAAGTTAGAGAAAAGTAAAGTAACGTCGAGTGTGATCGCACGTGCGGTGTAGTGAAGCGCTTTAAGATCAAAATAGAAACAAATATAAAACAAAACAAAACATTCTCGTGGTTTAATTTGACATTGTTTTCGTTCCGTTCGTGTGTTTCGTTGTTTTGGGAGTAGTGTTCGGCGGAACACCTCAGTATCAACTAGAATACGCAATAAATAACCGCCAAAGTGGTGACCCCGACGTGATCGAATCCGTGCCATCCCCGGTTCGGTTACTTTACCGAAGATATAATTCCTTGGAACCATCGTGCAGATGTTTTGGATGGAAGATTTATGGCCTGTAATCTGGAATTGTTTCTGCGTACTATGAATGGATGCGTTGACTCGATGCTGAAAGTTTTTGAACGTTAAGTTCCTTGTTTTTTGATGTCGGGTTCAACATTGTTTCAGCTTCCTATGCCCTTGTTACAGGCCTGATTAAGAGCTTTGGGGACACGTGTCTGTGGGCACGTGTACTAGATAAGGTAAGTAAGTTCCTTGAAGGTTTGGAACCTTACCTGGGCGGAATTGTGCGTTCGTAGGACGCTACAGTACCATTGTAAATGAGATTTTGACAAAAACCTCAACGATGATGATAGAACAAGCACCACATTCATCAGATATGAGCCCCTGTGACTTTTTCCTATTCTCAAACTCAAATTGCCACTTCGAGGAACACGTTTTGAGCTGATTGAAGCCATAAAAGAAAAATCGAAGGAGGAGATAGAATCGATGATTGGATTAATCGTTGGCACAAGTGTATTGCCTCGGAAGGGGCCCCTTTGAAGGTGATAAAATTAATTTTCATGATTAATTCAAATTTGTTGTTTTATTGAGAATTTCCGGGTAGACATTTGACATAATGTACTTTTTAACAGAGAAAAATTTGGCCTAACTTTTAATGCGAAATCTACTAGGGGTGAATATTAGTTAATATGTAGTCTAGTTGGTGAAGCTTCAGTTGTTTTCTAGTTGGTGAAGCTTCAATTGTAGTATAGTTGGTGAAGCTTCAGTTGATGACTGCATGATATGGAAGAGGTTGGGCACCATATTTCCTCCACATTGCAGTAAAAGTGTAGCTGTCTTCGAAACTCGGAGGTAGTTAATTCCCGGTGGATGTGCTACGTCACGGGCTCTAGTGCTATTTATTTTATGCATACTTTATTTTTCTTTCCGGAATTGTTTCATTGGAACGTTTGTTTTGTAGACTATCTCAACTTATAAGACCTTATACATCACAGTGTCACTAATTAAAATTTATCCCAGCGTGGTACTCGCAACAATAGGGGAGCTTACGTTACCCAATCTAGCTTTGACTCACTAAGGGCATACGAAACATTTTCCTTGCTTACGCACTGTCCTAATCGATTCTACTGCATGAGGCAGAAGAACTGCGCAGATTGTCTAAAGTCATCTAATCCCCAAGACATCCGCAGTCAAAATTTGCGAATGTCGTTTCTTCTAATTGAATTTGTTGCGGCATTTTACTTAGCGGGTGGTATTCTGTTGCAACTGCAACAAAGGCCACAAGCTATGTCCCCACAATTCATTCCGATAGGGGATAGACAGCGCACTGAAAGAGGAAGAGCTATTAAGCTTCAGTATCCTCGAATGGCGCAGTTTTGAATAGCACATTGTCTGCCGTGGCACATCAGTTCCACCCTTTGACCGGAGCACCATCAAACTGTTATTGTTAATTGGAGTTTTGATCGAATGACGAGACTTTCCCGCCGATTCGAGCAGAAGTTACCCGATCAAAATAATGCGGCAGTTCCTCAGTTAAGTTCCTGGGTGGTCTTCGGATAGGTGAAGGGGTACAGTGGCTAATTAAACTGCCGCAATCGCAGGATTAGTAGCGACTGCGTGGGAACAATGCAAATGTCAATTACTGTTGATTCAACGGATCGGAGTTAGCATTGGCCACCGATAGCACAGGCTGTCGATGTCGGATAAAAGCTACCGACACTTGATTGAAGATATGGATTTGTGGCTAATATGGTAAAGATCAAGTTATATGGATATGGAATTAATCGGATCCCTGGGAGAACAAATGGGGATTATGAGGTGTCAATTGATGAAATGTGACTCTGTAGCCGCAGCAGTGAAGAGAGAAAAAAGCTTAAATCGCGGAATAGAATCTAATTCCAAGCCCAGCTTAGGGAATAGCTTAGACTATAACTCGAAGGTTTACTCAGCGATTAATTTAAAGACTAACTTAGACTACTCATATAATACACCATATGGAAGGTATTAACTAGGTTGCTAATCCGGGCTAGAAATCGTTGCTAATACATTTTAGTCCGCACAGCTTCTGAACCCAAAAGGATTCGAATGTAATCAGCTCTAGTTGCTCTATGAATATACATTTTAACTGAAGCTAGCAGCGATTACTTCGAGGTGTTCACAATAAATCTAATCTCTTTGCGTTACAAAATTGAAGAATTAATAATTTTGGTTTGTTAAAAGAATAAATTGAAGCTAAGAAAAGCCTTAAAGGAAACTTAAAAATATTACACTGAAAGGTCGCCGTTTAAACATACAAAAACCAACAGTTCGGCATAAAACAACGACATTAATCCAAGATTTTTGTGTATGTAATCTTCTCCGGTCGTATTAGTCGGAACCACTTGAGGTCCAATCAATCGTCAGGCTTGGCTGGATCTTTTCAGTCGTCAGTTCTCTTCCCATTTGAATGGCTATCGACAAACCATCATATGCCATTGCAAACTAACCAGAGCATACAATCTTAAAGATTAAGGAGCTGGCACCGATATGGCTCCAATAACTGTCTCTTATATTCGGTTATGTTATCTTCTAGAAAGATTAAATCATGTTAAGATATCACATTTCTTGTCCATAAAACATTTACGGCCTGTCGCCGACGCACTGAGGAGTACACGATCTTTTGAATCGATAAAAACCAAAAAGGAGAAAAACGGGGCCTGTAAAAGGATAGTGCGCCACATAAATATGTCACGAACCGCTCTCCCTGCTTCTGGTGCTTAGCATTTAATCGTTTCAAGAAATAACTCTTCCATCGTATCTGTTGATAAAGGAATATGTGTTAAAAACGAAGAAAAAACGTCGCTTGGGTTTCAGTGAATTTACGAAAGATTGTAGAGTGCGCATGCAACTAAACCCTCTGAACCGTGGGCGTTAAATCTCTAATTATTCGAGGCATAGTTTTTAACGATTACCTTACCACCCACCTGTTTCCGCCTTGCTAGACAACTGAATGATGGCCATTTGGCTAACACTGATGTATGTGCGTACCCACGAGTGTCGGTCAATAAACACTAGTGGAGCCGCGATAGTTAAGTGCGAGTATACCAGGAAACTATGTTCCTTCAAGTGGTCATATGTCTGGGCATGCGCGGCACCTAACGATTGCCAGGAAAAGTAGACATTAAAAAGGAAAATCGATTGTGCGTCGTTTATGTCAGACACACGAGGAATGCGTTAGCGAGCATTTTTACGGTCTTTACACGCACAACCAGGTCAGGGGGTTAATTTGCTGAGAAGAAAGTAAAGCGTGGGGGTGCGGAAAGTACCATTGACTAGTAATACATTAGTAAAAACATTTTTTAAATAGTTTTCTTCCCACTGGATAATTCGTATGATTTGCAACCTATTCGCTCTGTAAGGAATGTTTATTTAGTTGAGAGATGGGTAAGTGTAGTGCGACATACTTCTTTGCCTTGGTAGTGTTGGACAAATATGCAACAAATACACAGCCCCCCTAACCAGTCAACCTTCAGTTGCATTCTTAATTGAGCGCTCGCACGAATCAGTTTAATAGTTTTAAAATAAATGTATTTTTGCACGAACTTTTCAAACAGCATTTATTATTATTATTATTATTATTATTATTATTATTATTATTATTATTATATCATTTACTGGCCTGTAGGAACCCGGAAGTTCATGACCTCACCGACTCGACTCCGCCATTGTTCCCTGTCCTGTGCGCCCTCCTTCCACGTTCGATCATCCGATCCGATCTCCTCGAGGTCCAATCTAACATTGTCCTCCCATCTCCGTCGCGGCCGTCCTGTCGGTCTCTTCCCCGTTAGTTTACCGTCAAGAATTCTATGCACGGTCCTATCATCGCCCATTCACGCTACGTGTCCGGCCCATCTTAATCTTCGCGACTTGATCACTCTCACTATTGTAGGTTTGCGGTATAGCTCTTCCAATTCGTGGTTGTGGAGTTTCCTCCATTGTCCTGACTCCTCGTCATATTTACCGCCAAATATACCCCTTAAAACTTTATTCTCGAATATGCGGAATTTGTTCTCTTCCCGTTTTGTGAGAGCCCATGTTTCGCATCCGTATAGAGCAATCGGCATGATTATGGTTCTATAGACACGGAGCTTTATATTACGTGATAGCAGTTTGGATATCAGTAGTTTACTGACTGCGTGCCAACTAGCGTTGCCGGAATGTAGTCTTTTGTTAATTTCCTTCGACATTTCGTTACTGGCCGTCAGTATCGTCCCCAGGTATTTAAATTCTTTAACTTTTCCATATGTCTTGCCTCTGACGTTTATATGTCTTCCCTGAGGTCCACATGTTACACTGTTTTTACTTACAGTTGCTAGATTATCGCCCAGAACGGCGATGTCATCCGCATATGCGAGCACTTGTGTGACCCCAGTATCGTTCCCAGATATTTAAATTCTTTAACTTTTTGATATCTCTTACCTCTGACGTTTATATGTGTTCTCTGAGGTCCACCAGCTCTCGCCGTAATCATGTATTTCGTTTTGTCTTCGTTTATTTCTAGGCCCACCTCTTCTGCTGCTTGCATGATGATTTCACAGTTTTTACTTATAGTTTCGAAATTATCGCCCAGAACGGCGATGTCATCCGCATACGCGAGCACTTGTGTGACCCCGTTCAGGGATGATCCGGCCATGTTGTCGTCTTGTACCTTTCTGATAACATATTCGAGGACAAGGTTAAAAAGGCATGGTGAGAGGCCATCCCCTTGTTTTAGTCCGTGCCGGATTTCAAATGGTTCTGAGAGGTGATTTTCTATTCTAACTCGCCCTTTGTTTTCGTTCATGAAGATTTGAATGAGGGCGGCATATTTTTTCGGGATCCCCAGCTCAACCACAATATGGTAGAGTCTTTGCCTTGCGACTGAGTCGTAGGCTTTTTTGAAGTCCACGAACAGTTGGTGAACCGGCTCTCCGTATTCCCACTTCTTTTCCAGCAGTTGCCTTATTGTGAACATCCGGTTGCTTGTTGACCGGTTCCGACGGAATCCGCATTGGTAGTCTCCCAACATTTCTTCTGCGTACGGTGTCATTCTTGCCAGTATGACATTTGTTAGTATTTTGTATGTGGTTGGCAGCAATGATATTCCTCTGTAATTTTCGCAGTCAGATCTGTCGCCTTTTTTGAAAATGGGGATGACTATTGTGGTTTTCCATTCTTCCGGAATGACTTCCTTGTCCAATATTATTTTAACCAGTTGGTGGATCTTTCGAGCGGTTGCCCCTCCTCCATGCTTCACAAGCTCTGCCGGTATGCTATCGATTCCGGGGGCATTGTTGTTTTTCAGTCGATTTATCGCGTCTACAACTTCATCGAAAGAGGGCTCTGGGATCTGGGACTCGGCTGTATGTACGTCTGTATGGGTGCGCACATTGAGCAGGTTTTCAAAGTACTGCTTCCATCTTGTCACGATATTTTTTGTTTCTGTCACCAGACAACCGTTTGTGTCTCGGATTATTTTGGCTCTCCCTCGGTAGCCATTTCTAATTGAATTTATGCCGGCATACATACCTCTGCTGTTCTCTCCTCTGGCATTTTCTATGATTTTTTTCGATCCGAGACTTCTCCCATTCGCGTTTTTTGCGTTTGAAAAGTCTAGTTATTTCTTTCCGAATTGTCGCGTATCTTACTGCGTTGACGTCATCATATGCTTCTAAGTGGATCATTCTGAGGCGTTTACGTTCTTCGATCTTTGCCCTGCACTCATCGTCAAACCACGGTTTGGACTTAGTTGTTTTCTTAAATCCTAATACCTCTTGGGCTGTTTGTTTGATTGTGTCTCTGATCGATGCCCATTTAGTGTCCACATTATTGGCTTCCTCTTCCTCACTACTGTCATTCTCTTGGATGCTAAATCTATTGGTTAGTTCGTCTTGATATTCCGCCCTTTTACGTAGGTCTTTTAGTTTATCAATCTCGAATTTTTGCTCGTCTCCCGTGACTGTCCATGTGGGTTTGCTGCAAGCCGACTTCTAATTTTGCCCATCACTAGAAGGTGATCGGAGTCGCAATCTGCACCTCTATATGATCTTACGTCAAGGATATTCGAGTGGTGTCTTTTGTCTATGAGGAAGTGGTCTATTTAGTTACGGGTTACGCCGTCCGGTGCTATCCATGTGGCTTTATGGATTTGCTTGTGCTTGAACATCGTGCTCTTCACTACCAGATCTTTTGACGCTGCGAACGTGATAATTCGAATACCATTATCATTTGAAACGTCATGTAGGCTTTCTTTACCTATTGTTGGTTGGAAGATATCTTCCTTTCCAATTTTCGCATTGAGGTCCCCGAGGAGGATTTTAACATCGAATGATGAGATCCCATCAAATACTTCCTCTAGGGTCTCGTAGAATGTGTCCTTCGTTTCTTCGTCGGTAGATTCTGTTGGGGCGTGTACGTTTATAAATACATAATTGTACCATGGGCCCTGTATTTTTAGCACAGACATTCGGTCATTAACAAATTGCACATCTTTACATGGGACGTAATCTCCTTGCTTATGATGAAGCCAGTTCCGAGGTTATGTGTATCGGTACCTACACACACCAGTGTAAACCCGTTGGTTTCGATTACTTGATGTGGGAGTCGAACTTCCTGAAGCGCGACGATGTCCATTTTATATTGTTTCGCGTTTTCTACGACCGCCTGTATCGCGCCTGGTTTATATAACGTTCCAACATTCCACGTGCCGACGCGTATATACCGCTTTTTCAGTTTTTCCCTTCGTCTTCTTTTTGCCGAGTCGGTGTTTTCTTGATGATTTTTTCCCTTATGGTAGTGTCGGCTCATCACACCTACGCCTACCGGGTTTTTCGTGGGATTGTTTTTTGTATATTGGTTATTCATTTTTGATCCCACGAGAGTTGGGGTTTCAAATAGTCCGCCACATCAGAGCCCCGTTTTTATGTGGTAAGGTCTGCTTACTGCTCTGATTCGACCCGGTGTCAGAGAGGCGCCGTTATAATACAGCCGGCATACCCCTGGCTGCAAACCATCCAATGGGCACGGTGACGCGTAACACCCTGGATTAGGGGTGGTAGATCTTTGTGTGTTACTCCTCGCTAGCCTGTCTGACATGGGTAACCCTCCTGGAAGCGTATGCTTCCGTCAGCATAGCCTGAGTGATTCATTCTACTTTAAGCCCCCGCACCACGTCAAGGTTTCTACCAAGCGGGGGTTTCAAACAGCATTTAGCTACTTAAATGATTCCATCAGGATTTAAATGAATATTCAACAGAGCGTAATAAATATGTGTAACGTGTAACGTGTGACACTTTGAGCTTTTTACAGATCCCCATTGATTTTTTTAATTACTTATATGTTATTATTATTTATAGCAGTTCGGAAAATATATTCTCTGCAAAAAAATAAATGAGTATAGGTTTCAATGTACTAAAGTCTTTCATGATATAGTAGATAGGAACTCTCAGCACTATGGTAATTCGTAAGTTAGATTGTAAGAAATTTTTTTTTGTATACGGTTGCAGTAGTTTAGTTTAGTCTAGTGGCTTCCGCCCCATTTATTAACTTCATTTTCGTTTTGATTCATTTTTGACTTTATCATTAGCACTCCCACTCTAAAACATCGTCTCGTAAATGCCCTGTATCAAATTGCAGAAGTTTAGTTTAGTCTAGTGGAGCCACCGCCCCATTTAATAAGTTAATTTTCATTTTGATTCATTTTGAACTCCAATATTAGTACTCCCACTTTAAAACATCGCCTCCTAAATGCCACGTATAAGGTTGTAGAAGTGTAGTTTAGTCTGCTGGTGCCACCGCCCCATTTATTAACTTCATTTTCATGTTGAACCTAAATGCCACGTATAAGGTTGTAGAAGTGTAGTTTAGTCTGCTGGTGCCACCGCCCCATTTATTAACTTCATTTTCATGTTGAACCATTTTTAGCTTCAATATTTGCGCTCTCACTCTAAAACATCCCCCCTTACTGTCTCCCTCTAATTTCCCTTTCTCTTTCGACCCCTCACCGTCGTAGTTAAGTTATAATTTTAGTTAGATCTAAGAATTTTTGTAAGCTTGTTCTAAGCCAATAAATGGGGTGTAGCCCCACTAAACTAAACTAAACTACTACAACCTTATAAAAATAAAAGTTCTTACAATCTACCTTACGATCTACCTTAACTAAACTTAGTCTAAACTAGAAACTTAACTATGACATTATAGGAGGAGTGTTAGATGGAAGCAGGCTAGTTGAAAAGGTATAGCAATAAGCGTTTAAGATTGGGTGCCGGTCTTTGAGAGTGGGGATATTAAAGTTAAAATCAAACATGGTGGAGTTAGTGTTTTTTTAGCATCCGCGATAGGGGTTCATTGAAGCTGTAAGAGGTGCCGTGGGAGAAATGTGAAGAGATCGGGAATTTCGTATGTTTCAAGGGTACGGTCATTTATTTTATACATTTATTGATTATATTTCACACTAACTATACTATCAACAATTTTTAATATAGTCTTCTGCGTGATCTACAGACTTCTGCCACCGATTTGGAAGCTTTAATATTCCTTGTTCATAGAAAGATTTAGGGCGAGTTGTTAGCTAATTGCGGACATGCCCCTCGACTTTACTACTTTCGAATTTTTTTTCTCTAAGTGATTCCGTCAGGGGTGCAAACAAAATATGGTCACAGGGAAACAAGTCTGGGCTATAAGGAGGGTGTGGCGTCTCTAACAGATACACACGCAATAACAAGCAAAATAGTGAAGAACACCGAACGAAAATCGAATAAGAAAATACATCAGAGCCGTATACCATAGCGATAACAAAACAATTCACATCAGTGGAATATACTTGACTTTAAAAATCGAATTCTAAAATCGGGCAGTAGCCTGATGTGTTACGCTTAGGTTCAATTTTTGGTGATTCTAACTGTAATAGCATCAGTTCGAATCACACGTTCTTCACTATCATTTCAAACGCTATAACGGTGTTCGGGGGTTTCCCAGCCCATTTTTTCCGATGTATCCCCTGTCAAGGATGCGGTGTGAGGTCTGGCGTTGTCATGAAGAAGGATGACATCTCGTCTTTTGTTTCGATATGCGGGTTTTGCCGACTGTAACAACAAGATTTCTCCAACAGTTAAGCGGCGATCACTTTCAATAAGCTCTCGAATGGCACGGATGTTGTCATCTGTACGACTTGTCCGTGGGCGTCGATCATGACTTTCGTTTTCGGTACGTTCTCACCCACTTTTAAATTATCTGGCCCACCTATACACAAGGTTTTGAGACAGTGTACGAGGGTTGCCTCTTATGTTTCGGGATTTGGCAACCCTAGTGTTGCAATCCGGCAATTGACAGCTCTGTCGTAAAGTTGGACATTTTTGAGGTTATACGCACTCAGAACGTTTTGACATACGAGCGCTATTTGTGTTGTTTACAGTAACTTAAAAGATTCATCTCGGCCCAAAAATGGAATTAAATCGTCAACATTTTCGTGCGACTATTTTTTACAACTTTCGCCGTGGATTAACTCAGCAACAGTGCATGGATGAACTTAATTCAATTTTTGGCGATGAAGCTCCATCAAGGACCAGTGTTTATCGATGGTATGGTGAATTCAATCGTGGTCGTAGTTCACTCCAAGATGAATTTCGTGAAGGTCGTCCAAAATCAGTTGTTGTTCCGAAAACCATTGATGCTGTGCGCGAACTGATATTGGAAGATCGCCATGTGACCTATCGTGAGATTGAGACAACCTTAGGCGTTAGTGGGACCAGCATACATTCAATATTGCATAAACATTTGACTGTCAAAAAAATTTGTCCGCGTTGGATCCCACACAATTTGTCAATCGCCCAAAAAAAGGCTCGTGTCAATTGGTCGAAAGAAATGCTCAAAAAATACGGTCGCGGTGCTTCGAAACACGTCTATGACATCGTGACAGGTGATGAATCGTGGATTTAGGCGTATGAGCCCGAAAGTAAACAGCAGTCGACTGTCTGGGTGTTTCAAGATGAGCCAAATCCAACAAAAGTTGTTCGCGCACGAAGCACTTCCAAGCAAATGGTCGCCTGTTTTTTCGGAAAAACTGGACATGTCGCAACCGTACCACTAGAACAACGCAGAACAGTCAATTCTGAGTGGTACACAACCATTTGTTTGCCAGTTGTCTTCCAAGAAATCAGGAAAACCAACTGCCGAAGACGGATCACTCTTCACCACGACAATGCGAGCTCTCACACATCGGCTGCGACAACTGTATTTTTGAGCACCCAAAACATCGATTTGATGGGTCATCCGCCGTATAGACTTGGCACCGAATGACGTTTTTCAGAATGCATGTGTTGGAGATACCTCAATCAGAGTGGCAAAAGTGCTTCGACAATTGGTTCAAACGCATGCAAAAGTGTATAGATCTTCATGGGGAATATTTTGAAACACAATAAAGTGATTTGCGATGATCAATATTTGTTTTTGATCTCTAATCCCGAAATATAAAAGGCAAGCCTCGTATCAACTCCAAACTCTGCCCTCAATCGAGAAAAAATGTCCGACATTTTAACGCCTTTATTTGTTAAACATTTTATAATAATCCGTTGCGCAACAGACGTATGTACCTCTTGCTCGCTCATGGCTGTACTGACAACAAAGTCGAGCGCAACCGCCAGCCAAGGCGGTCCTCCTACCCTTCATAAACCAAACAACAGCCACGCACAAGCTTATATAGCTCGCAACTTGTTGCTACGAAAAAAAGTAATATTACCGTTTATATCGGGTGGGCCATAAATTTTTGCAAATGGCAACACTTAATTTCTTAAAAATCGTTAGAGGGTGGGGCGCGTGGGGGGCGGAGAATTGTGCGTCGCTTCATGCAATTTTAGTCACAATGGAGTGCTTTACGGGACAACAGCGTGCTTTTGAAGTAGTTCGAAAGCGCAAAAAAAAAGAAGAAAGAAAACCTTAACCAACTGATCCACCAACGTAGGTCTTAGTATCTTTCGACTGCTACAAAATCACATCAAGTTATGCAAACTAGTATCCCTCTATCTTTTAAAATCGTTTATTCTATATATCATAAATAATTGACAAAGCCAAGAATTGTTTTAATACAATAATTCCCAAAACTTCTGAAAAGTCATTCATATTATTGTCTCGTCGGATGTCCGTCCATACAACTCCATTTCGAAAGACCTTGAAATCTTCCGGCCATAAAAATGGATACTTCCTTTCCTCGGGACTTAAATACCCTACACAGAGTTGTCTTTTGTACGATGCCCGTCGTTTAAGTCAAGTTAAAATTTGGTGACCAATTAGATTGTCTCCAAACTGCTCCGTACCGGAAAATAATTCATTCTCTTATCAATGAAGTTTTGTAGTCGTTGCTCAATATTGAAACGTTTTCCATATACTCGTAAACTTGGAATTGTGTGAAGTCAGATAATTAAAGACGAGCTACAGAGAAGACTGCTGATACTGTCTGACCTGATAGCTGTTTCTCGTTGTGTCTGAATTAGTCTCGTTGTTTTCGAGAAACATTATACGAGCCTTGATCTCTTTCGTGCCTTCTGTTGTTGAACATTGTAATCACAGTAAAATATGAATGGGCTCACGGAATCTCACAGAATCTGTAAGTAGACATAAGACTAAGAGATTGATATCGTCTACCGGAATTACTTCCAAGATTAAATAACACAACAAAAAAACAAATGAATCAAGTGGGAGCAACAAACACGTAGCACTTATTATGAGCTCATGGAAAAGTTTGAGAGGATTTGTGGATTCGAAAGTCATTTGAAGATATACGAGTATATCAATACGTAGAATTTAATTCTATGTTCATGAAAGAATTCACTCGTTGGTAGCTTGTATTCCAGCATTGCTATTTTGTCCCTTCGAAAACTGAATAATTTTTCAAACTAAAACTGAAACGCGTAAGAGTCGCCAGTAAAAAATGTTACGCTTCATTAAAAAAGGATCACAAATGGACGCAGAACGAAAGACCAAGGAATTAGTCACGGCAGCAGTTTTGAAAAACTGACACATTTCTAGTGTACAGAAGCAAGGCAAGCACCGATGTATGGGACATGCAGGACATCCCAGTGGCTGAACAATATTGAGATTGAATCATCGTTCAACTGTCAGCAATGTGCAGATTTATGGTAGCGACACATTAAATTCCTTGTTTCTGTGGTAGGTTTTTCCGAAAACTCTGATTATTTAGCATTAATTTGCAAAGGGAAGAGATACGTCCAGCACCCCGGATTAAGGGCGGGTGCGCCGCTAAAAATTCGATTGACATCAATGTGTGGAGGAATGTCATATTAATATTGCCGATTATGGGATGTGTCGGTTGAATATCGGAAATTTTATGTCGATGAAATTTTGTAATTTTCCTTATGCTAGGGAGAGTGATTGTAGTCAGACTTTGACTTAGTCGATTTTAAACATAGTTCCGTTCTGTCGGTGCCTATTAGTATGCCGGATTTACTTGAGGGTTTTAGTTGAAATGAAAGAGTAGCAGATATTGGTTAATCCACATTCCTTTGTACATTGAATAATGCAGGTCAAAGAACAATGTTATGCTTTGGTAACATCTTTTCGTGACTAATAACGTGGCGTCAATTTAACTAGTATATTTAAATTTTCTAAGCGGCAGATGGAAGATCATCATCATCATCATCATCATCGGCACTACAACCTGGAACCGGTCTTGGCCTTATTTAGCAAGTCCTGAGGCTTGTTAAATTTTCCATAATGATTTGTTCTTTTTTTTCCGGGCAAGGTCATTAGTCTTGCGCCAGAGGCTCCTCGACGGGGAATCGAACCCCGGTCTCCCGCGTGACAGGCGGGTATACTAACCAGTATACTATTGAGGAGCTATGGAAGATCACCAACTTTTTAATTAAGCTAGAAGTCTATTACGAAAACTAATAGTTTTGTTGTATTGAAACATTAATCGCGATAATGTCGAAACCACATTTTCAAGTGTTGTAAGTGAAAGGGTTATTTATTGTTTCGACAGGTTTCTGTTTATAGCATTATTAGAATGATGCACCGATTTTAATATTAAGTGTACAAATAAGTTTCTGCCGTTTGGCTAAAGACGGTCCCACCAGAAAATTATGTAGAAATTGTCAGATGTCAAACGTAATATTGTGAGTTTGAACACGTGGCAACAACATATTACTATTACTATTTATTGGCCTATAGGAACCCGGAAGTTAATGACCTCACCGACTCGGCTGCGCCATCGCTCCCTGTCCTGTGCACGCTCTTTCCACGCTTGACCATCTGAACCGATTTCCTCAAGGTCAAACATAACATTGCTCTCCCATCTCCGTCGCGGCCGTCCTACCGGTCTCTTTCCCGTTGGTCTACCGTCAAGAATTCTACCCACGGTCCTTTTTTTTTTTTTTTTTTTTTGGTTTCGGTAGGAAGGTGGAAATCTTCAAAAGATACCTCTTGACCGATCCAGAGGCATGCCTAACTAAAACCACCTCCCGCCAGGCTCATATTCCCGTTGATCCTCGCCGAACTTTCTTTTAGATATTCCATCGCGGGGCGGGACGGAGTTTACCTGTTACTCCGCTCGTCGCATCGCAACTGCTGCATCATACGGTCCTATCGTTGCCCATTCGCGCCACATGTCCGACCCATCTTAATATTCGCGACCTGATTACTCTTACTATTGTATGTTTGCGGTATAGCTATGGTATATTCAAGTTTCATCGACAGTAATAAATCGTCGTCAAAACTCGGATTTATTGTGCCTAAACTGCGCCAACAGAGCGTTGGAAATATTCATTCGAACACGTTTTTGGTCTAACGTGAGCAAACGCGGCACCCTACGCGCGGACAGCTTTCTCATGCCTAAATTTTGATTTAATATTTGATAAACACGTTCTTTGGACATTCTCATAGCCTCTGCTATCTCTCTCGTTTTAATTCGGCGGTCGACTAGCACCATTTGGTGAACTTTAGCGATGTTATCGTCAGTTGTTGCAGTTTGACGTCCCAAATGCTCAACGTCTCCCAAGCTCTCACAGGCACGTTTAAATTCAGCTGCCCAAAATTTCACTCTGGTAAATGATGGTGCAGGGTCCCAATACACAGAGTCCAAATCATCTTTTGCGTAGTGCATTTCAAAAACAAAAATTTAATGACACCTCGATACTCAATTTTGTCCATTTTCACAAAAATACTCACATCGACTCACTCAAGCGAATGTCAAATAAAAAGTACGCGTTTATTGACGAGTGCTGCTATCTTCACGTTGGGGTCGGAAACTTTTCAGTCCACCCTCATATATCGGTTATAAGTGTCAAAAGGTCTCCTGGGACCGCCTGCCGCGGAACCCATATTGACGATCATTCAGAAGTCTGCTGGACTCCAAATACTTAATTAACTCGACGTTGATGACAATGCCCCATGCCAGACGCGGTCAAAAGCCTTGGAGATATCCAATGCGACCGCCCTCGACGCACCATGCCGCTCGATCGCAGATGTCCATATATCGGTTATAAGTGTCAAAAGGTCTCCCGTGGACCGCCTGCCACGGAATCCGTATTGACGATCATTCAGAAGTCCGTTGCACTCCAAATACTTAATTAACTAAGTATTCACGACTTATTCTATCACCTTAGATAAAATAGACAGTAATGCTATGGGCCGATAATTTTGTGGAAGACACTTCTTTTTTTCTCTTTGGGATCGGCTGAACTCGAGCGATTTTCCAGCAGGTAGGAAATGTCCTCCGTGAATAAGATAAGCGAAAGAGTCTGCCAAGAACCGGGGATAGTTCTGGAGCACAGTTCTTACGGGCTATTGCTGGTATTCCGTCCGGGCCGGTTACCTTCGTACAGACCAGTCCACGTAAAACGCGTTGACCATATTGGCGCAATCACAGTTGGTTCCAAAAGACCGGCATCGATTTCGAGAACACGTTAGCTTTATCTTTTAAATTCGGGACTAACGTTACGCTGCCCGTCACCAACGGAGGGAAAGAAGATGAAGCGAAGTTATTGCTGACAGCCCTTGCCACTGACCAGAAGGAACGCAAATCAGTTGGGCACTGAAGGAGTTCATTGGTCAGTCTGTCGTTCTAGGCCTTCTTCGCGTAGTTGCACGCGCTTCTGATTGTAACAAAATTCGGTATGTTCACCTCGGTGGGATTGGATCACCATTATTTTTATTTTTTTTTTTTGCCGCTGTAATCTGCTCGTATTTTTTATCAAATTAAAGGTTAGCGGATGAATTTCGTTTGTTGGAATGCGGAATGTTAATCTCCAACCCGAGAAGAATAATCTCTGTGACCGACTCCGCGCATGCGTTAACATCGAAGTCTCCAAAGAACTCCTCCGACCACGGAAAGGAAGCGAAAAAATCTCGCAAATCTTCTTAGTTGGCACTCCCATACCTCCATACATGGCGAAGCTTCTTAGATCGATTATTCGCTTGAAATGTAAGTGGTTGCGCGAACGAAACCAAGCAGTGATCTGAGTTTCCCAGTGGCGGAGCAACTTCCACGGTATAAATGCTCGGCTCGGATGTCAAAAACAGATCCAGTGTGTTTGCTATAATCCCCTCGGGTATCTATCACTCGCGTAGGTTCCTCCACGAATTGAGTCAAATTGCGGCTAACAGCGAACATCTCCGCCAGCATCACAACCTCCTCGGTTCTGTTAGAATTCACCAACCAGCCGGAATTGTCTACATTCAAATCGCCAAGGACGACAATCTCAGAAGCCGGGTGGTTGATTTGTATCCAGTCGACGGTACGTGAAAGATCTTGGAAAAATGTCGCCGGTCTTTCGTTATTCGGGGAGCGCTAAAGACAACAAATAAATTTGACAGAATTCCCCAGCACAATCTCCAACCGCCAAAGTTATTGGGTTCTAACGTCTTCCTCCTCTGGCAAGCCAGATCGGACCGCATGAAGACGCAGACTTCCCCTTAAAACGGAATCTCGAATGTAAGTCGTATCCTGAGCAACGAAGATATGTCGAATCAGTTGACGAATCGACCTGGGCAAGGATATAGGTTTTCGCTGTTTGCAAATAGTGGTACAGCGTTTACATTCGTATTAGTGAAACCGATGCCCCTGATGTTACAAAATGCCGTTATCAGTTGAACGTCGACAGGGACACGAGAACGAACGCGATTACTCGATGACGACTTTGTTAATGTTCGTTATGAATGAATGTGGTAAACATATCAGGTTTACCGACGATAGTACCAACAATCTCGCGTGAACTGATGTAATATACGTGTAAAATTTCATCTGTAAAACCTTTACAGCTGCACTTGCCTTAAAAAAACGGTGACGTTTGAGCTCTTTCTTGCATCCTTGGTCTTATGTTGCTGAGGCTCATACATATCCATACCAAAATTCGTTTTGCTACAGAACACGAAAACCCTAAAACACCAGCTTACATGTATTAGTATCTCAGAACCCTCTTTCAGCATTATGATTCCGCGTCTCCAGAGACAAGTATTTAAAAAACACAATCACGTTTTTATCTCTTTAGTTCCTTTGGATCAGCTAGACGAGGAGAACACTGTCTTTGTCTTTGTCTCTGTCTCTGTCTCAGTCTCAGTCTTTGTCTCTGTCTCTGTCTCTGTCTCTGTCTCTGTCTCTGTCTCTGTCTCTGTCTCTGTCTCTGTCTCTGTCTCTGTCTCTGTCTCTGTCTCTGTCTCTGTCTCTGTCTCTGTCTCTGTCTCTGTCTCTGTCTCTGTCTCTGTCTCTGTCTCTGTCTCTGTCTCTGTCTCTGTCTCTGTCTCTGTCTCTGTCTCTGTCTCTGTCTCTGTCTCTGTCTCTGTCTCTGTCTCTGTCTCTGTCTCTGTCTCTGTCTCTGTCTCTGTCTCTGCCTCTGCCTCTGCCTCTGTCTCTGTCCCTGTCTCTGTCTCTGTCTCTGTCTCTGTCTCTGTCTCTGTCTCTGTCTCTGTCTCTGTCTCTGTCTCTGTCTCTGTCTCTGTCTCTGTCTCTGTCTCTGTCTCTGTCTCTGTCTCTGTCTCTGTCTCTGTCTCTGTCTCTGTCTCTGTCTCTGTCTCTGTCTCTGTCTCTGTCTCTGTCTCTGTCTCTGTCTCTGTCTCTGTCTCTGTCTCTGTCTCTGTCTCTGTCTCTGTCTCTGTCTCTGTCTCTGTCTCTGTCTCTGTCTCTGTCTCTGTCTCTGTCTCTGTCTCTGTCTCTGTCTCTGTCTCTGTCTCTGTCTCTGTCTCTGTCTCTGTCTCTGTCTCTGTCTCTGTCTCTGTCTCTGTCTCTGTCTCTGTCTCTGTCTCTGTCTCTGTCTCTGTCTCTGTCTCTGTCTCTGTCTCTGTCTCTGTCTCTGTCTCTGTCTCTGTCTCTGTCTCTGCCTCTGCCTCTGTCTCTGTCTCTGTCTCTGTCTCTGTCTCTGTCTCTGTCTCTGTCTCTGTCTCTGTCTCTGCCGTTGTCGTTGTCGTTGTCATTTTTTTTGGGTTGGGCATATTAAAAAACTTATTCGGAGTTAGATCTGGATTATAAAGCGGAAGTAGTGCATTTTTTTTGGTTAGAAATTCGTTGGAAATTCGCAACATATGTGGCCGTGCATGCATTTTCAGTGCTTAACGATATTTGATTGCTTTTTCGAGATGGGATTCTTAAGTAGCTATTGGGTTCTACCACATGAAATGCCCGATTTTCGCTCAGTCAGAAATAAGATGTTCTCGAAGGAACATCTGTACCAGAACGTTAAGTTTTCTTTTTTTATAAAGTAAAGTGGTACGTGTGCTTGACGTGTGAGAATTTTAGAGTTCATTACAAGTACAATTATTTTTGTTCTAGGAATTGTTTACCATGCTGTCGGCAGTTCAAATTCGAACCCTCTTCCCTTATGAATTTAAAATGGGACATAATGCGTCATTGGCAATGAAAGACATTAATGGAACATTTGAGGATGTAGCTGTAAACGAACGCACTATATGACGTTGGTTTGGAAAATTCCGTTCGGGAGATTTCAGCCTCGAAAATGAACCACGTGGGAAGCCGGAAACGTTTGTTGACGACGATGTTTTAGGAGCAATGGTGGATGCGGACCCAACGAAATCGGTGCGGGCGATTGTACAAAGCATGGGAGTATCGCCAATGACAATAAGTCGACACATTTCTCTCATGGGAAAGGTATACAAACTCGATAAGTGGGTACCTCATGAACTGCACGAAACCCAAAAACGACGGCGTCTGGAAATCTGCGCATTGCTTAGATTAAGAAACCAAACTGAACCATTTTGCACAGGATAGTCACCTGTGATGAATAGTGGATTCTGTATGAAAACCGTAAAAGACCTGGACGGTTGTTGGATGCAGGTGAAAAATTAAACACACCTCCAAGCCTGATCTTCACCCAAAAAAGGTTATGATGACAATTTGGTGGACATCGAAAGGACCAATCCACTTTTCATTTCTTCAACCAAGAGAAACGATAAACGCTATCAAATATTGTGAATCGACATATTGCATGCCAAATTGGCTGAAAAGCAACCCGCGTTGGTAAATAGGCACGGCGCGATCGTTTCGGATGACAATGCTAGACTCCATACCACGCAAGTCATCATCATCATCATCGGCACTACAACCGGGAACCGGTCTTGGCCTTATTTAGCAAGTCCTGAGGTTTGTTAAATTTTCCATAATGATTTGTTTTTTCCGGGCAAGGTCATTAGTCTTGCGCCAGAAGCTCCCCCACGGGCAATCGAACCCTGATCTCCCGCGTGACAGCCGGGTATACTAACCACTATACTATCGAGGAGCATACCACACAAGTAACGGTGCAAAAGCGGTTGCAGTTGGGATTTGAAATTCTTCCGCATCCACCGTACTCTCCTGATTTTCCCCAACATACTACCATATTTTCCGCAATCTGGATTCATTTTGGCGGCAGAAAGTCTTCCGGTTGAGCAGAGCAGAGGTCAGAAAAGCCTTTGAAGATTTTATTACATCAAAAAGTCAGCACTTCTACGAAAAAGGAATATTTGACCTTGTGTCACTTTGGGAGAATGTCATAGATGGCAACGGATGCCATTTTGATTGAATAAAAATCTACGAAAAAATAATATTGGCATTTAAATGTTTACTATAAAATCGGACATTACATGTGGTAGAACCTAATACTTCAATAAGAGCGTGTTACTGTTAAACACAAATCAACGCGTATCTCCACAGCCTCTGTGTTGATTGCTTCTTCGGAAAGAGCGGTGACAGGTTTTCTGGGAGCTCATTATGATTCACACAGTTACCTGCCGCTTTGAAATGACGTATGCCACTGAGGCATGCTAATTTACTCATCGCCAAACTAATCATAAGTGTTGGTAGATGTTAACCCTCTCACAACACAATATTTTATTACATACCATTGCGTGTACAATGGGGACATCGCTACGTTTTAAAGGGCGAAATTTTACATGCAAACTTTATTGCTGGATTCATGCGAGACGTTTCATGCTGTCGTCTTTAAAGTTGGTATGTTTACAACAAATGTTCCCCCCTTTCAGGTGCATATCATTAGATGGCGTTAATGGTGAGTATTTGCCTATGATGACAGTAGTGTAGGTTTTTATTGAACTCCCCTCACACAAGCCTTTAAAAGAATATCTTATGTTGGCGAATTACGTTATAGAAGACCTGCTTTAATTTTCTTGAACTCGGGTTCCTGCAGACCAATAAATAGTAGAAGCAGTTGCAGTGGGATGTAGTAAAGTTTGTAAAGATGTGCAATAAACAAGTTATATACCATTTTGCTCATGACCCAAGAAACTATAAATTCCACCTCCAACGCGACATACATAAGCTCAGTCATTCTGGCTATTCATAATTTTCGAAGTAGCTCAAGATCCTTTTTTTCCCATTCTCTACTTTAAGGATATTAAAAGGTCGTTAAATATAAAGTTAACTTCCACTCGAGATATTTTCCTTTTCAGACTTCATGACATTCTAAGTAATCTTCTATTTTACCCATGTATTACGATCACCTTAAAAAATGTTTCATCCACGGAAATCCTATTTGCAGGCGCTTCCTTTAACCGTTGTTGCCTTCGCCTGAATAAATGTTCCACCTGCCAAATTGAATACTGATCCTTTGACCCGGATATCCCACCAACGCAGCACGAATTGTATTTATTTACGGTGTTTTCGGTTAAATTCCACTTAGCCGTGTGTCTAGGAGAAAATCCAATATTTTCCCAAGGATACTGCATTTCCATTACACAAACAACAAGTACAAAACCAGATTCTTTACATGAGGCACATCGAGTGATGCAGTGGAATTCCTCAGGGATACGAGGAAAATCTTTCCCACCGCGACATGTACACGTTAAACTACAACCACGGCTCAAACACGATTTATGCCTAATTAGTTCCTTCGTACTAGTCCGGGTATCGGTTTACACCCCGAACAGGACACTTGAGAACGAGACGATCAAAACCCGAAAATTTGTTCCAACTCGTATCGATAACAGATTTGGAATTGCATTTCCCGGTGATGCAATGCAGCAACCCATCAAAGCAGCAATGTGGTCGGTTGTGTAATGCTAGCTTTCTGGTATCTGCTACCCACACATTGTAGGTTTGCGCACACGCAAGACATCGAACAGGTCGTCCGTGGTGGACCTTAGACGGACGGTCAATGGTTTGCCTTCTCAAGTGTCCAACCAAACTCCTGGACGACACCACGTCTGGCCTGATGTTTTGTGGTTTCGGCTTGTGAGCACCTGAAGTACTTCGTTCTTCCGTCTTTCCGGAAATATTCGAAAGCAATTAAAATGTAAGAAAAAAGAATCGTACTCACACACACACAATTCAGAACAAAAAAAAGGAACTAAACGTATCAGTGAATCCTTTTTCTGAATCCGATCTGCAGGAGAACCGTTCCCTTGGATTATTCGTATTGTGACTGTCACAACAAAGCAATTCGAAACGTTTGTGTTTTTGAAGAATTAGAACAAATGTATCTAAATTTGTATCCATTCAATACCCTGATTTGGTTGCCCCTAGCCAATGTGCGGAAGGCTTACAACGGCGCACGTTGGGCGATCGGCGCGCATCCAATAAATTCTGTCGTTTTGATACTCTCCCCCTTTTTCGGTCTATTTGTACTCAGTTGCTGAGCATGATCAGATCGGTGCATGGCGGACGGAAAACGAAAGGGTAAGGAGAAAGGTGCAGAAGACGAGGGACGAGGAGGGATACGAAGAAAACAACGAGAAGGGTACACGGTGATCTTAAATTACCAACTCTTCTCGAGGTTCACACTCCTTTCCTGTTGTTGATGTTGTCAGCGTTTTGTTTGGTTAGGAGTCGATCGGATTACACTGATGGTCTCTTAATTGCACTCAGGTGGGCTGAAGTGTCAACAAGCGCGAGAGCGCCATGCCACGCCGCGCCCGGCTACCCCGAGGGTGTACGGCAGTGTTTGGAAATGCAGAGGCCACGGGCATACGACTGATAGGATTTCCAACTGACATCATACCATTTAATGGGAAAATTTATTCCCCCCAGATTGGAGTGTAATTAATGGAGCGATGGGGATCATTGAAACGATACTTTTGTTTTTCATTCTGTCGAAAATGTGTTCAAAATTTTGAATTGGTGCCCGAGGCAGAAGTAGTGTTCCCAGGAATCTTGCAAATTTAGTAAATATTATTATTTTTATTAATATTATAATTATTACAGTATTATAGTGAATGTAATTGTTATATTTTAAACAAAAACGGAAATACTAAAAGTAATTTAATTCAAAGTCATATTAAACTACAAGAAAATGTACCTAAAGAAAACATGGCAACTGCTTGTGCCGTTGATGTCAAGACAGCTGGGAAATAATATAGCAAATTAGGCTGGGGAAAAGGAAAGTAATGGATTTCCTTTTCCCCAGCCTAATTTGCTATATTATTTCCCAGCTGTCTTGACATCAACGGCACAAGCACTTGCCATGTTTGCTAGGTTTTCTGAATTATACGTATGTCACACTCTGGATATATACACTTATACTATAATGAAATGCTACATATTTTTATTAAATTATTTCTTTATTAAAATTAGATTATTTAATAAAATATTTCAAGTAGATTTGTTAGTTCAGATCGTATAGAATCACAATGTGTTATATTATAAGTTATAATACATTGTCAGATTCACTGTTGTTAATAACGAAGCAGTACAAATTTTTTTGTGGGGCTAAAACCATAACTATATTATGTAAGCTTTATTATTCGATATAATTAACATACTTACACAATTTATTAAAACTGTTTTATTTTATTTAAAAAACTACAGTATGATGACAAACTTCATTCATTTTCATTTTCATTTTTAAAACATTTTTTATTTTCTTTTTATCTTCTTAGTTTCTAAATTACATGCTAGACGAAAAATGCTTAAATTCTAGCTCAATTATCTTATATTATAACTTACTGGTCCTACGCAGACGCTCTAAGCTAAACATTACATAATTTATTGTATAATTTGCCTTTCGGCGAATGACAATCTTCATAACACACGACAATCGACTCTGTTCTTTTTATTATTTAAATCCGACCGTCTTTGTCGATGTTTTTTGATTGACTCTATTTGTACTTTAAAAAAATGACCATGTTTTTAGGAGTGATTGTTTTCGCCAACGCCTTATTGTCGGATTTCTAAAAATACTTTAATTAACAAGTTGGTGTAACCGTCCTATGGATGGTTTGTGAAAGACTCTTCTTTTTTTGTATTTTTTTATCACATTTCTCTCGGTAGAGTCGAACCTATAGCCAAATACGACATGCCACCAAATACCTGTTGCAGTTCTTCTTGAACAGTTGCAGGTTGTTACGCTCCGGGAACACGCGCGTGGGAAGGCAGTTCCAACGATTCCCCGCTCTGTAACGGGACGAGTTCTGATGCAGGGATGTTCGCGTCTTCGGGAGATGAACCGCAAACTGGTGCGATCTGTCGGGTTGTCTTGTGGAGTGCATATAAGCCAAATTGCGTGGAACAATACTACGAATCTCCGAAGAACAGTACCCATTATAATATCTGTAAAACAGACAGAGGTCGGCTACGCGCCTTCGATGTGATAGCGGCTGTAGTTCCGACGTCAGCGCCGAGCCCTGATCAGGTAGATCGCTCGTCTCTGTATGCTATCAAGTAGGTCGGGGTTATGTTTAGGAGCCGAGCTCCAAACATGAGAGCAATATTCGAGCGCGAGTCTAATTTGGGATTTATATAAGAGAAGAAGTTGAGCCGGAGTAAAATATTTCTTGGCTCTAAAAAGATAGCTCCGCTTTTTTGTGGCTGACCTGGCGATGCTCGACACGTGCTTATGCCATGATACATTCCCACAGACCGTGACGCCGACCAATTTCAAGCTTTCCCCAGCCTCGAGGGGCCGGCCATTCATCATCAGCTGTGGAACCGATGATCCACTTTTCTTGGTGAATGTTGTAAATTGTGTCTTCGGTGCATTGAAGTCGACGGGGTTGGCCCTTCTCATTGCAGGACCTTATCTAGATCCTGATTCAGAGAGTCAATCTGTCTACACCTCAGCTGATGCAACGTAGATTCACCAATCGGCCGAACACTCGAAAAGGAGGAAACAAGCGTACTATCATCCGCAAAACTGAACACTTTGTTATCCGTTGTCTCCAACAAATCATTTATGTGAAGCAAGAACAAGGTTGGAGCCAAAAAAAAACCCTGGGGCACCCCTGAATTAACAGGATACAGATCCGAACACTCGCCGTCCACACAACCCGAATCGATCGATTTTCAAGGAAGCTCTTCGTCCATACGCAAAGCTGTTGGGAAAGTCCATATGAACAAAGTTTGCTCAGCAATACTCCGTGCCAGGCGCGGTCAAAAGCCTTGGAGATATCCAATGCGACCGCCCTTGACTCACCATGCCGCTCGATCGCAGATGTCCATATATCGGTTATAAGTGTCAAAAGGTCTCCCGTGGACCACTTGCCACGGAATCCGTATTGACGATCATTCGGAAATCCGTTGCACTCCAAATACTTGATTAACTCAGTAATCATGACTTATTCTATCACCTGAGATAAAATAGACAGTAATGCTATCGGACGGTAATTTTGTGGGAGACGGTTTTTTCCCGACCTTGGGATTGGCTGAACTCGAGTGATTTTCCAGCAGACAGAAAAGGTCCTCCGTTCATGAGATAAGCGGAAGAATCTGCCAAGAACCGGCTATAGTTCTGGAGCACAGTTCTTCAGGACTATTGTTGCTATTCCGTCCGGGCTGGTTGCCTTCCTACAATCCAGTTCAGGTAGAATGCGTTGAATAGTGCGCGGACGAAATCTCACATCCCGCATGGAAGAACGTATCGGCGCGATCACAGGTGGCTCCAAAAGGCCAGGATCGAGGTTTGAATTCGCGAACACATTAGCTTTATCCTTTGAATTCGTGACTAACGACCCACTGTCTGTCACCAACGGAGGGAAAGAGGATGAAGCGAAGTTATTGCTGACAGCTTTTGCCATTGACCAGAAGGATAGGGAACTAGTCGGGCACTGAAGAACTTTATTGGTCACTCTGTCGTTGTGAGCTTTCTTCGCGGTATCAATGGCCTGGTTGCACGCGTTTCTGAATCTAACAAAATTCGTTTTGTTAACATCGGTGGGATTGAAGCGGCCTTGCCTAAAAACTCTATTTTTTGGCGCTGTAATCTGCTCGGTTTTTTCTTTTGGTAAACCGAGGTTTACCAGATGAACTTCGTTTGATTTGTTCTATTTCTCCATATAAATATAAACCCGGCATCGGTGTGTTAGCTCTTTAAAAATGGTCTAATAAATACACGCAACCGTCTTTATTGACGGTTTATTCTCGACTCTCTTTTATCTTGGACCGTAAAGGTTGATGACTAATTTTGAATTTCTCTTTACCCTTAATTTATAGTATCATATATTGCAATCAGGGCACTCTATCTATGGATGTAATTTTAAGTTGTTATTTTGTTCTTTTTCTTATATTTATCTTACTTGGTCGACAAAAAATGCTTAAAGTCTAGCTTATTCAAATTATATTCTAACCTACTGATCCTCTACGAGCACTCTAAGCTAAACTTGGGATGACTATTGTCATGTATTATTGCCTTTCGGCTTTGTTTTGTAATTTTGTAAACGTCCCTTAAGATGCATGCATCGCAGTGCATTCTTTGTTTACTCAAAATTCGGGATAAATGTCAACATTGCATTATCTGATCGATTGCGGGCATTGCTCTGATGTGTACACCACGGTCCTAAAAGACTTGGGTTTGCCAACCAAACCAAAGATATTTTTGTATATGCTACTGGCACCATATCCTCGGATTTGTTTATCTTATTGGTGCCATCATAATGTTTTCCCAAATGTGGGGAATCTGGACTCTATGACCCGATTATCTGTTCATACATTTCAGTTGTCGTGATTTTTTACAAGTCTACCCACAAATGAATATTGTGTTGATTAAGTGCAAATTAGTTAATATGGGGTAGTTCACGTTAATTATGTTCGGGGCTGCCCCAAACGGTAGATATTTGTATATGATGTATATCATATTAATGGGGTGGTATGGAAACCCTGCACGATTTGGAATAACAAATCAATTGGAAATATTTGCTTATATATCTTCGGCGTGCATCCAGATGTACCGTGTTTCATTAGGATTTTATTGTATATTAGGTTTGCTATTTTTTTAAACATAAGAATGTTGTTAATATGATTTTCTCTTTTGTTGTAATATTTTTTGTTTGCCGTCTCCAAAACTTTCCAATATACATTATCTTTTTACATATATGCACGAGTATAACATTTCATCTTCAATAAATGGCGATAATTCACAGCTTAATATCATAACGAAAAATATTTGAAAATTAATTTGTATACTTAAAGTACTTTATACACCCAATTGCCCTCCTCCAAGGCCACCCTTCCGTTTGGATGTTACATCTGTTTGTGTATAAATCAAGAATCTCAACATATATTTCACACGGACGCTTCAACACACTATCACGTCCTCCTGACGTAATAAAAATTTCACTGTCACTTCAGAGTGTCATTATATCCATTAAGGCCAATACACTCGGTCCGCCGAGTCCCCATTGAATCAGGAAAACCCAATCAAAATCAATTCATAACTCTTTGACGCTTTATTAACTCCCTCTTTTTCTTGCTCTTGTGCGCTCCCCCTAACGTTTCTTCTTTTACACGTCGTCGTGCTCAAATTACCTCCCAGGATCGGAAGAGCGTCATCGACACCATTTACTAGAACTTACCGGCAAGCACGTCAAGGTAAAGTGATAGTTCCTCCGGGTTGGTTCCACTTCGGTGCGTTCGTGACTTGATGGCGTCGAGTCCCTTCTGCGTATTGATATGTGTGCTTCCCTGTTCGGTATTCCCTGTGCCGCAATCGGTTCATAGCCCAACGAAAAATAAACGGCTGATAACTGCATATTGAAAGGATTGCATGGGTTACCCTTTGCGAATCGTACACAAAATCCACGTTTCCACTAATTCGCAGGTGTTGCTGCTCCCCTTGCGACATAATATTCTTCAGTTATTTTCACAGCCAATCCATTTGAGTCGCAGGGTAGCACCCTAGACCAGCTAAAGGACTAATTTGATTTCTGTAACGATAAAGCAACGCTCATGCTCACATATATCGCTAAATTTCTCCGGATTCCCACTCATAGCGGAAGTTCCTTTCGATTGTCACAAAACAGGGAGACCGCTCGTAAATAAGGGACATTAACGCGTAATTGATAGTTCGACGTCGACTGTGTGATATCGCTTAAGTGAGTGACCCGCCGCCGGTGCGCAGTTGTGTGCAAACACTCCAAACGGGTACAAGACTGAGAAGGAGTGAGGAATTTATATGGAAATCGTGGTGATTATAAAGTCGAGAATATCAATAAATATGGATATCAGTTAATTGACCAGCAATTTGAAAGGGTTACTGGTGGGAACGATTGGGTTCCTCTTTACCTATAGGGTAGATGGGGATATGTTAAAGGTAATACCTTCCTAACAGGAGCATTCTGATGATGTTGTTTATGGAAATGGCCCAGTTTCGGAATTTGATGGAGATACAGAAGGACACAGTAGCTGATTTTAGTTACCGGGGTTAAATAGATGGAAATATGAAAGTCACGCAGGAAGAACATGTATATTATTTGTTTGATGGTGGCGCGAAAGTTGAGAGCTCATCCAAACGGCTTTACTTTCCTTCATTTCCCTGTACAGTTTGATCCTCTTACTTGGGCATCTGGGATTTCTTTGACACGTGTAGGGGTGTTCAATTTTAATATCTGCCACTTTGACTGCTGGAAACATCATGGACCTTAGCTGCTATTCAACGCCGTACTACCTAACAAAGCAGTCTGCTAGCCATTATCCGTAAATGAAATAATATCATGGAAACTATTATAAAAAGTGTCATTTAGGTTACTTGCATTTTTAATCATTTATTTTTATATCTAGCTCCTCAATAGTATACTGGTTAGTATACCCGCCTGTCACGCGGGAAACCGGGGTTCGATTCCCCGTCGGGGAGCCTCTGGCGCAAGACTAATGACCTTGCCCGGAAAAAACAGATCATTATGGAAAAGTTTGACAAGCCTCAGGACTTGCTAAATAAGGCCAAGACCGGTTCCAGGTTGTAGCGCCGATGATGATGATGATTTTTATATCTATTCTATAAAAAACGTTTCTCCAGGCAACAAAAAAATGTATATTCTATGACAGAGTTGGAACAACGTATCATTGATATATTTATCACACACTTACAACAATTAAATACAATTAAAAAATATATTGCGAAACATATATGAAATATATTTCGGCAAAATGTTTGCTAAGTACAAAAGGAAAATTAAAAGTTACAATAAACGAATCTAATATTCGTTTACGTTTCACATTTGCCCCACAGCATCACCCAAATCCAAAAATTCAGAGATCATTATCTCTATCTGAAAATTTTCCATTCAGGAAAACAAACAAAAACCAAAAGCAGATACATTCACACATCTGCGTAATAGTTTCGTAAGAATTCATTCTTATCTTGTGTAAATACAACATCTCGCTCGAAATACCCAAAAAATCGAGATTGTTGCACGAAAATGTGTATCTTTGGGATACAATTTTCGAACTGTTTTCCTTTATAAAGGGATAGCAAAACGATCTCGAGGCCATCGTGACATATCTCGTGCAGTGCGGACGTGTAAGGAAACGTGTTTACACGTGTGTGCAGTGCACTATTAAATTGTCTAGTGCAATATAAAAACAAAAACATATATAATAATAATTAAAAAGAATTACAAAAAAAAAAAAAAATTTTTTTTATAACAACAAGAAAGCAGTTACTACACAACTCCGATGATAGGCGATGACCCAGGCAATGCACTGGAGTACATAACCGAAAGAAAAAGGAAGGCTCTGGACATCTTACGAAACGCACCAGTAAAAAAATCCACAAACATGGACAGAACAAGCAGCCCCGCAAATTACAAACAAAAGTTCGAAGAAGCGTTGGAAACCATTAACCGATTAACGGTTAAAGTGAAACAACTCCAGGAACAAATCCATAAACAAGATTCCACCAATAACACTGATGACGTCCATATGGAAGAAACGTCCCGTCAACGCCCTAATTCGAGTCAAAGCCAAGGGGAACCACCCACCAAAGTTTACAAACAAATGAAGGCCTCATCAAATCAAATACCCACCCAAGCCAGAGCAGAAACAACAACGAAATCAACCGCGAGAAATGAAAGACCCCCGCCAATCTACGTCAAAAACCTGACCAGCACCAAAGCACTAATTCAAACCCTGCAAAATGCTCTGGGTCACCGGAATTTCAGCACAAATATAAAAGGATCTAGGACTTCCATAACAGTCAGATCATTAGACGATCATGAAAGGGCAGTTAAAAAACTGTTAGAGGAACAATATCAGTTCTTCACCTTCCAACATCCAAATAGCAAACCGACTACCTTTATTATAAGGCACATCGATCCAGAATGGACCAATGAAGAATTAGGACTGGAAATTGCCAGGATATGTCCACAAATAAAAATTAATAAGCTGGACTACTTCCAAACACCATACATGAGGACAAACAACATAAAAAGCCTCCTGATCATACAAATCCCACCAAATCAGGATATCAACCAATTTAAACAAATTACATATTTGTTTACCCAAAAAATCGCAATCGAGGAGCCACACAAACAAGAAATTCTACATTGCAAGCGATGCCAAGACTCAGGACACTTGGCGGTCTCATGCCACCAGCAAAGACGTTGCGGCAGATGCGCAGAGGAACACGAGCTAGATGAATGCAAGGTAAATCCACAAGGCCTGGAACCAGAGACAGTCCAAACCGCCAACGCCGATGGATCCATTACCACAAAGAAGATTACAGTAAAATGTTGTAACTGTGGAGGGCCACATCCAGCAAATTTCTCTCAATGTCCTCAGAAGCTAAAAGTTCTGCAAAGACGGAAATTAGCGATGTCAACAGTTAAACCAACTACAACGAAACCAACAGTATTGCAGGAAGTAAAGTTAACCCGACCCGGAATATCTTACGTGGATGCAGCAAAAGGAAGCCTCAACACGACCACTCCCTCTAACGATAATATTAAAAATTTCAATCTGGACATCATGGGTTACATCCAAAGCCTACAGGCCATGCTTCCTTCGCTGAGGCATATGTCAGAAACAGAAAAAAAAGGTCAGATTCCTTCACTAATAACTTCCCATATTCTTTCCAGCTCTCTTTAAACTAACCATTATCTCCCTCAACACAGAATCCTTTACTCTAATATACGTAAGCAACACCTCCGGTTGTTTGTTGAAAAATTTTCCCCAGATATCCTCTTGCTTTCAGAGACCTGGCTCAAACCAAATTCCCGAGTTTCCATTCCCAATTATACTTTTGTTTCTAACCCCAGAACTAATGGATCCCACGGAGGTACCGGCATCTTAATACACAAAAAAATTCAATTCAGTGAAATTAGATTCACTAATATATTCAGCATTGAATACACGGCAGTTAAACTTTTTTGTGAGAACAATAAAGTGCTCGTCTTAGCATCCATTTATATTCACCCTTCACGACAACCAGATTTCCCAGATGCTGACATTTCTCAGATAATCCAACAGTCTGTTCCCGCTCCATTTATAATCGGGGGAGACTGGAATGCTCGTCATACAGCATTCAATGATAACAAATGCAACAAATATGGTCGTCAGTTGCTAGCCCTCCTCCTATCTTATCCATATACTTACATTGACGCCCCATTACAGCCAACCCGTGTCACTAGCACAGCCAAGTCAACAATCGACTTCTTCCTCAAGTCCGATGATGTTCACTCAGCGGGTCCACCTACAGTCTCCTTTATATTTCCTTCTGATCATGGTTCCGTTCATACCACGATCCAAATCCCCTCTTTCGACCCACTCTACTCGTCAAACCCCGTCCGAAACTTCACCAAAACAAATTGGAGAAAAGTCAATAGGGACATAGCGATAAGTTTCTCTGACTTGTATATCCCTGAAGCATCTAACTTACTCCCTATTGAAATCGATCACGCGTCTTTAAGAATAGAGCAAATTCTTAAGGAGGCTCTCAGCAACAACACCCCGACAACCATTCCTCATAACTATTTAGGAAAGCCTTTGCCCAGCATCCTAACCAAATTATTAAAATATAAAAAAAGCCTTAAAAAGCAGCTCCGCCGTAAACTCCATACAAGATACTGCCCCTTTATTAAAAGCCAAATCCAACTCCTATCCACTCTGATAAATGAGCAGTTGAAAAAGTTCGCAGATGAAAACTACATCTCCACACTTAAAAATATCAACCCAAATCGGGATCTTTTCAAAAACATCAACCAATTAACTGGTCGTAAATATAAACCCCGAATTGATCATCTCATCAACCCAATCAGCAATAATATTGCCCAGTCTGATACGGACATAGCAAATTGCCTCGCAGAACACTTTGCAAAGATTCATGAGCAAAATAATTCTCTATCAACTCCCGGCTTCGAGAACACAGTAAACGAATACATCTCAAACAGATTATTCACATCTTTTACTCCTTTCATCGGTGAATTTAACAACACGAACATAGCTTCACACCCCTTAGACACTACAAATTTTCTAACTGCAGACGAATTATCCGAGATCGTAAGATCAGGAAATAAAAAAAAGTCAACTGGATTAGATGGAATCCCACGCCTTCTATTTAAAAGGCTACGCCCACAGAATCTACTTCCCATCCTCATTCTTCTTAATCATATAATTAATGCATCGCACTTCCCAGAGAACTGGAAAACTGCGGTAGTAATTCCTATTAAGAAGCCCGGTAGTAGTAATAGCCCTTTCAATTATCGTCCAATATCCCTATTAAGTACATTAAGTAAGATACTGGAACGCAAGATCTACCAAAATCTTCTCTCATTTGCCAATGAGAATGCCCTCATCCCTAACTGTCAGTTCGGATTTCGTAAGCGACAATCCACATGTCATGCTCTACTAAAACTTACACACGATGTTACAACTGGTCTCCAAAACCAAAGCCCTACTGTGTGTATATCTCTCGATATTTCTAAGGCGTTTGATTGCGTCTGGATCTCAGGGCTTCTGTACAAACTGCACTCCATATTTAATCTAAACTCTCACACAACAAAGCTCTTAGCCTCTTATCTTTCTGACAGAAAATTCGTTGTGAGAATAAATTCTTCCGTCTCAGAAACCCACAACATAACCGCGGGTGTTCCCCAAGGCTCTATTTTAGGGCCAATTTTATATCTATTATATACCGCGGATATTCCTCAACCCGTATCTCCTAATGTTGTGATGCTGAATTATGCTGATGATACATTAATTTACTCTAGCAGCAAATTTGTTAAGGCTGCAAGAAATCGCATTAACAACTTTCTCCCTAACCTATCATCATACTTCAATAAGTGGAAAATTCACCTTAACCCAAATAAAACGCAGCTCATAGTGTTCAAGGGCAAAGACGAGCACTGTACAAACAACACTAGACGCTGCCACAACAAAATTAAACTTAACCTAAACAACACTCTAATAAAACCCTCCAAATCCCTAAAATATCTGGGAATCACTTTTTCTAATAACTGGTCTTTTTCCTCCCACATTAAAAATTCCCTTCAAAAAGCCACAATTCAGCTTAATCTCTGTAGAAGAGTAATGTGGAAACCTAATAGTCTCTCTCACAAAGTCAAACTGCTCATTTACAAACAAATTATCAGGCCCACACTCACGTACGCGTGCCCATTGTGGTACCATATCACTCCCTCCCAAATGGAGAAATTACGAGTATTCGAAAGAAAATGCTTTAGGTATGTCTCTGGGTTACATCGTCGTCCTAACTCCCATAAGTACTATAGTAACGTCGAACTCTACAATACCGCTGGTATTGAGCGCCTCGATAGACGATTCCTCGAGCTATCTATCAAATTTATCGAAAACCTACAAAATAATCCCAATCCCATAATAACCTCGCTCTTAGAGAACCCTCTAGATATCAGAACTAACTACCCCAACTGTCTCCACACCAGAGCTATCTTCGTCTCAGGCAGACTGGTAAATGATTCAAACGAGATCATATACCACAACACCGAAGTTACCCCTAACCAGTTCAAATATTCTAACGTCCAACCATTTTCCAACATCCTACGTTTTTCCAACGAACAACCGGAAAGAAATACTCTTCCTCAAACCCATAACTGACCTCATTCCACATCCTTTAATTCATAAATCCCATTAATTATAAAACTTTGTTTTGTTTATAGCTCATTTTATAATAATCAGACTAAGTTAGGTTAAGTTATATTTATATTTATATTTAGGGTTAAGTTTAGATTAAGTAAAGTAAAAATAAGAAATTCCTGGTTTTCTGACCTTTTCCAGGAAGACGAAACCCTACTAAATGTATAAACACACATATAGCCTATAACTCTTAAAACATTGTTTGGAAAATGTATTATAATAATAAGTACATGTAAGCAATTGTCACGAATTTAATTTTAAGTCACTGTATTACTTAAATGTACAAATTTTAATTATGGTTAATAAATACAGTTTAAAAAAAAAAAAAAAAAAGATCTCGAGGCCGCAGTATGTAAATCCTCCTGCCACCGAGCAGTAATTTTTCCAATGCAAGTTTTACATCTGCAGTAATACTCAAATATTAAATCAACAATAAAACTTAAACAAAAATTGAAACTTCTTTTAATATTTTGAAAATTGTGTGTTGTCACCAACGTTAGAAAATTCTTTCGTGTACCAGGACGACTCCAAGAATTGGTACAGGAACCGGTACCAAGGTAGCAGAGTATATGGACGCTATCCCCTAGGTTACGTTCTACGAACAATCAGGACGTTGCTCTTCCCTCTGGGTCAGAGGAAGCACGGCAACGACCCCTTGCTGAAGTGTGTTGTTCCAGGAGCAATCCATAAAGAGATCAAACGTCCTTTTCAGGACAAGAAAACGCGCTTCCTGAGAAACAACCCCCACAACAGCAAAACAAGTTCAAATACTGTAACATACAACCATTCTCCAACATTCTGCGTTTTAACGAACAACCGGAAAGTGTTACCGCACCTGAGGCCACTAACTGACCATATCCCACGCCAACCTACTTCCTTAACCATCAATCCGTATATTCCCCAATTCATATTACATATTTAACTTATTATAATATTAATTAGGTTAAGCTAGAATAACTTGGAGTTAAGTTAAGTATTAGATTAGAGTAAACTAAAAAATAAAAATCCTGGTTTTCTGACCTTTTCCAGGAAAACTGTTAATATTAAAACCTATAATACTCGAATAGTTATTCACACATTCAGTTATGTTTGAAAAATGTGTAATGTATGCATGTAAACAGTTGTATCACTAGAATTATAAGTTAGCTGTAGTACTTAATGTAAACATTGATTATTGGTCAAATAAATACAGTATGTTAAAAAAAAAGGGAACGAAGTCAATGTGCCGGCGTACGACACGGGGTTCTACTCCGTGCCCACAACTTCCACCAAATGTTCCACAGTACACTGTCCACCGAAAGAAACAAAACAAGTACATCATCTCAGCATACCGTCCATCGTAAATCCAAATGAAAACACTTGCGGCTTGTTATCGTTTGTAATTAATAACTTTTATTTTATTGTTTAGAACGGAGAAAGTTAGAGTCGCCAATACAGACTAATTTTTGTTTTTAATGTAATTTAATTTTTTCACATTATATTAACAACGACGTTTCGATCATTGTATTTGATCGTCATCAGGTCTAAAACAGTTTATAATGATGTTAAAACTTAATATTTAACAATAACACACACATTAATTAATTTAAACTAAGCTTACCAACAACAAAATGGAACCGGGAAAATTACAATATAAATTAATTTCACAATAATATTGAAAATACAATGAATTAAATAAATTAAATAAATAAAATTTACTCTGACAATAAAATTGAAAGAGATGTCAATTACTAAAAACACGTTAATCAATAATGTTACTCAATAACACATAAAAGAACACTAAGTGAGCGCCGGCATATACAAGTCATGGAATTTAACTGTGTCTGTCTGTAGGTTCAAGGTGTGTGAGTTGGCTTTGATGTAAGACATTTCAGACACAAGACGTTTAGACAAAAGCGCTTCCTTATCTTTGATTTTGATCCTCTCCCAATTAATGACATGAGAAGGATGGTCCAGTCGATGTTTTGTTATGACATTGTGGAACTTGGGATGACAATTATTGTTATTTCGATGATCTTTACTGAGTTTTTTCTTGACACTCTACTTGATAAACAACATTGTAGTTCTTTAGTTTTCTCTGAGAGAGATCTTTTATTTCGTAATAATATTTTCAAAAAAAGTCGGTGACCGCACATTTTACAATTCAGAGATTTGATAAGTTATATCTTACAACTGAAACATTATCTTGGATAAAGAAAAGAAAAATATGTATAATTAATAATTAAAAGAATAAATCGAAGGAAAATACGAAAAAGAAAAACCTTCATTTAAAAAAAAAATAAAAAATAAAACCAATAATAAATAATATAAAATGTAAATATTTACATGAAATTATGACAAATTAAGCAAGAAGCTGGGTTATGAGAGGATTTTCAGAACTTTCACAGCTGATGTTAAAGTTATATACTAGTTTACGAATTCTTTCAGAAATCAATTCAACATCCGCCCTTCCGTGGAGACTTAAGGTTGAATAGTGCCAAGGGAGGTCTAGCATCATTTTCAAAACTTTGTTTTGTGATACCTGTAACTTTTTTAAATGGCACCTTGCAGCGTTACCCCATACTGGACGCCCATATAACAGTATAGCTTGGAAAATAACTTTATGAATAATAATCTTATTTTCATTTGTGAGTAAAGACTTGCGATTAATAAAAGGGTAAAGCATCTTAATAGCAATACTCATTTTATTAAGAGTACTTTGAATATGTTGTTTAAATGTGAGTTTTGTATCGAGATGAACTCCGAGATACTTTACGGATTGCTCCCATGCAATCGTGGTACCATTTATTTGCAGCTGACTGCTGGGAAGATAGCAAGCTTTTCTCTTTCGTGTAAAAAAGATGGCTTGTGTCTTCCCGACATTTAGCTTGATTTTCCATTTCATATAATATTTTTCAAGTATCTCGATCGCATGCTTTAGATTTGTCTCAACGTTGAGAGAAAATTCATGCGACGCAAATACTGCAGTGTCGTCAGCGAAGATAGCTGATTCACACTGCGGTAGATTTGGAAAATCCGAAGTGTAGATATTGTACAAAGCTGGACCAAGTACTGAGCCTTGGGGGACGCCACAATCAAAAAATATCAATCTAGAAACATCACAATTGACATGAACCTGAAAACATCTATTGGATAAGAAACTCTGGACGACCTTACACAAATACAAAGGAAAGTCGAACTGTATCATTTTATATATTATCCCATTGTGCCATACGGAATCAAAAGCTTTTTCAATGTCTAACAATATCATGCCCGTTGATTGACCACGTGAACGATGGTCTAGAACATGGCTGCAAATTCGTTTAACCTGGTGCGAGGTGCTGTGAAAGCGTCGAAATCCAAATTGGATATCGGGGAAAATATCTTTATCTGAAACAACTTTTAAAATATGTTGTTTCAGGATTTTTTCAAAAACTTTACTTATGTTGCTAAGTAAACTAATTGACCTGTAACTTTCAGGTTTATCTGGGGCTTTTCCAGCCTTAAGGATAGGTACAATCATTGCTTTTTTCCAACATTGAGGAAAGTATTGACATTTAAGGCATGCATAGATTATAAATGTTAAGTATTTAATTCCAATATGAGGCAATTGTTTTAGATAGGCATTCTTAACTTTGTCTAGTCCTCCTATTTTTCGTGTTTGCAAGCACTTGATTACATTTCTTACGTTTTCTTCTTCTACAAATGCATTTAGAGGAGTTAATTCGTTTGTGGTGTCCAATCTTTCGATTCTGTTACCGACAAGTTCATTAGTTTCAAATTCACCCAAATGCTGAGAGACCAAGTGATTTTTTGAAAAACTTGTTCCAAATAGGTTTGCTTGTTCAAAACCTGTAAAAAAAGTAGTAGAAGAATCCTTCAGAAATGGTATTTTACGGTTTTTATTCTTGATTAACTTCACCACATTCCAGAACGGTTTAGCATTTTTATCCATAACGCTCAGTTTTTTGTTCCATTCTCTATTACGATGGATTTGTATCTGGTCAGTAATGCGCTCATTAAAATGGGAAACCATTGATCGAGAAAAGGGCTGACGGTAATTCTGCCAGTTTCTTCGATGAATGTTTCTCACTTTAATAAGCTCTAAGATATGGATTGGAAGTTTTTTAAAAATATCTTTTTTTACTCTTTTGGGAATACTTTCATCAACCGAAGAAATTATAGCTTGTGTAAAGTTTTGTACAATAAGGTCAACATCATCTTTACAAGACACTCTTTGAAGATTTGTAGTACTATTTTGAAGGCTCATTTTAATCTTTGATTTGAATGAATTCCAATTAGCATTCTTCATGTCCAGGAAATATTGAATCTTTCTTTCACCCAACCAAGAAAGGTTACAAAAAACAGGATTGTGATCTGAACTGAGAGCACTTAACGAAACGGGTTCTGTTATAAGACCAGGGACATTTGACACAAACAAGTCAAGGACAGAGGGGATGCCACGAGAACCTGCGGGAAAATAAGTTGGACAAGGTGGATAAAAAATATTAATTGGTAGTGCCAATGGAAGGGCAGCCAATATATTGCCCCAAGCATTTGCTCTTACACAATCTCTATGCCGGCAGTTAAAATCACCACCTACTAGAAATTCACCATTCATTGTGAATAACTTTTTTAAATCTTGCTTGAGCCATTTTCTTTTAATATCCGACGAAGATCCGCCAGGGAAATAAACAGAATAGATTTTTACTGTCTTATGGTTTCTTAACTTAATCATTACACCTACATTCTCCACAAGCTTAGTTGGAATTACAGGTATAAGCGAATGTTGAATTGACTTCCTGATAAGAATCGCCACTCCCCCACGCCTTTGGTCTACTCTATCAATGCGATAGCAGTTAAAGTCAGATGATGGGAGTCTTACATCAAAATTAAGCCAAGTTTCTGTTACTAGAGCAACATCAACTTTATAGCTATTTAAAAAGTGAAATTTATTACGTATGCCTTTAGCATTCCAAGTAATTATTTTTATATGTGTATCTGCCATTTTACTTAACATTATTAGTGTATAAAAACTTAGTGGCTAAATGCGCGATCACATTAAATTGTTCTATTTTCGTTTTACAAACTGATAAATTTGAGATCATTTCCATGCACAAGGAATTTAGTTCCTCGATTGTGAAGAGTGCTGAATTGTTGTTGGGTAAATTATTGTTATTGTTTGATGAAGAAGCGCCGCGTGAGTCATTTTCCCATGCATTAATTGTTGGTGGTAAACTTTGAATTCGCGGGCTTGAATTTGGAAAGCTTTTGCTCGGAGCATTGGTCAGTCCCAGTCGTCGCTGTGGCTGTGGAAGCGTAGGAAAATCACTCATAGAGGCAAACGAAATCGGTTTTTGGCAAGCTTGATGATTAGAAATTTGAGTTGATGCAGCGAAATGAGTCCTTGGATGGATCTTGGATCTTCCAGATGATCTTTCTTTTATTTCTAAGTATTTAGATCTACTGGTGCATGTGACGTCAGTAGCTTTATGATTGCCGTTGCAGTTGGCACATTTATTTACCGAAGCGTTATTACATTCGCTTGTTTTGTGTGAACCAGCGCAAGTAGCACAATATGTTTTTATGTGACAATTTCTCTCACCATGTCCAAACATTTGACAATTAAAGCATTGTGTCACCTTACCTTTGATTTTCTTTTGGAAGTTCCAGTTCACTTGGGTATGAAAAATTGGGCGATAATTTTTTTTAAGTTCACTTAATTTAATTGTTCCATTTTCAAAGTGAATGAGATAAAAAAAATCAGTAAATTGATCATATTTTTTTTCAATTTTTTTAACATCAAAACATTTTAAGCCAAGCGAAAAAAGTTCAGCTTTGAGTTCATTAGTTTTTATATCTTCCAGTCCATACAAAATAACTTTGAAAGTTTTAGCACTTTTAATATCATGAGAAAAATATTGACAGTTATCCTCTTTTAGTTTTTCTAACACAATATTAAATGATTCAATAGTTCCGAACATTATTTTTATACCAATTGTTAATTTTTTTATTGAATAACTGGATATTTTAAGCTTTTTCATGAGGCTATGCACATATTCTGGTGATTTTTGCAGCACTTTGATTGGTGGCACATACACTTTTCTGATTATTGGCGAATCAGTTTCGTCCATTTCAGAATTATCTGTATCTGGATGGCATTGTAGGGGAGCGAATTTATTACAGTAGGGGTTTTTACTGTAATAAATTCGGGCTTCACTTGTTGGATGCATAGTGGAACGAAGTTTTTTATCCGAGGACAAGCAATTGTCCCCGGTATCAGGCGATCTATCGCGTTTGGGAATGGTTGTAATGAGAACTCGCGACAGAGATGAACACGTCAAACGCAGTCGAAAGCTCCGGGTGAACTGATCTTTAGTTTTCTGTTCAACTGTTCAGTAAGACGATTAACCTACGGAATCGTAAGAGTGGCATCAGGTTCCACTCTTGTTTGCCTCGGACTATTATCATTAATGTTTAAAACTGCTAATCTTTTTCTGATATGTTTCTTGATGAAGGTGTTGGGGTAGGAGTTCCTTTGAAGGATATCAGTAACTAATTTCAAATTTTCACCATGAAACTGTTGGTCAGACAACTTGATCGCCTTATCAGTCAAACAAGACACCATCGCAATCTTCTGGTGTGTTGGATGGAATGAATGGTAATGTAACACTCGGCCTGAGAAGGTAAATCAATCAATTGTAAATCAATCGGTTATCTAAATTTCTAATGACCTGTACATCAAGAAAACTAATTCTATTATTAGTTTCCATCTCATATGTAAACTGGAGATTGGGATTATATGAGTTAAACACATTTAAAGTGTGTTCAATTTTGTTCAATTTTGTTGAACATTCCGTGAATAAAACTTAGCCATGTAAAATGGGACCAGGTAAGGTAACTTTTATTCGCACAGGCGACTCGCACGATTCAAAAATACACTCGAGCGGGTGTTACTTTCGCGACTGCGGGCATGTATTTACGCCTCTCCGCTGCCGGCGGAGAGCGGGAGCGACGCGTGACCGTTCTGGTCTGCTGATGTAAAACGAGTCACCGAGAATAGAACTCTGACATGAATTCCATCCTAGGTTAGGGTTAAGAAAAGGGAAGAGAGAGAAAAAACTTTTCTCTTAAGGGTGCGACCACCAAGGACATGCACTCTTCCAGTGCAATGGTATGCGTAAGTAAATGTATCGCCATTAGGAAGAAGTGCTAATGGTTTTTCTATTTACACGATGGGAAATGTGTATCGCTGGTGATGCTAAAGGGATCGAATTGTATACATCATCACATGCGAAAATGCGTTTTATGGCACTAGACGCTAGATGCGTGTATTTGCTTTTGTTTTCACATGGTGCGAGTTAGGGAATTTCATTGCTCGGAGAAAAAGGTCTCCGGCCAATGTGTACGTTAAGAAATTTATCGTACACATGGCGAAGTTGGAAAATAGACAGCGCAATATTTATGGTCCCTGTCATGACGGTTGCATTGTATGCGAACCGAATCGTTTTGTTTACAGGAAATTGTCTGGTACCGAAGGTGCCGAATTGGTTTGGAATTCCAGATAAGCAAAGAAAGAAATCTTACGGAAAATTGTATGCGAAGTGATGCATGAAAAGGTAAGTTTTCTTTACAGGGACTTTAAGATTATAGATTTGATATAATTAATGCGTGAAGCATTTTCAGGTGCTTAATGCGATTGCATTAGCAAAACTTATGCGACTTGGGATGAGGTTATGGGGTTTTTTAGGTAAGTGTACCGTGGGGTATGGCGGCACCGCCACAGGCTACTTATAAATATCAGTTGACGGAAGTTGTAAAGTTACTGCGAGGGTAATTCAAAAAGTCACTGACTTACCATTATCATCATCATCATCGGCATTACAGCGGGTATCCGATCTTGGCTTTATTTAGCAAGTCACTCCACCGCTATCCGGTCCATATACGAGACTTGTTAAATTGTCTATAATAATTCGTTTATCCGGGCAAGGTTGTTAGCCTGGCGCCAGCCTTAACAGGATGTCGCTGCATGCAATGGTACACTACTTGGAGGGTGCCAAAGTAGCTATCCAGGGGTGTCACGTGGAGACTACATGTCAACTTGGATTGAACAGGGACAAAGGTCGTCCTGCCCGGCATAGCCAGGGTAGAACTATATAATGTCGTGAGAGAATTCGGCATTCCAATTGATATGACTTTTTACGTTGACCATGACCGACGTAACTAGTCAAGTAAAAATAGCGGGATTGTTGACCAAATTAATAAACATCTTTAATGGACTCCGACAAGGGACGGTCTGGCCTGCCTCCTCTCCAACCTGGCATTGGAGAAAGCAATCCCTGACTCTGGCGTTACAACTAGGGGGACTATTGTCACCAAGTTCTGCCAGATACTTGCCTACGCAGATGATCTACCTTGAAGCTAATGTGGTAAGAAAAATAAAGCTCGGTAGACTCCGGTGGATGGAAGGATGGCGTATACCGGGACATCCAGAGCCTGGGAGTGCCAAGCTGGATGACTTCGTCTCAAAATCGGCACCGGTGGAGAGACTTGCTAAATAAGGCCAAGACCAGATCCCGATTGTAGTGCTGATGATGATGATGATGACCACGAACTGTGGGAAAGAGATAGAGATATAAGGTTTTGTACATATGGAAGTACTAGTCTTTAACTACAAAAAACCATGTTTCATTTTTATTTTGCAATACAAAATGGCGGCACAGCAGAGGACGCAAGGACAAAAAAGTCTCGGACGGTCGACATGGGCGCACCGCTGCAGGTTACAATTTTTTATCTGGAACAAAGAACCAAAAAGTTTCTTAAAATATAGTCCAAAATCTAGTGAACATCGTAGAAGTTTTTCGAAAAATTGATTTGAAAAAAAGGCGTTAGTTTGAACTTTTTTTTTGTTTTTTTGTTTGTAACAATCGGCCGAAAATCGGTTATCTATAAAAAATCTATAAAAAACAATTCATTAAACAAATCCTACGATGATCACTAGAAAATATTGTTTTAAAGTTGCAGTTAAAATTTCAAGTCAATCGGATAAAAATTGAGGGAGCTACTGGTGGGGCCAGTTTGAAAAATATGGAGCCGAGATATTTGAAGTTAAAATTTTGAGTAGTTTTGTAGTTTTAACGGTGGTAGTAGTTTCAACGGACTTTATACAAACAGCCTTAAAATTGGGGTGGGAGAATCATTTATTAATCAAAATTAAAATCTGGAAACTGATATGTGTCGGAATAATTCATATAAAGATTAATAAAGACTACGCGCCCTCGAAAACCGCTAATTTTGCGTAAGGACAATGTTCGGAAAGGCGACGTATTGGCCCATTTACAAGTTTCTCCCACTCATAATCGACATTTATAATTCTTGGATATTTTAAACAGTGTTTAAGTCAATAAAAAAAGACGTGAAACAGGTCACACGGTGATAGTACCCCTTAACTACCTAACCCTAGTTCTATTAACTTGTAGAGCTATTTTCATTTAAGTGTTAACTGGGCATAAGTAGCCATGAGGGCGAAAAAAAATGCTTTTACTCGATCTTTTTTCTTTGAAAAAACGGTTCAATACATTTATTTAAGAATGTTTATTATCCTTTGAAGGATAACTGGTTATTTTTCTAAAAACAATATTCATAAATACATAAGTTATTAATAAATATTCCACGAGTCCTGAAAAAAGTGACTTCTCCTGGGCACGATAAGTCAAGACAGGATCATCTGAAATCAGAAAGCAAAAGAGATTCCGCTAGTACATTACTCAGTATCGTTGGTGGATGAAGGATTTGAAAAAAAAATTAGATTTTTAGAAGACTTTAAATTAAAAATCTCGATTTTCGAAAAAAAAATCCTTCCTCCCCCCCGAGTAAATCTTTTTTACATTAAATTTTAAATGTAAATTTAAATTTAAAAAAAATTGTTCATTAATTTTTGAGATATGAGTATCATATCCGCTGATTTGGAAAGTGTTGTTTTGAGATAAGGTTTTCCAATAAGGATAGGAGTCGGTCGGAAGGGTGGCGCTTAAGAATGATATATAATACTTTATTAAATTTTCTTGGAAGTGATTTGAAATTACGGGAGAATGTTTCTGAGATGTTGTACTTTCTTTAAAAAATTGAAACCAAAATCGATTTTTTAAAATTGATGACTAAATATGTCCCCCTAAACATAGAAACCTTTTCCACAAGATTCAAGCCTTTATTTTAAGAATTATTGTAAACTATTGGGAGATCAAATAATTTTGATGTTTTTTTTTGGTAACTTTGAAGCTTTACTCAGAAAAATTGGAACAATGTATTTTATTCAAAGTGTTGTCCATCGTTAGTTATGATTTTCCACATCTTTCGGTAGCATGTGGATTTTGCGTTAAAAAAATTCCTCGTCTTTTGGGCCGATTCAAGAATCGACTCAGTTTTTAGCTTCTTCGTAAGAAGTGAAGTGCTGCTTTACCAGGTCATGGGTCATCGATTGGAACAAGTGGTACTCGGAAGGTGGGGCAGGGCATCCCTTTGAAGCTTGTCCAAAGTTTCTTTGACGTTTTTTGCATCATTTGGCCGAGCACTGTCGTGCTGAAAGACCACTTTATCACGTCTTTTGGCATATTGGGTCAAACACCCCAATGTTCGACTCAATTGCATCAATTGTTTTTGGTAACCTTCCCCAGTAATAGTTTCGTTAGGCTGGAGTAGCCCTTCGTAGATCGCTTCGAGCTGATCCCACCAGATACACAGCATTAGCTTCTTGTTACGGAACTTCGGTTTGACCGTTGAAATTGATGCAGGGTCTGGCTTACCCCACCATTTTTCTGCACTTTGGGTTGTCGTTGTGGGGCCACTTTTCGTCCTCCGTCATTATTCGATGCAATGAGCTCTTCCTATTTTGCCGTTGGAACTGTTGAAAAAACGGCGCATGATTGGACATTACAACGACGAAGAAACACACGACTAGGCAGAGTATTCCCCATTGGTGTGATTCGATTGAAGAACGACTCTCTATGTTTAATTGTGCGCCTGAAGTTGACTTTCAGCGTGAACTGATGCGCATTCTCAGATTCACCGGTATCGCGAGAAAATGTCTGGAGAGGCGGAACACATTCAATAAGTTCAGTTGAGCAACGACCATGATAACACCTACAGAAAAATGGTAGGCATGATACGTTACTACTAAATTCTAAAGACGGAGTTGAACGTCTTATGGCTGGGTGTCCAATAAGTTTCACTGGCCGTTTTTACATCCTATCGAGCACGTGTAGCGCAGTTTTGGATGTGCCATTTTTATTTTAATTCTGCCAGGAAAGGAGGACGTGAGCCCAGAGATGCTATTTTTTTAGAATGCGTCCCTTGGCTAAGCTCCGCAAGGTTAAGGTTAAGAATTTCTCTACACCTTGTCACGGAGTCGATCCTAAATCGCTACTCCTATCCAAATCCCCAATAACATCAAATCATAACCCAAATCCTAAATTCCTTATTGCCTTATATTTAAATTCCATATTGAGTCACATGAACAACGAATTAAACCAAAAGTTAATTCGTCGTACATTGACTCAATTCCCAAAATCCTAACATCATCAAATGCTTGATTCAAAACGCATTTCATGATTCCCCTTCCCAGAATCAATCGAACAAAATCCTTAAACGATTCTCAGAACAAAATTCCAATCGAAGCACCCAAAGTCTTGCGTGTGCTTCTTGGAATTTTGACACTAAAATAGTTTACAAAAGTCAATGGAAAAAACTATAAAAGGGCAGTGACTTTCGATTTCGTGATCAGTAAAAGTTCGGAGGGCGAACCGCTGGCCGTGTGCACCAAAGTGTCCACTTTTACCCTCATGTAAAACCATATCTGAACCTCTGATTCGAATGCCAATAAAACTAGCGTACTTTTTACATTAACCAAACCCTTTTGCTCTTTCATTTTATACACACAATTTAATTAAATTCCATTTATGGACGAATGTGCGCCTTGTAAATAGTCGTCAGGTTGGATGGAGTGAAGTATTTCTCACAACACTTAAGGAGACCGCATAGATTTGGCAGCACTTTTCGCAGCTTAAAATATGTGGTCGCTCCAATTAAGAGTCGAATTAATTCGAGTGCCGAGGATTGATGCCAGTGCCACCGACCATTCATCAACAATATATTTATTTTAGGGTTCGCCTTTGACGACAGGAGGCAGCACTGAGTTTTTAAGGCATTGAATTCTACTCGGTTAGATAATCCCCAGTGGTATATCGTGTTGATATCCGAATTCAATGTATTAAACATAACCTGCTGATTGGTAATGACGTTCGAAGAGTTTGGTCAAGAATGTTCGTATGGGTATGAGAAACTCAGCGCGATATTGTGGGGTACGAAGTCGTGACGCCAGCATGGGCGAGAGTTCTACTTCGTCCCGCTCACTACTTCCACTAAATGTTTCACCGGGTTCGGTCCACCGTTGATCAAAAGAACGAAACAATTCAGCGACGCCGCCACGTTTGTCCACAACCGAATGCAAAGAACAGAATACTGTCCACAGATAACAAATAAAACACATTATTATTTATTCTGGAGAGGTTCTTTATTGTTTTGTTTATTGTGTAACACGTTGCTGTATAATTGTTTATTCGAAATTATAAGAACTCTTTTGTTAACTTGACATGATCCACAGCTTTGAAAATTATTAATTTTTTTAAAATATCAAAACGTTGTTCAGCGAAAAAGAAAACAAACACAAACAGTCACACAAAGATATACCAGACACCGCCTTAACACAAATTTCACGAGAACAGGTAACAAACGAGATTTTCTCCAGACACAGCTATTGCAATACTGACATCTCGAAAAGGCTGTATCTATTCGAGGATAAGTCTCACGACTTCGGTTATGTACGCGTCCCCGTGGTGCGAAACGGGGAGCGGGAGAGGCGCGTGACCGCGGCGGTCAGCGGATGGTAAAGGACTAACCGAGGATGGAACTCCGACATGAATTCCATCCTAGGTTAGGGCTAAGAAACAAGGGAAGAGAGAGAAAAACTTTTCTCTTAAGGGTGTGGCCGCTGTGGGAAATGCACTCTTTCAGTGCAATGGTGTGTGTGCATGGTTCTTTCATGGGTGAGAATGAACCTAGAACAAAGAAAGGGCATAAAGTGCATTTATAGGATACGATTTCGGAAAAGCAAATAAAACCGAAATCGGCGGATGCTAATGGGATCTTTGTTGGAACATGTGCGTCGCGGCTAAACAAAGAGACGACGATACGATTTGGAAATGTGCTAATTGGTTTTAGGTAGGTTACTGGGAAATGATGTTCATGGCATCGCTAGTAAGGGTAGGTATTGAATTATTTGCGTATCGCCAGAATGCCTGATGAAGGACAGCGATGTTTTGTTTACTCATGGTGTGAGTTAGGGAAATAGGCTTCAGCGTCGATTGCGCTAATTGAATGCAGCTGCTGGTATGTTATTACTGGGAAAAAAAGATCGCCGGCCAATGTGTACGTTAAGAGATTTATCATACACATGGCGAAGCTGAAAGATAGACAGCGCAATGTTTATGGCCCCTGGTGAAGGTTACATTATATGTAATTCAAATCCTTTTCTTTACAGGAATTCGTCTAGGGAGATTTGTTTGACACCGACGGTGCCGAATTAGTTTGAGATTCCTGATAAAGTAAGAAAGAAATCTTACAGGAATTGTATGCGATGCATGAAAGGTAAGTTTTCTTTTCCAGGGGCTTTTAGGTTATATAAATTTGACTGTTTTAATGCGTGGAGCATTTAAGATGCAAATGCGATTGCAGTTATTGGGATTTTTTTCAGGAAGGCGAACCGTGGGGTTTGGCGGAACCGCCACAATATCATCAGCAAACGAGTGGATAGGGTTGTGGGTATTGGACACAAGATCATTTATAAAGATGAGGAAAAGAGTGGGTGAGAGTACCGAACTCTGGGGAACACCTTCATTAATTTGATGGGAGACAGATTGGATTGAACGACCCGAAAGGTAGTCTCTTATCTATCGGATCAGTGAATTGTCCTCTCCCTATGACTGTAATTTCTACAAAAGGGCTGGATGCCAGATTCTGTTGAACGCTTTTGAAATATCCAATGCGACAACCTTCCACCGAAATAGTGGATGGAACGACTCTACTTTTTTTAAGATTCGCCATCAGATCTCCTGTGAACCTGTTGCTACGAAAATCATATTAGCGGTCATTCACGAGGTCCTTTGATTTCAGATACTTCGAAAGTTGCCGGCTAACGAGTGCTTCCATTACCTTCGAGAGAATATAAGTTAGTGGTATGGGTCGATAAGGAGAGAGGTATGATTTGTCGCTATTTTGGGGAAATGGCTGAATGTTCGCTGACTTCCATCTAATTGGGAAATCGCCAGTTGAATAAGGCAGATGGAAGAGTTTTCGCAACGCTTTAGCGAGTAAAGAAGAACAGCTCTTCAACAAAATTGGAAGAATGCCACCCGGACCATCGGATTTGTTTGCGCTTAGCTCCTTGAGTGCGCGGGCAACAGTAGGTTAGCAACATTTCTTGCTTGGATTCACACGACTTGACTGAAGAAAATCCGGTAAAGTGAAGTTCCTTTCAATTCTTGTGGGATAAAAACAAAACGTTTTTCGATTCACTTCTTGGGACTTCTTGTAGCATGAAAACAATCCGTTTTTCGATCGCTTAATGACGGGTGATGAAAATTGGATCACTTACCATAAAGTATTGCGCAAAATATCATAAACACCCGTATGCTACCATGAACACTGTTCTTTAGTTATTTGAGAAGTAGTGAAGAACATGATTCAAACACATACTAGAAAGAAAGTACAGAACCAACGTATCAGACCACGGCCGCGTGTACGCGAGAATGTTTTAACTTAGTGCTCCAGTCCTCGGGTGTTTTTTTTTCGATTCACTTTTAGTGTCACATTCCTCAATATGTTCGCATATGACCAATCTGTTTAAATCGCCCAGAACTTCATCCCAAGAAGATTTTGCTATCCATATGCTGGATTATTGTAGTGTGTTATCTTACGACCTGATTTCTCAGGGAAACGATGCGAATGTCTATTGCACCCAGGTAACGAAGTTGAACCAAAAATTGTAAGAGAAACACCCAGAACTGGTTAATCTCAAACGTGGGGAATTACATAACAACAATGTCCCTTCAAAAATCACTCAGCAAAAATCGGTGCAAATAGGTTGGGATATTTTGACCCACTCACCGTATTCACTAGACCTTATGCTGCCAGACTATCCCTTTTCAGCGGAAAATCGTTCACTGCTCAGGCTGCTATTAAAACGTTTTCGCCTCTAGCGCCAAGACCCTTGACGAGAGAGAAATAAGGAAATTGTAGGAAAAATGACAAGTTGTCATCTACAAAAACAAACAGTGCTCGTATATTATTGCTTAAAATCCATTGTTTATCGTAAGAAAAAATTTCGAAATTCTTTAAAAACCGAATGGAATTATGGATATGCAAAAGTCGTGTAGTAAATACAATACTGTAAACAACAATTTAGTTTACACTTAAAATGAGTTAACATTTTATAAGTCTGCCTTAGAATAGCATGAATGTGTAAACAGATTCGTTATAGGTGAGATCAAATAAAGAATTTCCGGTCTGTTAGCCATTAAATATCAAGGATCTGCTCTGCCATACTCAAATCTGAGAACACAATCTAACGAAGAAAAAAAACAACAACTGTAGAATAACTCTAGTGGAAAATTATTCTAGTATATATTACCGATTATCATCATCGTCATATCATGAGTTACATGCAAGCCTGTTGACTTTACCACCGTTGACCCTTGATGAAGCGCCAAATTGAATCCTGTCGGACTGCTTCGCTCTTTAGGATAATTAATCAAAAAAGCTAAATCACGAAACATTTTCACACCAATTCGAGGGTTTTCAAAGTGTACATTTATGCCCTGTCTGGCAAACCATTAATTTAGTCCTTAATCCTGAACATCATTAAGCGAATAAAAAGATGCACAAAACCAAGACATCAATAATACTTTTGCCCATTTGCCCTGTGGCCAGATGAGTGAAATTTTCTCACGAAGTTCTCTCTACGCAAACTGGACAAATGCTCGGACACCCGATCAATGTCCATTAAGTAATTCATCCTTTAATAACAGATGCAACAATAGGTAAAAACCATACACATCCATGTTGGAAATATGGTCCCATCCAGGTATGTGCACACGTATATTGATCGCTCTGTCGTGGCAAAATAATCCTTTTTCTCCCTTTGTGTCCGGCGTCCACAGTCTACAGTCGAATGGACACTGTCCAATGTTCAGTGCTTGGCCTTTCTTTGTTAATGGTCAACACCTTATCATTAGACGTTCTTATGGACACGTAAACAGTATGGTTGTTAGTTTTTTGTAGTCCTCTCTACTCCTTATGCCAAGAGTATCCTATGTCCACATTGTGTAATCTATGCTTCTAAAATTGTTGTGCATATCAAAGTTGAAAGAAAGGATTTCATTCGACATTCCCTTTTGTGTGGTAAAACAAACCCTCAGCCGAAGCAAAGCTGTGTGCATTCCCTGACCAACAGAACCCCAATTAAACTGCCCGTATGCTAATGAAAATTCCCTCTTTGAATTTGGATGCTGCCCTTAAGAAATAACTCCATTTACCATCCGCTACAGAGACGTGAGTAAATGGATTGCGTATGCCCTTTCTTAGTTGATGAGAAGCTTCCTGACTAGTGATGGTGTACGAGTGTTTCCCCCATTTCTCGAGTAGTGATAATTAAATCGTGTCGATGTCTTTCGCTGAGGGTCCTGCTTCCGTGTTCGAAAGGAACATATGAAAAAATGATGAAAAAAAAATCGAATTTATTGGATATGCATTCGCTCCCAGTCTTCGGTGGTGGTAACCTTTTGACCCGGAAACGCGGCATTACCGGCAGGAAGGACTTTTCGGAGAACACATGTATAGAGCCGCGATTGAAACAAGCCACCTGCAATTTTGTTTTCCCTGATTTCCCTTCGCGGTTATTCAGGACACGAAGGAGAAGAAAATCAAATGTCACAGTCGTTTTATGTTTGTACTGCACAGGGGAATATCAGGATAGACGACCAGATCCTTGCTGTAGAGTGTGGGAATTTTCCTGACAAATTGTATCTCTTCGAAAAGGGGACGCTGACGATCCGTGACGCGCAAGTCGTGGTTTTTATTGAATGATTGGTAATTGCCTGGAAAATAAAACAAGCAATCAATTAATGGCTAAAAGACATGTTGTCATTCTTGCTCTCTGGGTTAAAGGAAGTTACCATTTTAAGTGAATTTTCAAATAGATTCTTTAGGTGAAGTTTTTTGAAGTGGATTATATGACTCAGTTTTGGGTTGCGAAGCGAACCGCGTGTTCATTGTTCTCTCGAGTCAGAAGGTCGCCATTTGATTGTCTTTAAGGCGACAATTGAAGTCTAAATAATGTTGCAGAAAGAACAATAAGGTTCGTTCGTTATAGGGGACAAATATTTCGATTGGCAGTGTGCACGATCCGTTAATCAGGATGTATCTATCCGAGTTGAAGTAAGTATATCAGAGAGTCTGATATGATCTAATAGGAGTTACATATCTCTAGGGGAGGCAAACAATACGCGAAGTATTATATCGCCCTTAATTTGAACTTAGGTCAAATGGATTTACAAGATCTATTGTTTGTCGTTATTCCAGGGTTGCGGAATACAATTTCTGCCTATCAATTGAAACTGTAACACTAATTGAAATTACGGTTGCTTCAAAAATAACTGCAATTGTCTTATTTTGCGTGCTAGAGTTGCCCAAACATTTAAGCGAGAACATCATTTCAATCTCTGGAGGCATGTTGTGAATTAGAGTCATACGCCTGACCTGAGTTGGAGTTTTATTTTTGCAAGAAAAATGCGGTCCGGGGCGCATGTTTTGAAGTGCAGTTCCCCACCAGATTTGCATTTGGGTATCATTTGGACCAACTCCTGAAGCGATATTACGAGGGCAGGTCAATAAGTCTTTAGAAAATGAGAACGATTATCTTTTATTTTCTCATTCATGACCTAATAATAACGCATAATACCGTCCAGTTATCGTTTGTCCCTTTTCCAAATAGTCAATGAAGATAATACCACGTGCATCCCGAAACACAGTAGTCATAACTTTTCTAGCTAATTTCACCGTCTTTGCCTTCTTTGTAGCCCGTTCGCCTTTACAATCCACTGTTTTGATTGTTCTCTCATCTCCGGAGTGTAGTGGTGTTACCATGTTTCATCTACAGTTACTAATCTGCGCAGAAACTCATCTGGGTCGCTACGCATGCGCTCCACAAGCTCTCAGCTGAGAGCAAATGCAGCACCCATCTCGCAGATAGTTTTTTCATACCCAATTTATCATGCAAAATTGAAACATGAAACAAATTGAAAATTGACAGATGATGCTTACTAAAAACAGATCATTAGCGATGCTACGAGCGCCATCATAGGCGTTTCTTAGGACTTATTGGCTTACCCGCGTTTAATCAAGTTCTCTTGTTGAAAGAAGGAATGATGCTTACTAAAAACAAACCATTAGTGATGCTACGAACGCCATCATAGTCGTTTCTAAGGACTTATTGACCTAACCGTGTATAATCATGTTCTCTTTTTGAAGAAAGGAATGATGCTTACTAAAAACAGATCATTAGCGATGCTACGAGCGCCATCATTGGCGTTTCTAAGGACTTATTGGCTTACCCGCGTATAATCGCGTTCTCTTTTTGAAGGAAGGAATGATGCTTACTAAAACCAAACCATTAGTGTTGCTACGAACGCCAACATAGTCGTTTCTAAGGACTTATTGACCTACCCGTATATAATCATGATCTCTTTTTGAAGAAAGGAATGATGCTTACTAAAAACAGACCATTAGCGATGCTACTAGCACCATCGTAGGCGTTTGTAAGGACTTATTGATCTCCCCGTGTATAATCACGTTCTCTTTTGGAGGAAAGGAATGATTCTTACTAAAAACAGACCATTAGAGATGCTACGAGCGCCATCGTAGACGTTTCTAAGAGCTTATTGACCTACCCGTGTATAATCCTCTTTTTGAATTAAGGAATGATGCTTACTAAAAACAGACCATCGTAGGCGTTTCTAAGAACTTATTGACCTACCCTCGTAGTTAGTCAATTCGGCTTTGATGACCTTTGCCATCACCTCGGATAACAGATGCACCACCAGCCGGTATTTTTGCATGCACCTCAATTTTGGGGTGTATGATTTGAATTACAATAACTCACCGAATTTGGATTTGTATATGTCGTCCACTCACCTCGCTACGTTATAGGACAAACCTTATATCAACAACCTCATCCCTAATTTATTTTATTTTTAATAATCGTGCCTTAAACTTTAGAGCTTCTAAACTAAACTGTTTCAGTTAATTGATATGTAATGGTTTTACGAAGCTACGCTCACCCACCATTTTGTTCTTATACAGTGCACCAGTTCCTATTACTTTTGCCATCTTTTTTCAATTCGACAGTTACTTTTACAAACACATTTTTATATACTAAATGATCTTCCGGAAAAGTCCAAACGGATTTTGTGGGCCGGAACAATTTTGTTCATTATCACGTGAATCAAAATGGGTTCTCTTTCTTCGCCAGGAGAAAGTTATTTTATATAATGGAAGGAGAAGCTCTTAGATATCTTATGGTTTACTTTTTGAACAGGTGCAAATTATACGGCCGGAAGAAAGTCTAGCGAGAACATGACTCACATTCATGCTATAAAAACTTACAACCATTGTACAGACGGGCCAGACTGTACATTGATCGAAGGTCTTGTTGTATGCGAGGATGTCTCAACTCGCTATATAAACTGCAATTGGAATATTACTGCTCTGGTATATGGCTTTGATGATTTTTTTTCGATTTTCTTTCTCTCTTCACTATGGTTGCATGTGTGTAATTTCTTGGATACGCCAAGAAGTTCTAGAGTTTCTCCGTTCTGTAGGAAAACGAATTTTAATAAAAACATGTGCCTGCCAATGGGAGATGAATCGGAAATTGGTGGGATTCATTGGGTTTCCTTATGGGAAGTAAGCAAACCGAGTTCCTGGTCATAATATTACGGATCTACAGAGAACAGAACAAAAGACGCAAATGCCCGCTGCGCGTTTTCGATGTGACTGTAGCTTCGGAGATAGTGCCATGTTATTAAGTAAGAGGCATGCTAGTCTCTGAATGCTGTCGACTGGGTCAAAAGTACAATTAGGCATGCAACTTCAAATACCTGAACAATTTTCGAATGCGGGCTAAATTTGAGACTTGTGTAGCAACAAAAACGGGTACAAAAATTGTACCGTTGAAAAAAAAAACCTATTAAGCCTGAAAGGATAGCTTAGTTTCCTTGGGGCGGGCTCGGTGGTACATTTTCATACTAAGCCACATGGCCACTAACTTCGCCATCCAGCAGCTTTTTGTCTACACTAACGCGCGCACAAAAAGGGATTTTTAAGTACCCTTAAATGTCAGATCACAGTGGGAGCACACGGAAAGGAAGTGGATAAGAAAGGGAGGTATCGATGTATGTATATTGGTCTTAAATGCCTGGACATTACAACGACAAGGAAACACATGATCAGGTAGAACATTTCACATTCGTCTGGCTCCGCTAAAGAATGACTCTGTATGTTTATTTGTGCTTTCTTATTTGTGGTTTCTTTAGACTTTATGATCTGGTCATTATTCGCAATCTCACCTTAGATGTCAGATCACAGTGGCAGCACACGGTAAGGAAGTGGATAAGGAAGGGTGGTATCGATGTATGTATATTGGTCTTAAATGCCTGGACATTACAACGACGAGGAAACACATGATCAGGTAGAACATTCCATATTCGTCTGGATCGGCTAAAGAATGTCTCTCTATGTTTATTTGTGCTTTCTTTAGACTTTATGATCTGGTCATTATTCGCAATCTGCGGGACTTACGATGCGTGTTTTCTTGTAGACGTTATATTAAATAACGCGTCTTCATCGCGTTGTTGCAAAAGATTGGCCTCTCTCTGTTGTAGAATCTTATCCAAAGCTTGATTCAGGGAGTCGGCCTGGCTACAGCTCAGCTAGTGCAACGTTGATGCCCTAACCGGCCGATCGTTCGAATCCCATGGATAGACCATAGTTTATAGATAGATAGTTTATTATATTATTATGTATATTATATTATTATAGATAGATAGTTTGTTTTCGTTAGCATCGATACCATTATTATCATCAGCACTACAACCGGGATCCGGTCTTGGCCTTATTTCATCATCATCGGCACTTCAACCGGGAGCCGGTCTTGACCTTATTTAGTAAGTCCTGAGGCTTGTCAAATTGTCCATAATGATTTGTTTTTTTTTTCCGGGCAAGGTCATTAGTCTTGCGCCAGACTTGGCCTTATTTATTAAGTAAAATTTCCTAATTTTCCATAATAATTTGTTTTTCCGGGCAAGGTTATTAGCCTTACGCCAATAGCATCGATATAATGTACCTTATTAGGAGAAACATCCGACATGTAGTATATTAAAATTGTGTACGTGACGCAACTATTTTGAAACAGTAAAATATGCGATCATAATCTTTCGCTGGAATCTGCCCCCCATCAGCCAAAGCGGGCTGAGATCTTTTCTGCTCGTTTGGTGATGCTACTGGGTATCGCAACCGTCGCCAGTAATGTAGACGGTTGCTGTGGCTTAATGGGTGATGCTACGCTCTCCCCCTTTCGGTCGTCGTACACCAGCTTTGGGTTTGTTGACCCGTGCAGGACTTCCCCTTTTCGGACTAAATTAGCCGGAAAGTGGTTAAGGGATTGACCGGTTCCCGTCGCCGTCTTCAAAGATCCGTATGATGGTAGCTGCGTGGTCACGCATCCTTAGTGACGATCACCTCATGGACGTCTTTTGGGTACGAATGATTCGGTGTTACTCGGGCGTCTTTTCGAATAAGCACGGTTTAAGGAACGTTAATTGCGGATGGCTTCTGTCTACATCGATCTAGGATGCTTTATCGCTGACACGAGAACTCTGTATGGAACATCGTAAATGAACTCGAGGCATTTTTTCACCTTGTCCACTCGGTTGAACACAGACGTTTAAACCGGGGTGAGTAAAAAGTTTATTGGTGGTTTGCCCTGCTACTGGCGTCTTTGTTTGGATCAATGTTCCCATTTGAGTTACTAGTACTAGTCATTTAATGTGAATTACATATGGACCTGAGATATTATTTCAGGCTAAAGCACGTCTTAGATATCGACACTTTCCATTTTTAACGAGGTGCGATAGACGATTGTCTTTTGGTTTCAATAAGATAGGGTATACCTGCATTGTTTCGCCCTCTTAAATAGCCTGGTCGCCTATTATATAATTTATTCACTCACAACTCATCGGCATCGTTATCCTCGCAAAGTTTTCTTTAGAACATGACCACTCATGCATATATTAAGCAGTCAAGACAAAAGACATTTCACAGGTCCTTGCATTCGTTTGCTTTGATATTATCTCACAGTTCATCGGTGTCTTTGCAACTGAGATTGTCCATCGATAATCAAGGGACAGTTGCAAATTTCCTTCATCCCCTTTTAGATACATATCTCCCCTGATATTCATAACGCCAGCAATTACAATATCTTACTTGAATCCCTTAAAATGCAAATAATTCCGGCTTGACAAAAGGACAACAAAGTATGCACTTTGACCGTCGACACATTGACCCAGACCTGAGGCTGTGCATTCCGTAGGATGCACATCTTGGTCATAGCATCACAAGAAGACACCCGAAAAGATAAGAATGCAAATGAAAACAAAGAGAAAAGAATGTATTACGGGGTGACAAATATCACGCGTAATCGACAAAAGGATCTTCTTTAGCTGACCTTACCGATGGCCAGCTGGTCGCCAGAGGTGGCGGTCAAACTCATCTTCTCCCATAGATATGGACATCATTAATTTTCGTCTTGGTCTTCGTTGACTTCGCAAACAAGTTGGCAGTGAAGAATGACTGTTATAATGTTGCTGATGGGACATTCCTATGATCCTGCCATGTATGCAGTGTGCAGATTGAAAAATTATGGTAAATATCCTTTAAGGATGCGCGGTAATGTTCTGAATGAGAAGGGGTTTACCGGTTCCATTGGGCGGGCAACGGTGAACGAAAAAATAAAATAAAAGAAAATTGTTAAAGGGGAAAAATCCACGTAGAAGATGAATCCTTTTCGCCACGGGATATTCTTTACGATTAGTGTACTCAACACACAACGAGCCCAGGGTGGGAAAGTGACCATTAAAGGGATTGTCGAGGATTTTATCTTGTTTTCCATTTTAACTTTTATCACAATTTGACGACAGACAAAAGGCGACTCTCAACTCGGCGAGCAGCATAAAAGTAAACACTAAAGGGTTGGCAGACCGATATCCTAACAGCCGTGTCCGATATTAAGCAGCAGGATGTGCGGAAACCTGTGAGATGGCCTTATGAGATTGACATGTGATGTATGTGTAAACCAACGATTATTTGCGATGAAGAACATCAGCAAAAAAGAAACATTCCCGTATTTTTTTTTTGTTTTTTGTATCGACCGGCATCTTAAGTGGATATCGGATGTAATCCCTTAACTGTGTTTGCGGGTGGTCGACGCAGTTGTGGTAATCAGATTGTCACATAATTTTGATCCTTCCTATGTGACTTGCCTCACGACGTCTTCTCCGGGCGGTTTTCGTCGTTTCGCTTCTCGCAAGGACTTGCAAAAGGTTGCCAATTGGAAATTGGGGTCATAAGATGTCGTTCGCACATAGGGTGGAGACAGAGGCGATTTTGGCAAGTAGCAAAAGGGTTCATCACAGTTGATGATTTTCAAAGAAGAATCCGTCTACTTCTGCTATTTCTAAGCTGAGTGTCGCGATGTTAGTTTGAGATCATCTCGTGTGGCTACTCTAGTCAATTAAAAATTAAGGAATCACAAATCGTATGATCGTAAGACAATTCGGTGAAATTGTAAAACGGGGGTACGTTATTTTGAGACAGTAAGACTTTCGCCTAGTTTAATTTCAAGTTACTTACAGGGAAGCTCTGTAGTCTATAAGGTGAAACTACTTTAGGCAGGTTTGTGAAATGAGGAGTCGGAGTCCATTGGCCTAAAATGTTTAAAGATTGCAATCTCGATAGAATACATAACCAAACAACGCGTTCCACACCCGTGTCATTCGACTGAAGAACGGTTGCATGTATTTATCTGCCCATTTAAGATCAACTTTTAGGGTGAACCAGAGTGCATTCCCCGATTGCTAATTTTTGGGTGTAAATACTTGAGAAGGAGGAGAAGTAAAACCTGTGAATTCTCTTGAATTATATTTGTCAACAGTTAGAGAACAGAGAGAGCGGTTAGATAGGATTCGTCCCTCTCTAATGCTTTAATGGAAAGAATTGAGTGCGTTTCTCCTATGGTTCCTCTGAATATCATTACTCGGTTGTGCATTGTAACGAACACGTACAATTTCATGCTCATCAGAAACTATTGGAGCTATACTCAATCTTTGGGCGATACACATTAAAACCCCCGCTCCTAAATTTATGCGTCCTGGGGCTACCCCTATCATATGCGGAATCAGATTAAGTTGAATTCCGACGTGTTAACTAATTTTACATTGATCGGCGGAGCTATTTATTTGTTTGATAATAAAACTACTAAAAAACAATCGCCATTCCCGGATTAATTCACACCATGCAAATTTCGAACAATAAAGTTGCACTCATCATCATCATCATCATTGGCACTACAACCGGGAACTGGTCTTGGCCTTATTTAGCAAGTCCTGAGGGCATCGAACCCCGGTCTCCCGCGTGACAGGCGGGTATACTAACCACTATACTATCGAGGAGCTTAATAAAGTTGCACTACCTTACTTAAAATCCTTATATGGGACCAAATACCAAAATACGAGTGCCGGATACCCGAAGTGATTATGCGAACACCTTGGATCTATTTTTGACATCCGAGCCGAGCATTTAAACCGTGGAAGTGACTGCGCCACTGGGGAAATTCAGATCACTGCTTGGTTTCAGTCATGTAACCAGTTGCATTTCAAACAAATAACAGATCTAAGCAGCTTTGCAATGTATAGAGATACGGAGCTGCTACCAGGGACGATTTATGGGATTTCTTCGCATCCTTTCTGTGGCCGGAGATGTGCTTTTGGAACTCCCATGTCGATGCATCGGAGGATGCGGTCACAGAGATTATTCTTCTCGGGATGGAGAATTACATTCCGCATTTTATCAAACGAAGTTCATCTAAAAACCCTTGGTTTGATCAAAAATGAGAGGAGATTACAGCGGCAAACAGTAGAGCTGCTCCAATCCCACCGAGGTTAACAGAACGAATTTTGTTAGAATCGGAAACGCGTGCAACCAGGCGATCGATCCCGTGAAGAAGGCTTACAACGACAGAGTGACCAATAAACTCCTTCAGTGACCAACTGGTGGCATCCCTTCTGGTCAATGGCAAGTGCTGTCAGCAGTAACTGCGTTTCCTCCTCTTTTCCCCCGTTAGTAACGGACAGCGCGACACTGGTCAAAAATTCAAAAGATAAAGCCAATGTGGTTGCGAATTTAATTTCGGCGAATTCAAAGCTCGATGCTGGTCTTTTGTAGCCACCTGTGATCGCGTCGGTGCGGCCTTCGATGCGATGTGTGCGGCTCCGCCCGTACCATTCAGCGTATCCTACGTGGGCTGGACTGTAAGAAGGCAACGGGCGCGGACGGAATAGTAGCAATAGTCCATAAGCACTGTGCTTGGTTATTGCCAGGCCCTTCCACTTATCTTATGCTGGTATGACATTTTCTACCTACTGGAAATTCGCTCGAGTTCAGTCAATCCCAAAGAGAGGGAAAAATGTCTCCCACAAATTTACCGGTCGATAGCGTTAATGTCTATGTTATCTAAGGTGATTGGAAAGGTCATCAACGCTGAGTTAATTAAGTATTTGGAGTCTGACTGATCGTCAATATGGATTCCGCGGCGGGCGATCTACGGGAGACCTTTTGGAACCGATATATGGACATCTGGGATTGAGGGCCATAGTGAGTCAATGGCGGTCGCATTAGATATCTCCAAGGCTTTTGACCGTCTCTGGCACGGGGCATTTCTGAGCAAACTTCCTTCATACGGACTTTCCCAGCAGCTTTACGACTGGACGAAGAGCTTCCGCGAAAATCGATCGATCCGGGTTGTTGTAAACGGTGGGTGTTCGGATCTTATTCTCGTTAATTCCGATCTGTTTCAAGGTTCTATTTTGGCTCCAAACTTGTTTTTGCTTCACATAAATGATTTGTTGGAGTCAACGGATAACAAAAGTGTTTTGACCGCGTCTGGCACAGGGTGTTGCTGACCAAATTTCGTCCATGCGGACTTTCCCAACAACTTTGCCACTGAATGATGAGCTTCCTAGAAAATCAATCGATCTGGGTCTTTGCACACGGCGAGTGTTTGTATCTATGTCCTGTTAATTCCGGGGTGCTTCAAGGTTCCGTTTTGGGTCCAGCCTTGTTTTTGGTTCACATATATGATTTGTTGGAGTCAAGGGATAACCGAGTGTTCAGTTTTGCGGATGATAGTATGCTTGTTTCCTCCTGTCGACCGATACATGGATGTTGCGGATTCGCCTTTGAGACAACCGGCGAATTCGCAATTAAAAATCGGTAGCACCACTTGAACAAGATATGTGGCATCACCTTCAACAATGTCAGCAATCAGCTGACATTTGTGAATTTTCTGTTGCTTGTCACTTGACAACCATTTTCCTTTTATATTTCTTCTCTTGTAAATCGCTTGAGGACTCCAGTTCATCTTTTTTGTAATCCTTAAAAATCTAACCAATCAGACAAAATAAATATAGTATTTATAATTGAATTGAAGAGCCCCATCATTTCAATCACCGGGAAGATCCAATTCGGTTGCAAAGGTAATCTTTTTCAGTTTGTTCAATTTATTTACAATTGATTCCAGCAGATATCAATTGTTCCGGACGTCCTTCCCACGGAACCAGCATCACTACACGGCAAAAGAACGAATCGTTGTTCTTGACACCATTTCGGACGATTTGCAGAAAGCAAATCAAACAATGAATGCCCACCAACTGAGATGTAGTCAGATCGACTCTCTGAATCGGGATTCCATGTTAAGGTCCTGCAGTGGGGAAAGGCCAATCTCGTCGACTTCAATGCGACAAAGACACAATATACAACATTCAAAAAAAAAGTGCATCATCGGTTCCACAGCTGATGACGAATGCCTGAAATTGCTCGGCGTCACGGTCTGTGGGATTGTATCGTGGCATAAACACGTGCCAATCATCGCCAGGTCCGCCTCTGGAAAATTGAGTTATCTTTTTAGAGCCAAGATATATTTAACTTCCCTGTATAAATCTCAAATTAGACTTGTGGCGGTTCCGCTAAACCCCACTGTCTACTTACCGTAAAACCCCCATAACATTCAGCCAATTTCCTAACTTCACTAATGCAAGCGCATTAGTACTTGAAAATGCTTCACGCATCATATATATCAAATCTATAATCTTAAAAAGTCCCTGTCAAAGAAAACTTGCCTTTTCATGCATCTCTTCGTATACAATTTTCCGCAAGATTTCTTGCTTTACTTATCTGGAAGTCCATACCAATTCGGCACCTTCGGTACCAGACAAATTCCTTTAACAAAATGATTCGGTTTGCATACAATGTAACCGTCATGACATGGACCATAAATATCGCGCCGTCTATTTTCCCAGCCGCGCCATGTGTACAACAATGTTCCCTACATACACATTGGCTGGTGACTTACACCCAAGGGACCAAAGCAAATACGCATTCCGCATCTCTTGGCAGCAATTGAATCCTACAGCATAAACAAATGCCAATAGGAATTCAATACCTATCCTTACTAGCGATGCCATAAACACCATTTCCCAGTAACATAGCTAAAACCCATTAGCATATTTCCACATCGCATCGTCGTCACTTTGTTTAGCCGCGAGGCACATTTCCAACTAAGACCCCATTAGCATCCGACGAGTTCGGTTTTATTTGCTTTACCAAAATCGTATTCCATGAATGCACGTTATGCCCTTTCTTTGTTCTAGGTTCGTTCTCATCCATGAAAGAACCATGCACACATACCACCATGATCACGATTAGCGAGTGAGCAAGATATCGCTGAGTCGTTTTCCGTCCGCCGATCGCCATGGTCGAGTCGGCTTCCGCTCCTCGTCGCGAGTCGAGGATTCGTACATACCGTGAGTCAAATTTCAATCGCGGTCGCTAATCTTTTTATTTGTGCAAAGTGTTACGCATTATAAAGAAAACCAGAAAGTAAATTATGTTAGTCCGAAGTTGAGTGTGCATTCAGATTCCTATTTGTTTGTTTTTTCGATCTACCTTAATTGAACCATTAAATGAACACTATAAACAAAGAAAGCTTGGAACAATAAAATACATCAGTGCGTTTCATTACTTGTGTGCAGCTTGTTAAGTGGAGTGAAGAATTTTCAGAGGAAGTTTTAGTAGTGAATATGGTGGGTAGGTAGTAGCACTCACGTCCATGCTGGCGCCACGACTACCTACACCACAGACCGGCGCTCGAATATTGCTCTCATGTTTTGGAGCTCTGATCCTAAACATACTCTCGTCCTACTTGAGAGCATACAGAGAGAACCGACCCGCCTGATCGGGGACACGGCGCTGACGTCGGGACTACAGCCGCTACGAGGGTTGCCTTTTATATTTCGGGATTAGAGAACAAAAACAAATATTGATCATCGAAAATCACTTTATTGTTTTTCAAAATATTCCCCATGAAGATCTATACACTTTTGCATGCGTTTGAACCAATTGTCGAAGCACTTTTGCCACTCTGATTGAGGTATCTCCAACACATGCATTCTGAATGCAGCAACCGCTTCTTCAGGTGTCGAAAAACGTTGACCTCTCAGTTTGTATTTTACGTACGTGAATAAAAAGAAGTCATTCGGTGCCAAGTCAGGACTATACGGCGGATGACCCATCAAATCGATGTTTTGGGTGCTCAAAAATGCAGTTGTCGCAGCCGATGTGTGAGAGCTCGCATTGTCGTGGTGAAGAGTGATCCGTCTTCGGCGGTTGGTTTTCCTGATTTCTTGGAAGACAACTGGCAAACAAATGGTTGTGTACCACTCAGAATTGACTGTTCTGCGTTGTTCTAGTGGTACGGTTGCGACATGTCCAGTTTTTCCGAAAAAACAGGCGACCATTTGCTTGGAAGTGCTTCGTGCGCGAGCAACTTTTGTTGGATTTGGCCCATCTTGAAACACCCAGACAGTCGACTGCTGTTTACTTTCGGGCTCATACGCGTAAATCCACGATTCATCACCTGTCACGATGTCATAGACGTGTTTCGAAGCACCGCGACCGTATTTTTTGAGCATTTCTTTCGACCAATTGACACGAGCCTTTTTTTGGGCGATTGACAAATTGTGTGGGATCCAACGCGAACAAATTTTTTTGACAGTCAAATGTTTATGCAATATTGAATGTATGCTGGTCCCACTAACGCCTAAGGTTGTCTCAATCTCACGATAGGTCACATGACTATCTTCCAATATCAGTTCGCGCACAGCATCAATGGTTTTCGGAACAACAACTGATTTTGGACGACCTTCACGAAATTCATCTTGGAGTGAACTACGACCACGATTGAATTCACCATACCATCGATAAACACTGGTCCTTGATGGAGCTTCATCGCCAAAAATTGAATTAAGTTCATCCATGCACTGTTGCTGAGTTAATCCACGCCGAAAGTTGTAAAAAATAATCGCACGAAAATGTTGACGATTTAATTCCATTTTTGGGCCGAGATGAATCTTTTAAGTTACTGTAAACAACACAAATAGCGCTCGTATGTCAAAACGTTCTGAGTGCGTATAACCTCAAAAATGTCCAACTTTACGACAGAGCTGCCAATTGCCGGATTGCAACACTAGGGTTGCCAAATCACGGAACATAAGAGGCAACCCTCGTATTATATCGAAGGCGGGCAGCCGAGCTCTGTCTGTTTTACAGATATTGTCACCGCTACTGTTCTTCGGAGATTCGTGGTATTGTTCCGCGCAGTTCAGTTTACATGCGCTCCACACGACAATCTGACGGATCGCATCAATTTGGGGTTCATTTCCCGACGGCGCGAACATCTCTGAATCAGAGCTCGTTCCGGTACGGAGCAGGAAAGCTGTGGTATTCCCTCCCCGCGAGAGTGCTCCCGGAGCGTTACAGCCTGCATCTGTTCAAAAAGAACTACAACGGTTATTAGTTGGCATCTCGGGGCGCCATGACGGCGCTATAGATTCGCCTCACCTGAGAGAAGTATAATAAAAAAAATGGGCTTGATATTCTTAACCCTGTGTGGAATACAGTAGAATCATATATATAATTGGATCATCTACAACGTTAAAAGCTGGCTGTTCCACACATTCTTATTATTCTGTTGGGAGCTCTTTTGTGGGTTAGATGAACACACCCCAGTAGTTTGAATTGTCCAAGAGCGAAGAAACTTTTAGTATATAGTGGGGAACAGGTTCAGTGTATTTTTGGAATGTCTCTGTCTGGTATCGATTTGGCCAATTTACGAGTTGAAATAACCTACAGCTCCTTATATTACTAGACTGTAATCATTATGTATTATGGAAGAATGTCTGTCTATTTATTGCTAGTAACCTACACCTGAATTTCTACCCAATAGACCTTCATAAAAAATCAACATTGAATTCAACTGCAATTTTCAAAGGTAATTACAACACTATTCAAGAATTCATAACGGTCATATATTGATAATTAATCACACCTGCGAACCAAACCATTGTATTCCGATTACTATGAAGTCTACCCTCTATTAAACCCCAGTTGCAAGGATATTAGCAGCCGTTCAATACTTATGGCAAATTAACCAAGAGCAGCAGACTGTTCTAGTGGTCATGTCGTGACATATCCTCCAGCGCCATCAATAATTAATTGCTTTCGATTAACACAAAAAGTCACTTTGTGTTTGAATGACGACAAAAGAATAGTCTTCAGTGGCAGCCGATCTGATAGCCGGACTCACCTGTCTAACTCTTATTCAACCCGCTGTCCTCTGCACGCCCTATGCGGTGGCTTCATCATCTAACCAATTATGCCATTTGACATTTTCGTATTGAAAAGTTTCGGGCACGAAAAGCCATTTGAATCAATTCAATGGAAATTGTACGGAAAGGGCGTAAAACACCGGAGGACTATCCGATGTATGCGGATAGAATGTCATCTTGCTACAGATAGCGTGTCAGCGAATAGAAAGCCCGCAATCAATGAAGGACAGGAAGCCAAACGAGCATGTTTCACATGACGCCAATTAGAAGGACAAGACACACACCACCGATGGATAAGATTTAATTTATTGGACCAGGATGTTCATTTATCATCGGGTTGAGCAAGCGTCGACAGTCAATACAATTAGCACCCCATATTTCGATGGTATTACCCTTGTGCTACTTTGGTGGGGGCAGGGGTACAATCCAGTTTTATCGACATAACTTGTGGAAGCGGTGGCGCATTGAATTTACCTTGGATGATTAGAGATGACATGGCAGATATGTGGCGAAAAGAATATCCAAGCCATGTTAAACATAAAAACCTCCAATCGAAGGGATCGGTAGTAGCACCAGGTTTCATTGTAAAACACTCAGTGCGCCGTAATTGTTACTTTGACTACCAAATTCAGAACGAAGACGCATTATGTTAATAGTGTTAAGCATTCCAATTTCTTCTATTTGAACCAGTGTAATCGTAATCATATTCCATGACCACATATCGACACAGCGGCCACATCGGCGCAAATCCCCACGCATAAGTTTACTTATGACCCCGCCGCTCACTTTGAAAAGCAGCAACCAAGAGCTTGTATACCTAACCTCCGTCCTACCTTGGGAACCCACTTACCTAGAACGCCATCCACTTCGGTCAACTTTGAGTGACGGCCCTTAACCACGCCACCTGGACGGATAGCATAATTTTTATTGCGTATCGACTATTTAGCATAATGAGCTGTGGTCGGTTACCCCAGTTGTTGATTTAAGGATTCGGACTGGAGCTCAAACGTGGACTTAGGCCCAAAACGAAAATCAACTCCAACCAAGCGGCTACTCGTCCCTCGGGTTAATCGATCGAGTTTCACAACAAGGCGCTAATGAAGCCCTAATCAAGTTATTCTGATTCGACACCAGAGATACCGCGTGCGCGCGATAATCGAGTCGCTATTCAGCTGCGGTAAACAATAGTGTGCGCGCTTCATTTGCAGGCTATAGAGCCGGTCTTGGTCATTAATCACTAGTGCGAGCCGTGATGTGGTGGAATTCCGAATTCGCCGCCAGTTAACCGCAGTCAAGTGGGGGTGCCCCCTTGGACTATTGTTGTCTGCTGTTTACGCCATAGAATCGGTCTGGATGGATGGATAGATGAATGGTCGGTTGGATGGATGCTCAACGGCTGTGTAAGACGATGGACAACTTCATTAGATGAAGCTCATGCATGGAGATGTAGGAATAGGCACGATGGTCTGATGGGCATTCATCATCATCGAGAGTGATGAATTTGAATTCGCGTCTGAAGAACAAATATCTGATGGGTGCGGGGCTCCCATCAAACGGCAATTGAGTGTAACCTGCTGTGACTAATGATTGGCGGCAGGCGAAGGGTAACCCGTATTCGCTTTACAGTTTCTATCTGAATCAAGCCTGGAAATGTAAGACGATCCTAATTAACCCATTTCTTTGGATAAAATCAGTTGTAACCGCAAGCTAATCACAACAATGTACATCAAAGAGAAGGTAGTCATTCAGTGCTGGACGTTGATTGTTCAATCCCAACAGAGGTTTGAACTTATATGAGGAGTTTTCAATATGTACAATTGCCGTGATGATGATCAATTAGACCTCCGACATGACTTAAAAATTGGCAACGAAACTGTAAACTAAGTGATTGAACAACGAACCAATACATGGACAGGAAAATGTAAAAATGTGTAAATAGTCAGGAAGGTGGTTAAATTTCCGTGCAATTAAGTAGTACTTTCACCTAAGCAAACCCTTTCTGCAAAAGCTTAGATGATCGTTTGAAATGTCTTCGTCATAACATCTTCTCTGAAAGAATGATGTGCGGCAGGAGCCACGGAATATAGGGTTGTCAAATTAGACGACATTGACTCGTAATGTTTCACGGAAAACAACTACTCTTCAATTATCTAGAAAATGAAAATGATTTTTTGTGATAGTGTCTATTAAAAACATTATTGTTAATATCCTTTGCGATGGAAGTTCAGAACGTCTTTGAACCCGCCCTATGAACGTTTGGCGGATTTGGCCGAAGTGTTCCGCCGAACACTGTCCGCAAAGCAAACACGAAACGAATTTCGTCCCACATGAAACACAACGAAATGTTTTGTTTTAATCTTTGTTTTATTAAATCCAGTTTTTTTTATTAATACTTAATCCTCTAGGACACAATTTTCTTTTACTTCTGTTACAATAATAGTTCGGGTGGTATACTCGTACTAACAGAAAACACAACAAACTTCCACCACACCTCGAATCGTATTTCTATTTGAAAGATTCTTATTTATTCCTGTTTATCGCACATAGTCTTTCACTATTGTTTTCAGCACAAAAGGTGGCAACGTATATAAACAAGGGTAGCGACCCTGCGTGCGTTGAATTGCGATGCGTTGAAAGTCGAGTCTACACGTTTGTGATGTTTGCCTTTGGTGGTAGTTCGGACAATGTACGCCGGTTAACGCGCGTATTTTTCAAGGGATAAAAGTTTGGGTCGAAACGTTACCTTCCCGTTTTATCGCGTTTCGCCGATCGACCTGCTCGTCGGGGTTCTCTAACTGTACTGTGGTTACTTTCTCTGGGGATGATTCCATTCACCCCAGAGTTTTCCTTTCCTGTTTTCTGGTGGTGACTTTCTCTCATCGAGAATCTTTCCACCAGTCAAGATCGTGCTCACACATGTAGGCGCGGAGGTTATTGCCTGGTTGCTGTGGATCATTCTGTGATCGTCGAAATTTTCACACATCTGATGAATTGCTTACGTGAACAATCGAGAGTGTGGTTCACAGTAGTCGATCATGGGATAATGTAATTATCGTTGTTTACATATCCCTATGGGAACAGCATTGGTTTATTGCTGGTGCTCGCATTGGCCGAAGTATATTGCGAAGTATATTGCGGCAGGGACAAAACGTTTTGTCGACAGATTGGTTTTCCAGCAATTAGCTTATCGCCGGAGATGTGGTGTTTGTGCAGCTGTGCCAACCGTTTGTGTATATTCAGTTAATGGATCGTTACACAATTTCTGTTGGTGAGTCTGTCGGACTTGTATCTACAGGTACGTGGGGTTGTTGCCTCCCAAATGCATGTTACCTTCGTTTCAGGTGGAAAGGAGGACTTTTGAGGACACGTGTCTGTGGGCACGTGTAATTTATAGGTGAGTGTGTTCCTTGGTGAAACGACAATATCTCGACCAATAGTGGTTTGTGTGGTTCGTAGAACCGCCACAAAAAGACATATGAAATCATGCTTCCATAATTCTCACTATTGACATTTGTCATCTGGGCCCCGATTATCCAATGTGTGAATATAATGCACATAACAGTCATCCGAGGACAATGCAATGGTTTTCGAAGCTAGAGTCGGGGATTGCAGATTCTTCGAGACCAGTAACGCCAGTTTTGAAAATGGAACTCGTCACCCCAAAAAAATGGAATTTACAGTTCAAAATCATTGCAACATCGTTTTACAAAATGCTTAAAAAATTCGATTTCCTTTGAAGCCTTAGAAAGTGGTACTTTAAGTTTTTTTTTTTCAAAATGTCATCTATAGCTGGCCCTGGAAGTCCCGATAAAACTGCATTTGTCGTAATTCGAATCCTCCGTCAAGGATTATCCCTTTATCCGTTTTTCACGATTTCGATGTTTGCAGGAGTCCCTGAAAATCGGCCAGACCCTGCCGGATTCGTCTTCAAAGCCGAAGTGGTTGCGTGGATTCTCAGCACGCATGAGCACACACTCGGTCTATCACTCAATCGCAGAATAACAAAACATGAACAGTCTTTGGAGGGCAGAATCTAAGAACGGACGTTGGATGATCTCGATTGTGCTTTTTTTTTTTTTTTTTTTTTTTTTTTTACGTTTTGCAAATATTAGATATGTGATAAGGGGACCGGACCTAGATATTATATTCTAGAAGAGGACGAAAAGTATAGCGATCGAGTCACATAAGGGTTAGACAAGTTCAGAAATCCGAGAGCAGAATTGGCCTTGAGGATTATGGTGTCAATGTGTGAGAGGAATTTTTTTTGACTGTGACATATGATGCCAAGGTCGCGGAGGAAGGAAGTTCACTACAACAAATAAAAATAGAGGTTTTATACGATGGCGATTTAATCTCCCGGATGGCAACAGTCGTGGATGTAGGTGTGATGAGCCGACACTACTATAAGGGAACAAATCGTCAAGCAAACACCGACCCGGCAAAGAAGACGTAGGGAAAAACGGAAAAAGCGGTATTTACGCGTCGGCACGTGGAATGTTTGAACGTTATATAAGCCAGGCGCGATACAGGCGGTCATACAAAACGCGAAACAATATAAACTGGACATCATCGCGCTTCAGGAAGTCCGACTCCCACATCTAGTAATCGACACCAACGGTTTTACACTGGCGTGTGGAGGTACCGATACACATAACCTCGGAACCGGCTTCATCATAAGCAAGAAGATTACGCCCCATGTAAAAGATGTGAAATTTATTAATGACCGAATGTCGGTACTAAAAATACAGGACCCATGGTACAATTATGTATTTATAAACTTACACGCGTCAACAGAATCTACGGATGAAGAAAGGAAGGACACATTCTACGAGACCCTAGAGGAAGTATTTGATGGGATCTCATCATTCGATGTTAAAATCCTTTTCGGGGACCTCAATGCGAAAATTGGAAAGGAAGATATCTTCCAACCAACTATAGGTAAAGAAAGTCTACACGACGTTTCAAATGATAATGGAATTCGAATTATCACGTTCGCAGCTTCAAAAGATCTGGTAGTGAAAAGCACGATGTTCAAGCGCAAGCAAATTCATAAAGCCACATGGATATCAGCCGACGGCGTAACGGGTAACCAAATAGACCACTTCCTCAGAGACAAAAGACACCATTCGAACATCGTCGACGTAAGATCATATAGAGGAGCAGATTGCGACTCCGATCATCTTCTAGTGATGGACAAAATCAGGAGTCGCCTCGCAGCAATCCCACATGGGCAGTCACGGGAGACGAGCAAAAAGTTCGACATTGATAAACTAAAAGACCTGCGCAAAAGGGCTGAATACCCAGACGAACAAACGAATAGATTTGGCATCCTCGAGAATGGGAGTAGTGAGGAAGAGGAAGCCAATACTGTCGACACAACAGCCTAAAAGGTATTAGGATCCAAGAAAACAATTAAGCCCAAACCTTGGTTTGACGATGAGTGCAGGGCGAAGATCGAACAACGTAAACGCCTCAGAGTGAACCACTTAGAAAGATATGATAAAGTTGTGGGGGGCGAAGTCATGGCGCCGGAGTGGGCGCACGGTTCTACTTCCTCCTCACAAACTTTTCACTTTCCACTCGTCGATTGTTCCGCCGCAGCAAACTGTTCTCCAAAGATATCCAAAGGATTGGTAGAATTAAAACACACTTGTAATATAGTTAATTCGTTTATTCAGACCGCGGTATATTCCAAAATGAACTAGGTGTATTTAATTGTAAAATAATTATATTCATAAACGCATTACATTGGAAGGATGTCCTATAGTAGTTTACTATGTTTTTAGTTTGCGTATGTGGTGTCGAAAATGAACAGTAGTAATGTTATAAATACGCGAATAACTCACAACACAATGCCTCGGAAAATAGAATAAAAACACCATATAAGAAACCGTTTGTTTGAGGGCACACTTAATCGCATTAATTAGTAAGCGTTACATTAAAAAAGTAAACTAATACAACACGACTGGGGTTATTATTCGACTCGGATGAACGCGTCCCCGTGAGGGCTACGGGGAGCGGGCGAAAAGCCTACCGTCGCGATCGGTGGTTGGTATAAGACTCACTGATATTAAATCGCTATCAATAGAAATTCGGCCAGTGAAACCGGCTCTCTCAACTAAGGTACACATGTATGTGTGAGCATTGGTTCATTCATGGGACGAAACTATGAGAACGAATCTAAAACAAAGAAAGGGCATAATGTGCATCCATACGATGTGAGTTCGGCTAAGCAAACAAGCCGAATCTCATTGGATGCTAATTGGGTATTTGTTTGCTCATGCCTCGGAATCATGAGGAACGGATCCAGGGAAATTAAAAGACAAAGGGACCGTATAGATCGTTGTCAAGGATGTGCATCGCGGCTAAATAAATAGACGACGATGATTCGAAGAAATGGTGTTAAGAGAAAATATGAAACGAGGGTATCATAAAAGTCTTATCTGAGTGATGCCCTTGTGTAAATACGAATAGCCATTAGAAGGAGGTGCTAATGGATTAGAATACTTTATACAATGAGAATTGTATATCGTACCTTGGGTCGGTGGCCGAAACGAATCCCTTGCTTGCATTTGTATATGCGGGGAAATTCTTTTGTGGCAAAGAACGAAATTTGTGATTATTCATTCGTTTAGACGAGGGATCATGGTCGGGTAAATGCCAGCTGAACAAACAAGCTGCCCGACGCTGCTTTGGCAGTTGGACAATGAATCGCCAGCCAATGTGTATGTAAGACATTGCTGTACACATGTGAGGCTGGGAATAGCCGATTAGATTATGCGGTTACATCATAGGTGAACCGATAAGCTTTTTTTCAGGGATATGCTGTTTGGAACAGAATTCTTAAATTCTGGATGCAGGTATGAATTCCCTTCCAGAAGCTTTTAGGTAAATACATTTGGTCATTTGTTGCGTGAAGCATTTACAGGTGCTAATGCGATTGCATTAGCGAAAACTTAATGAAGGTTGGGTCGCAGTTATGGGGGTTCTTCGGGTAAGTAGGCAGTGGGGTTTGGCGAAACCGCCACAAAGTCAACGCAGAAAGATACGCGACAATTCGGAAAGACACAATGAGACTCTTCAAACGCTAAAAAACGCGAATGGTAGAAAACTCGGATCGAAAAAATCCTAGAAAATACCAGAGCAAAGAACATCAGAGGTATGTATGCCGGCATAAATTCAATTAGAAATGAATACCGAGGGAGAGCCAAAATAATTCGAGACGCAAACGGCTGTCTCGTGACAGAAACAAACAATTTTGTGACAAGATGGAAGCAGTTCTTTGAAAACCTGCTCAATGTGCACACCCATCTACCACAAATAAACCCACCAGACGTACATACATACAGCCGAGCCTCAGATCCCAGAGCCCTGTTTGCACGAAGTTGTGGACGCAATAAATCGATTGGAAAACAACAATGCTCCCTGAGTCGACTGCATACCGACAGAGCTTGTGAAGCATGAAAGAGAGGCAACCGCTCGAAGGATCCACCAACTCATCAAAACAATATGGGATAAGGAAATCACGCCAGAAGAATGGATAACCTCAAAGTCGTCCCCATTTTCAAAAAAGGCGACAGATCAGACTGCGAAAACTACAGAGGAATATCATTGCTCCCAACCACATACAAAATACTAACAAATGTCATACTGGGCAGGATCACACCGTATGCAGGAGAAATACTGGGGGACTACCAATGCGGGTTCCGTAGGAACCGGTCAACAAGTGACCAAATGTTCATAATAAGGCAACTGCTGGAAAAGAAGTGGGAATACGGAGAGACGGTTCACCAACTGTTCGTTGACTTCAAAAAAGCCTACGACTCAGTCGCAAGGCAAAGACTCTACCATATTGTAGTTGAGCTGGGAGTCCCGAAAAAATATGCCGCCCTCATTTATATCTGCATGAACGAAAACCAAGGGCGAGTTAGAATAGAAAACCACTTCTCAGAACTATTTGAAATCCACGAAGGACTAAAACAGGCCTCTCACGATGTCTTTTTAACCTTGTGCTCGAGTATGTCATCAGAAAGATACAAGACGACAACATGGCCGGATCATTCCTGAATGGGGTCGCACAAGTGCTCGCATACGCGGAAGACATCGCTGATTCGGACGATACTCTAGAAACTGTAACTAAAAACTGTGAAATCATCATGCAAGCGGCAGAAGAGCTGGGCTTAGAAATAAATGAAGACATAACAAAATACATGATTACGGCGAGAGCAGGTGGGCCTCAGAGAACACACATAAGTGTCAGAGGCAAGATATTTGAAATAGTTAAAGAATTTAAATATCTAGGAACAATACTGACGGCCAGTAACGGAATGTCGAAGGAAATTAACATATGATTACACTCCGGCAACGGTAGTTGGCATGCAGTCAGTAATCTGCTGAAATCCAAACTGCGATTACGTAACATAAAGCTCCGTGTCTATAGAATCATAACCATACCGATTGTTCTATACAGGTGCGAAACATGGGCTCTCACAAAACGGGAAGAAAACAAATTCCGCGTATACGAGAATAAAGTTTTAGGGGGTATCTTTGGCGGTAAATATGACCAGGAGGCAGGACAATGGAGGAAACTCCATAACCACGAATTGGAAGAGTGATATAGCGCAAAGCTACAATAGTGAGAGTAATCAAGTCGCGAAGGTTAAGATGGGCGGGACATGTGGCGCGAATGGGCAACGATAGGACCGTGTGTAGAATTCTTGACGGTAGACCAACGGGAAAGAGACCGGTAGGACCGGTTAGGTTTGACATTGAGGTGATCGGATTGGCTGGTCAAGCATGGAAGGAGAGTGCACAGGGCAGGGAACGATGGCGGAGTCGAGTCGGTGAGGTCATGAACTTCCGGGTTCCTACAGGCCAATAAATAGTAATAATAAATAGTTAGACATTCTAATGACTTATGGAACGTCTCTTATAAATTAGAGTATCGTCTCTATGATAAGTGGTATTGTACTATCGCCGAGAAGATCAAAACGAATTTCTGTCCTAAAAAAGTCAATCTAAAAAACAAAATGTGTTTTGTGTTTATTATTTAAAAAAATTGTTTAAACGAGTTTTCAATGTAACACTTTTGGAAGCCAAATCAGACATGGTGAATACGCAGACTCCACCCTTAAGATGAAATCTGGAAGTAAATAAATGTTGCGATATACATATTTTAAACCTTTGATTGGCAAGAATGGTGTTTCTTGAGACATCTCTAATCTCCGAAATTAAATGCTGATTTAAGATGATCTTTGGTTGCAGAAAATGTGCAACAATAGGAAGGGTGCACATAATTTTCTACTTTCGTAATGGTCAATACCCTCAACAGAATACGCCGACTGGAAATTTAATGAGTTTAACTCCATTATCAGTGCATTAGGGCCATTGTACAAGAGTAAGTAGTGAGTGTATTACTCTAACTTCTGTGTGTTACTGACGTCAATGCTAACATGTTTCAATCCTTCCATCTCCAGTACCAATTACTTATATTATTGTATGACTACACTGTGATGACGTATATAAAATACATGCTGTGCTGGGGATTAGGACGGGTTATATCACAAGTAAAATGAATCAATGTTTCAATGAATCGGGTTTTCGAAAATCTTTGAAAGTAGCACAAGTTGAAAATATGGCAGGAATATTCGTAGTATTTATTGGTTAGGATTCTAAGTTCAATTTTCCAACCGTATTGTAAAGATTGTTGGTGAGTATAAGTCTCGTCAGCAGTTAAGGATCTGTAGTCCCCTCTACAATTAAATCTTGTCAAAATAAATATTTTTTGTTGTAGATGTATTCGAAAATGTCGATGTTATACTTTTTGTTGCGTTGCTATAAAGTTTCAAGACATTTGACGAGTATTTGATAGATTCCCCATCATACGAATCAATACATTTCTAATCACAACAAATTCTCAAACCGCCTCACTTAGATAAGCTTATAGTTGTCATGTGTGCATACCCACAGTTTACCCCAATACTCTCCACCTGCATTCACTGTTCCAGCGCACACTATCTAAACCGGCACATTCCACCCTTGTCGACTGTTCGACAACAATTCAATAAAATCTGTTCAAACTATTGCGTCTGTTCAAATTGCCATCAATCGATGAGGGCGTTTTCAAACATCACTTTATCTTAATGCGCTAATAAATTCCCCGAAATCGTTTCCTAAATTATCCCCCAAAATTCAATTAACGCAGATGTCAGTCAGTCAGTTCTTCGTACTCTCACACACCGCTGAAGTAACATATTCAATCTCAAACAGCAGCCACTGTCATCAAACACCAGACACTCCCGAATGTCTTTAGAGGGTCCATAAAATCGATGCGCTTTGACAACACACTCTCATCCTGATCTGAACGGTCGCTTACAACCACTCGATCGTAGTCCAATATACCACAGTACCGATCGCGATTGTGATCGTGATCGTGATCGTGACCGACTGTCTGACTGGTGGTGTCTGACGTCCAACCCCTTCCTTGATTGCCTTCAAAAATATCTCTTTGTAACGCTGTTGTGATTTTATTTTCAGCGTGTGCTGTTACCCTCGACTAAAGAAGTGATTTAGAATACGAAGTAGCATCCTTTATCATGTCGATGGGGAATCGGAGAGTAAGTGCACTCCAAGTTCAACCTGAACGTTGTATTTATACCAAACCCCTTTCGATCACCATCAAGCTGTTTTCATATCATTTTTATGATGTCATAATTCTTAACCGCCCTCTCCAAGTTGTCAAAATGGCAAATGGATCTCTAGCTTGCATATCGATTTTATTACCGACTTCCATTAAAATTATGATCAAGGAAACAACGGTGCCGTCAACCGACAATCGCAATGCAACGGACGACTGTTGATTTGATTTTTCAAAACGAATCCGATCAGCCGTCGATTGCCTTCACCGACTGGGAATTAGTCCTCTCTGTGCCACTCAAGTGTAAAGGTCAATAGGGCACCCGTCATTGTCCTACTGCAAAGGATACGCTTTCAGCTGGACACATATGCATATGTATCCCTATGCATACCTGGCGACCGACAACCAAATCAACGTCCAAATAATGAGGCGTGAAACTGTCCCATCGTCTGTCTCCTGGGAAATGAAGATTTTTGTAATAATTTTGCTTTTTCGCTCCGTTCGCCGGGGAAAAAGGTCCTTTTTTGTGTGAAGTCCTTTGATTTAATGAATTGTTTTCCATGAGAACGCACACGGCCGGTGATACAAATTTAAATATAATCCTAAAGTCCTGCTGGTGAGCCTGGTGTGCCGAGACGAATTTTATTTCTTGCGACCAACGCATGCAACGTCCAAAATTTGCAACATACCGTCACTCTGCCTGAAGGCGGAATGTTGTTATATAGTAGTTTCTGGAAAAGGACTCGTCAAGAAATACAATTAGAAGTTGACACTTTCCACTCATTCCACGCCCACGGGGACCAACTTTGCTCGTTCCTTGTGATTCGTTTTGGAAAGTACTTTCAACCCCTTCACGGGAGATTGCTAGTGGACCATCGTCGCCTTTCTAATTAATTAGAGCTCACATGCTCATCGCCGAACGGCTGGAGTGAATATGTCATAAAATTTATGGATCACGCCCTTGAGGCTTTGTAACGAATACACTCATTGGCCAGGAGTGCAGTTGCAGGCTGACTCATTTGAAAAGCGTCCAAAAACCACAGGTCTACCAAGTTGAAGTTAATACTAATTATCTGCCAAGCTGCAAAGGGTTGTACTTGTATACCGAACTCACGAATCCGACACCAACCCCTTCTGTTTGGGACCAGGCCACACGTTACTGATAATACTGAGGATGAAGATATTACGGTACCGTTGATTGAACGCACCCACCGGATTTAAGGACGATCATGTGTTGAATGTGACTTGTGCCGCGAAGAACGCAAAATCCACATAACAAAGTTTCAGTTGGTCATTCAAACAGATGGGAGGCTACGAATAATAGTTATCCTTACTATCTGCTATTTTATTGCAAAAAAAGAGAGAGAAAAAGTAGCGGGAAGGAGGAAAATAAAACCAGATTAATCACCGAATGGTCAATGAATGGCTCGTGGTCCACCGCCAGTATTTTGTTGACCATCACTACCATCGCGGAGCGCACTCAATCACAGGAAACCCAATAAATTGGAATTCTAACAACCACTGCGTGATATATGTACATGTACAGAAGTGATAGGGGTTCAGAGGGGGACAGCCGAACAGGGCGCTTTACAAATCGATCCGTTGGAGGGTAATGGAAGGCACAAGAGTGGACCGACAACGATGGGTTTTGTGAAGGGCAACATGTTAACCATATTAAAGTGTTCGGTGATTAATTACGTTCTCGTCTGAGAGATTAATTGAAATCAATCAAAACCGAAGTTAACTAATGGTGGCGAGAGCCTTAACGTGATTGACTTCGGTTGTTAGTGGGTGAATGTGTGCGCACACCTCCGATACAATTCAAGCCGCATTCGATGAGGCAACAGACAAGAAAATGCCAGGAGACGAGCATCTTGTCTTTAGTTGGTAATTGACCAGATCCCGAAGGATTAGAAATATAAAACTCTGCTTTGTCGTTCTTAACATGCAATCAAGGTAAGTTGTGCATTTTGTGCAAATACGATGTCGGCAGAAAGGTAAAATAAGCTTTGACTCCCCTGACACACGTGTCTTCACACATATCGTAACGGACCAACCGGGAGGTTATAACATGCGCAAGGTGAAGGCCATAGGTCCAAATGACAGAAAATGATTGTGCTCCGCACGAGGCTTTACGTTTTTTTTTTTAAATTGCCTCAAATTTGGAGTAAATTTGGATCAATCCTGCTCTAATTTTTGTTTTCTTGGTTTTATGTACATTTTTACGATCTTTAGTACTTACCTCATTTCACGGCTTTTTCACAGTGCAGTATTCTACTATATTTAGGCGGCATTTAATTTTAGCTAATCACTACTTATGAAAAGTTGTGGTAATACCCCATGACCATAATTGTTTGTGCCCTTATCACACACACGTATCGTCGAACTTAGAGACCTACCAATTTCAGGCATTCGAATAAATTCAACTCTTAGTTGGAACGAGTGGAAGGAGAGCGCACGGGACAGGGAACAATGGCGGAGTGGAGTCGGTGAGGTTGTGGGGGTTCTCTAACCTTACGCAAAGAACCACCCACAATTCCAACTCCAACTCCCTTTGCAAACCTGCAAACGTTTCCATCACCAAGGACATTTAATGCATTTAATGCATTACCTAAAATTTTCTGTAAAGAATTCATTACCATTCATGCATCCAATGCATCTTCAACATTCCCTGAAAAGAATTCTTTACAGGCAAAGCATCATCCTTAATTAGGAAAACTTATCGGCGCCCATGTCGGCCAGCGTAATCTGCTGCACACGTAGACAGCACATTTTTCTGGCTTATCCAGGGCCTCGGCAGCCTTTTGTCCAATCGACAAAAGCAATGCACGCATCTAGCGTCTAGCCGCCATGAATCGAATTCTTCAGCATATAAACATGCATATAAAAAATTCGACCATTTACGTACAGCAAGATACAGTACACAATCACCATTGTGAACCTAAATTGCTCTTAGCATCAGTTTCGTAATTGCGATACAGACTATTTGTACAGCTGCATCCATGACCACTACGATGTCCTTTGTTCTATTCTCCTGTTTCAGTTTCGTTTCCCATGACCTCGTTGCATGAGTAAACAATGGATCATTAGCACACTAGCTGAGATCGACCCGGAGAGATCCGCCAAACCCCACTGACTACTTACCTAAAGAACCCCCATCCCTACAACCCAGTCTGCATAAGCTTTCGCTAATGCAATCGCATCAACACCTTAAATGCTTCACGCATCAAATAGATCCAATTTATATAACCTAAAAGTACCTGTAAGATAATTCTTACCTGCATTCATTTATTTGAATTCAAAATTCCTCTTAAGAATTCTGTTCTAAACAGCATATCCCTGAAAAAAAAACATATCGGTTCACATATCATGTAACCATCCCAACCAGGGATAATGATCATTGCGTCGCCTATTCCCAGCTTCATTCATGTGTACAACAAATCCCATACAAACACATTAGCTGGCGACCTACACCCAGGGGACTAAAACAAATATACGCATCCCTTGGCACCAATTAAATCCTACAGCATAAGCAAATGCAAATAGGAATTCACTACTTATCCCTACCAGTGATGCCATAAACACCATTTCCCGATAATCTAGTTAAAACCCATTAACACCATTTCTTCGATGCGTCGCGTCTATTTATTTAGCCGCGACGCACATCTCAAACAAAGATCCAATCAACACCCGACGAGTCTCGGTTTTGTTTGCTTTACCGAACTCGCATCCCATGAATGCGCATTTTCCCTTTCTTTGTTTAGATTCTTTCCCATGGCTTTGATTCATAAAAGAACCAATGTACACACCATAGATGTGTACCGTGGCGATCATCTGTATGAGATCTGTTTGGTTATCCCAAAGAGAGACTTTACGTCTCTCTTGAAATAGGGAAATGCACCCCCTAATTAAGAGAGCCAGTTTCACTGGCAGAATTCCTTTTGACAACGAATGAATATCGTTGAGTCTTTAACCATCCGCAGACCACCACGGTCGTGTCGCTCCCGCTCCCCGTAAACCTCACGGGGCGCGCACATTACAGAGTCGAGTTCGAGCTAGCGTTGTCTAATTTTCTAAACGTATTTTAAAACTAGCGTTTCCTAAGCGCTTGTTATCCTGTTAAGTGAAGTTGTCGAGTTGTGTTTCCTTTTTTTAATGTGTGAGCGTGCGGTCAAATCATAATGACATTTGTGTTCAGATAGTAATAGTCGGCACCATGGTGAAATTACTATAACATTCGGAGATTCTTGGTATTGTTCCGCGCAATTCGGTTTATATGCGCTCCACAAGACAATCCGACGGATCGCACCCGTTTGTGGTTCATCTCCCGACGGCGCGAACATCCCTGCATCAGAGCTCGTTCCGTTACAGAGCGGGGAAGCTGTGGAACTCCCTTCCCACGCGAGTGTTCCCGGAGCGTTACAACCTGCAACTGTTCAAAAAGAACTGCAACAGTTATTTGATGGCATTGCGGGGCGCCATGACGGCGCTATAGGTTCGCTTCTCCCGAGAGAAGTCTAATAAAAAAAAAAAAAATTAGCGGACATATTAATACAAATTTTAACTAGTTGAAATCGGTGTTTCATTTTACTTTCGTTTCCTGGTGATTGTTGCTGTTGTTGTTGGAGTACTTCAAATCGTGACAAGTAAATACAAAAAGTGCTTCTCCTACGCAGCAAACTGATTTGGTATTCAGGGAGGCGAACATCAATCAAGTGTGTAAAGAAAAATTCCATCAGGATCTGCTATACGAAAGTATTATCATCATCATCATCATCTTGCGCCAATACGAAAGTATACATGTTTATAATTTGCGGAGTTCCTTGTGAAAGGATATATAGTACATTAAAAAAGGAAAGAAAAAGAGTGCTTGGATAAAGGCGTGGCAAGTGTACTCATCCAATTTAGTGAAGTTGGCGATTTGATTAGACGTTAAATAGTGGACTCTTAGTGGACCCGTTTCCGTGCCGGCACAAGACTATTATAAATACCACAAGGTCGTGAACTTCCGGGTTCCTACAGGGCAATAAATAGTAAATAGTAGTAGTTGGAAGGACACATGTTTGAAGTGCAAAATGTGCTGTCAAATACGGCCGGGTTTTTAAGAGTGACCCTGTGACTAGGGCGTTAGAATACACTCACAGCTAGGCCGGTTTGTAGTAAGAGGCGACTGTAGGCCGAGAGGTAGGTGGGGACCCAACGCCTTACCGCCCAGTAAAATACCACCCCATCAAACTATGGCCCCCGTGAAATGGTCGGGAGAAGTCCCTGGCCAACTTTCGGAGTTTGGCTGATGGACCGGTTCGAGAAAAGGTTGATTTAGCTGGTAGTCGGTCCCAAGGTGAGATACCACCCCGTCACGCTGTACATTCCGCGATATCGCCACGAGACTATGTCTCGGATGTATGGCTGATGGTCCAGACTGACACGGAGACAAGTCATGATGGTTCCTTCTGAGATAAAAAATTCCGGAGGTAACTAGTTTCCCATTCGGATATCCGGGGGGAACTATATCAGGGGGAACTATATCAGGGGGAACTATATCAGGGGGAACTATATCAGGGGGAACTATATCAGGGGGAACTATATCAGGGGGAACATCATGCAGATATTATGATAAATAAGCGAACTTTAAGAAATCGTCTGGCAAAATCGGGCTCGTTCTCGAGGCTCTGCCGACGTTCGACTGATAACGGCATTTTGTAACATCGGTTTCACCAATGTGCATGTAACCACCGTTCACCACTATTTGCAAACAGCGAAACCTGATATCCTTCTCCTAACTGAGAACCAGGTCAATTTCTCAACTGATTCGACATACCTTCGTTGCTCAGGATACGACTTACATTCGCGATTCCGTTTTAAGAGTGGAGTCTGCGTCTTCGCGCGGTCCGATCTGGCTTGTCAAAGGATGGAGGCGTTGGAACCCATTAACATGGAGATCATGGTTGAGGGCCGTGCTGAGGAATTATGTTAATTTCTTTGTTGTCTTTACCACTCCGCGAATGACGGTCGACCGGTGTTATTTTTCGAACATCCTTCACGTACCGTCGATTGGATACCGATCAACCACCCGACTTTTGAAATTATCGTCCTTGGAGATTTTAATGTGCACAACTACGGCTGGTTGGTATATTCTAACAGAACCAACGAGCCTGGAATTCTGGCGGAGCTGTTCGCTGTTAGTTGCAACTTGACTCAACTCGTGGAGGAACCTACGCGAGTGCCGGATACCCGAGGTGATTATGCAAACACCCTGGATCTGTTTTTGACATCCGAGCAGAGCATTTATACCGTGGAAGTTGCTGCGCCACTGGGAAACTCAGATCACTGCTTGGTATCGGTGGCGCAACCACTTGCATTTTAAGCGAATAACCCACTTAAGCAGCTTCACCACGTATGGAGGTGTGGGGCTGCTAACTGGGACGATTTGTGGGATTTCTTCGCATCCTTTCCGCGTTCGGTCCTTTCCGTGCATGGGAGACTCCGATGATAGCGCATGCGCGTAGTCGGTCACAGAGATTATTCTTCTCGGGATGGAGATCTACATTCCACATTCCATCAAACGAAGTTTATCTGATAAACCGTGGTTTGATAAAAAAAAGCGAACAGATTACAACGGCAAAACTAGATGTTGTAAACAATGGAGGCCAAATCCTACCAGAACGAATTTTGTTAGGATCAGAAACGCGTGCAACATGGCGATTGATACAGAGAAAAAAGCTCACAGCGACAGATTGACCAATAAACTGCTTCAGTACCCGACTGGTTCGCGGTCCTTTTGGTCAATGGCAAGGGCTATCAGCAGTAACTTCGCTTCCTCCTCTTTTCCTCTGTTAGTGACGGTCAGCGCGACACGAATCCCAAATTCAAAAGATAAAGCTAATGTGCCCGCAAATTTATTTCCCGCGAATTCAAATCTCGATACCGGTCTTTTGGAGCCACCTGTGATCGCACCGCTACGGTCTTTGATGCGGAATGTGAGGTTTCCCCCGCGTACTATTCAACGCATTCTACGTGGACTGGCCTGTAAGAAGGCAACGGGCACGGACGGAATACCATTTATAATACTTAAGAACTGTGCTCCTGAACTATCGCAAGTTATTGGCACACTCTTTCGCTTACTTTATGAACGAGGAACTGTGGGGGTACGAATATTGAAGTCAACGTATGACAGAGGTTGACTTCTCCCGCCAACAATTACGTCTTCAAACTTGCTCTTAAGAGGAAAGAGGAAACGAAAACAGCGTTTTATTTACTGTTTTTATGTTCTTTATTTTTTTGCACATTATCCCGAGAGATGGTTTGTAATTTTTGTTTTTCTTTTTTACTTACGACTTATAATTAATATCATTAAATTGAATTTTATAAATTTTATACGAGAAGAAACACTTCTTTCTCGACACTGTGACCGCAGTAAGGAAAATTTAGACTCGACTTATTAAGCGACGGCTGACCGACGGCGATGATGTTTGTGTAACGATTGACTTTAAAAGGTCGCGAAATTAAATTCGACTCGGAGCGGCGGCGTGACCGACCGCGGTTGTGATTAAGTAATGACTGATCCCAATTAGGGATGAAGTTGGTATTTTTGATTTGCACAACAATCAACCAATGGTAATCGTGCCCTCCTGGGCATGCTTCAATTCTCTACGCTCATCGAGGTGGATAAAATACTTGCGTATTCGTTCGACGTCGATGGACATAGAAAGGATGAAGAAACCAAAAGGAATGCACAATAACCCAGGGTTGATCTGGCATTGGTGTGCGTGTATCAATGCAGCCTCCGAGCATGATCCACTGACCTAATGCTGTGACTGTGGTGATCTCGGAGTGCATTGAACTATGGAAAGACAGAATTGTGAAAGAGAGGAAAATGTAGTTTGCGCTATTCACCTGCAAGAAGAGATCATTGATCCCCAGCGAATGGAGGGTCTGGGGAAAGTGAATAGGACGCTGAATTGGCTAGGGAAATCTGATCGTGGGAACTAAATTAAACACCTTGATAATTTCCCAAACGATTGCATGATTATGCAACCGCGTCGTTTGATGAGACTATGCCGTTGCTAACCGACATGAAAAGCGATTTTCGGTGGAAATCTTATGGGTTAGCGGACTGTAGTTGCCGTATGGCCAAAAGGTAGCTGAATTCAATTATGCATTACCTGCATAGAATAATGAATTCAGCTATGCGTGCGCTTTTAAAACATGATTTACAGGTGAATAGGTTAGTAGGAGGAATTGGGGTTGATTTTACACACTGTTAGCGGTCGAAATAAGGCGGAAACAGTGGGTTGGTTCTCCATGTAGTATAGAGAACCCCCACAGAACCTTTCCTGCCTGCTGGAAAATCGCCCGAGTTCAGCCAATCCCAAAGATGGGAAAAAATGTCTCCCACAAAATTACTGGTCGCTAGCGTTAAAGTCTATGATATCGAAGGTGATGGAAAATGTCATCAACGCCGAGTTAATTAAGTATTTGGAGTGCAACGGACTCCTGAATGATCGTCAATACAGATTCCGTGGCAGGCGATCCACAGGAGACCTTTTGACCCTTATAACCGATATGTGGACACCTGCGATTGAGCGGCGTGGTGAGTTAAGGGCGGTCGTATTGGATATCTCGAAGGCTTTTGACTGCGTCTGGCACGGGGCATTGCTCACCAAACTTCGTTGATATGGGCTTTCCCAGCAGCTTTGCGACTGGGCGAAGAGCTTCCTCGAAAATCGATCGATCCGGGTTGTTGTGAGCGCCGAGTGTTCGGATCAGTACCCTGTTAATTCCGGGGTACCTCAAAGTTCCATTTTGGCTGCAACCTTGTTTTTGCTTCACATAAATGATTTGTTGGAGTCGACAGATAACAAAGTTTTCAGTTTTGCGGATGATAGTATGCTTGTTTCCTCTTTTTCCAGTGATGGGCCGATTAGTGCATCAACTTCGCACCAGCTGAGATGTAGACATATAGACACTCTGCATCTGGATCTGGGTAAGATCCTGCAGTGGGGAAAAGCCAATCTCGTCGACTTCAATGCGACGAAGACACAATATAGAACGTCCACAAGGAAAAGTGAATCATCGGTTCCACAGCTGATAATGAATGGCCAGGCCCTAGAACCTAGGGAAAGCATGAAACTCGGTGTCACGGTCTGTGGGAATATATTGTGGCATAAACACATGTCTAACATGGCCAGGTCCGCCTCAGGAAAACTGAGTTATCTTCTTAGAGCCAAGAAATATTTTACTACGGCTCAACTTCTTCTCCTGTATAAATCTCAAATCAGAACCGCTCTCGAATATTGCTCTCATGTTTGGAGCTTTGCTCCTAAACATACCCCCAATCTACTTGAGAACATACAGAGTCAGAGTCAGAGTCGGAGTCACAGCGTTGACATCGGGACTATAGTCGCTATCACATTGAAGGCGGGTGTGCGACCTCTGCCTGCGTGGTATTGTTCTGCGCAATTCGGTTTATATGCGCTTTACAAGACAATCCGGCGGATCGCACCAATTTATAGTTCATCTCCCGACGGCGTGAACATCTCTGCCTCAGAACTCGTTCCATTACAGAGCGGGGAAGCTGCCAAACTTCCTTCCTGGGCCAGTGTTAGTAGTAGGGTTATAGGGCTTCTGGCTCACTTTTTTGTATGAAAAATGGCGTGGCATTGCCAGATGCGAATTTCCCCCAGTAAAAATGTTGGTGTGTATAACAGTTGGCCGGGCGATCGGTTTGTGTGTATAGCAGTTTGCAGTTGGTTGGGGGGTCGGTTTGTGTGTATAACAGTTTGTTGTTTTGAGATGGGTGGGATATTTTTGTTGGTTCTTTGGTTTGGTGGGTGTTTGAATATGTTATTATTAGTCGTTGAGTTGGGGTAATATATATATGGGATTTTTTGTGGTTTTTGTTGCCAGATGTGGTTGATATTTGTGAAGTGGGTTTGAATCATTGAGTCGAGTAGTAATAAATGGGAATTTTGTCATGAGGTTGCCAGATGTGGTTGATATTTGTGAAGTGGGTTTGAGTCATTGAGTCGAGTAGTAATAAATGGGAATTTTGTCATGATGTTGCCAGATGTGGTTGATATTTGTGAAGTGGGTTTGAGTCATTGAGTCGAGTAGTAATAAATGGGAATTTTGTCATGATGTTGCCAGATGTGGTTGATATTTGTGAAGTGGGTTTGAGTCATTGAGTAGAGTAGTAATAAATGGGAATTTTGTCATGATGTTGCCAGATGTGGTTGATATTTGTGAAGTGGGTTTGAGTCATTGAGTAGAGTAGTAATAAATGAGATTTTGCCATGATGTTGCCAGATGCGGTTGATGTTCCAGTCTGTGTGTATGATAGTTGATATTTGTGAAGTGGAATGGATGTCAGACCTTTGGGGGTGTTGTTATCAGTTGTAGTAATCTTCTGGTGGATGTTTTTGCTGAGGCTTTTTTTTAATTGGGGATGTGAAATGGGTATATGTTTTCGCTGATTCTTAGAACAGTTCATTTGTCAATGAAAAAATGGATGGGGTTTTTTGTTGGAGATTAATACTCAACTTCAACTAAGACGCAGACCTAAGCCAGTACCCAGCAGCTGCGATAACAGGGCGAGGCTTTTTGCTCTATGCTGAAATGGGTTGTGCTTTTGGCTTTTCTCTCGGTTGATGAGAACTTTTTTTGAATATACCACTTGGGAGTAAATCTAAGATGATTCTTAATACATGGACATTTTTGGTGATTCTATATGCTTTTAGACTATCGGGCTTTTTGCTATATATTGAATATGGGCTATTTTTAGCGCTACAATTTTGAGTTTTTATATGGATATATTGTTAATTGCATACTTTAGGGTCTACGCATTATCCATATGATATATTAAATTCTTTGTGCTTTTGGCTTTTGTCTCGGTTAAAGTTTGGAGTAGGTTAATTGAGGGACAAAAATATAGTAATAGTGTTGTTATCAGTTGTTTTAATTTTGTTCAGATGTGGTTCATGGTTGTTTGGCTTGTTGTGTATTTGTTATCAGGTGCGTACATCTTCAGTGGGTTGGGGATTTGTACTTATTATCAGTATTTTTTCAATTTGGGGTGTGTGATGCATGGTTGTTTTGGCTTGTTGGATATTTGTTATCAGGTGTATACATCTTCAGTGGGTTGTGCGATTAGCGTTCAAGGTTAATTGTGTGATATGAGCACTTGATATTTTTGAATTGTGTGTGAATATGTGATAGGTGATTCATGATTGTTTGGTAGTGAATATATTATTATTTAGTCATTGGGTTTGAGTAATATATATGGGAATTTTTAGGATGATTCTATCGTGAAATTGGTGTATGTTTTAGCTGTTTCTTAATATATATAGAAATTTTTTGTGATTCTATCTGCTTTTGGCTTTTGTTTCGATTGTCGAGAGCTTTTTCAGTAACTCTAAGCTGTTTCTTAATATATGAGAATTTTTTGGTGATTATAACTGCTTTTGGCTTTTGTCTCAGTTGTTGGGGGGGCTGTTTTTCTTTTTATGAATATACCACTTGGCAGTAAATCTAATTTTATGAATATATACCACTTGACATTAAATCTGGGTTGAAATGGTTTGTGCTTTTGCTAATGGTTTGTGTCCTTGGTCGCTAGACTTTCGGGTGGGCTGTCTCAGTTGTTGGGGGGGCTGTTTTTCTTTTTATGAATATACCACTTGGCAGTAAATCTAATTTTATGAATATATACCACTTGGCATTAGATCTGGGTTGAAATGGTTTGTGCTTTTGCTAATGGTTTGTGTCCTTGGTCGCTAGACTTTCGGGTGGGTTGTCTCAGTTGTTGGGGTCTGTTTTCCTTTTTATGACTATACCACTTGATAGTAACTCTAATTTTATGAATATATACCACTTGGCAGTAACTCTATGCTGAACTGGTTTAATGCTTTTGATCTCTAGACTAGCAAACCTTTTTGCTATATATATATATATTGAATATAGCCTATTTTTAAAGCCACAATTTTGAGTTTTTATGTGGATATATTGTTAATTGCATACTTTAGGGCTACGCATTATCCATATAATATATTAAATTCTTTGTGCTTTTGATTTTTTTTTATGAATATACCACGAGTCAACGAATGATTATTCAAATCCATATCGGTCAAAAAAAAGTGTTGATATAAAAAAAAGGGTGTTGTTGTCCAATCCCTTGACCTTGGAATCTATATTAAATTCTTGATTTCTAAGTGTTTTTTAGTGAGTCGCCATTACTCTTATCTTATTTTGCATCCAGTATCACGACCAAATACTGATTTCTATATAGTAAGTTGTTGTTCATTATTCTGATCCCTTGACCTTGGGTGCTATATTAAATTCTCGATTTCTAATTCTTATTTTTCCATAGAACAATTTTCTAAGTACAAATGATTATTCAAGTCCATAAAATGTGCTGTTATCAAAAAACATGTGGGGGCGCTTGTCCAATCCCATGACCTTGGATGCCATATCAAATTCTTGGGTTTTTTTTTCCCATAGAATAATTTTCTAAGTACAAATGATTATTCAAGTCCATAAAATGTGTTGTTATCAAAAATATTAATGCTTACCCGGTCCAATGATCTCATATTTAACCATAAAAAATTTTTGAATTCTAAGAAAATATTAATTGAGTTCCATAGTTCTCTTATCAAAAATATGAATGCTTACCCAGTCCAATAATCTCATATTTAACCATAAAAATTGTTTGAATTCTAAGAAATATTAATTGAGTCCCATAGTTCTCTTATCAAAAATATAAATGGTTACCCGGTCCAATGACCTCATATTTAACAACAAAATTTTTTGAATTCTGAGAAATATTAATTAAGACGCCTAGTTCTCTTATCTTATTTTTTCTTTTTTCGTTATATTGTTCAAAAATGTTTTACTGGTCCGGTGATATGACTAAATAATGATTTCTATGTCGCTGGTCATTATTCTTATCATAGTTTCCATATTGTATAAAGAATGTCTCGTTTCCGGTATTAGAAGGGATTTCTTCTATAAAAGCTCGAGTGTTTAAGCCAGTGCGTATCAGTTTACTTTGACGAACCAAAGCCTCAAATTCATTTTGTTTTGATATATAGTGAGTCAAAAAAGTGTTTAAAAAAAAGATAAAAATCAACAACACCATCATCATACTAAATAGGAAAAAGGTAAGTTATCTTATATTTATATTAATTATGAAAAAAAATTTTTAGGTAACAATTACGCGGGCGGTTCTAGTGTTTTTGCAGTTAAATTTTAGTTAACAATTACGCGGGCGGTTCTAGTGTTTTTGCAGTTAAATTTTAGTTAACAATTACGCGGGCGGTTCTAGTGTTTTTGCAGTTAAATTTTAGTTAACAATTACGCGGGCGGTTCTAGTGTTTTTGCAGTTAAATTTTAGTTAATAATTACGCGGGCGGTTCTAGTGTTTTTACGGTTAAATTTTAGGTAACAATTATGTGGGCGGTTCTAGTGTTTTTTGCGGGTAAATTTTAGTTAACAATTACGCAGTTCTAGTGTTTTTGCGGTTAAATTTTTAGATAACAATTACGCGGGTAAATTTTAGTTCATAATTACGCGGGCGGTTCTAGTGTTTTTGCAGATAAATTTTTGGGTAACAATTACGCGGTTAAATTTTAGTTAATAATTACGCGGTTCTAGTGTTTTTGCGGATAAATTTTTAGATAACAATTACGTGGTTAAATTTTAGTTAATAATTACGCGGTTCTAGTGTTTTGCGATTGGGTGTGTTTACCCTATTTTGATCATTGTTTTAATGAAGTTTTTTGTTCATATAGGAATTCATCAAAAAATTAAAAAAATCATCGAGGAATTCATCAAAAAATTAAAAAAAAAATCAACGAGGAATTCATCAAAAAAAAAAAAAAAATCAGCGAGGGATTTATATATAAAAAAAATCATCACCAAAAACGGTAAGTTATCTTATATATTAATTATTATTTCTTTTTTTTTGATGCGGTGTTAGTATTTATTTTGTTCTGGGTTTTAAATGTAGAGCGCAATATTTAATGAAAATTGTTTTGTTCTTAACAATAATACGGTGTTATCGTTTTAGAGAGAGGAAGTAAATATTAATATGAAATTTATAGTGAAAAAATATATATAGCAAAAAATTATCACTTTTTAATAGACAATCGCGGTCTATCGTAGTGATGTTTTGTAATAGCGATTTTTTTTCTGCTTTTTTATTCGTTCTTATTGCTAAAATGACACCGCCTAATACCTACTCAACCTCTCTTCCAAACAAAAAAAAAAAAAAAAAAAAAAAAAACTGTAGTAGTAACAATAAAATTTTATTCATTCCTTTTTAGATAAAAAACCACCAACCAAAAAAAAAAAAAAAATTTTAATTTAATAACATAACAAAAATATTTAATAATATGAAACGATCAGGACAACATCAACAACCACCAACAATGTCAGGAGAACAACCTGCAAAAAAATCTAAGCAGTCGACATACAAAAGATGCTTGTTTTGCTATGAGAATGTTGAAGAGCAGCTTTGGGTTCAACATCAAAGAAAAAATACCCATAAAGCAAACGCTCTAATCATCTCTAAATGAAAATGTTTCCTTGATAGCAAACGCGTTCAAAAATCGTGTAAAAACATTCTCCATCACCAACAAAGATGAGAGTATGATAAATGTGAATAATCTGTTTGAAAAAAATATTCCATTGATTAATGAATTATTGAAAAATCAATTGGAAATTTTGAGCACATTTAAATTTAGCATGGAGCTTTTTGCTAAGTTTGCGAAATTCACCAAAGAATGTGATGAGTTAATGCAAATAGATATAAAAAGCATGCAAACTAAAATGTACACGATTGAGAAAGAGAAAGACATAAGAGAAAATTTGAGCACGGCAATTGAAAATATCAAAGCAAAATTGGAAGAGTTTCAAGAAAAAGAGAGCGGATGGACGTTGTTAACATTTCAGAGCATTGAAATTAACATCAACAAATACGATCCACTTCGAGCTTCTTCCCATTTTAGCCTGCCTAAGCAAATATTGACCAAAAAAGCCTGTATCAATGTGAAAAACAACGATGATTACTGTTTTAAATGGGCCATTATATCGGCTTTCGCGAATGATACAACTAATGCTGATAGACCATCTCATTATAAAATTGCCAACATAGCAAGCGAAACAATAGTATACAATGATCAAGTACTTTGTTTCAAGAATATGCAATTTCCTCTGATAGTCAAAGACGCGAGCATATTCGAAGCAAATAATCCAACCATTAGCATAAATGTTTTTGGTTATGAGATTAATGATAAAGGGCAATATAAGATAATTGGACCCTACTATCATACTCGTGAGGAAAAAGCAAAGCATATTAACTTGCTTTATTGCATAAGTAGTGATGATGTGAATAAAACGCATTATGTGTATATTAAAAACATCTCACGTTTGTTGCGAACTCAGATTACCAAATATAAACAACGAATGCATCTATGCAACGGCTGCTTGCTGCGGTTCGCTTCAGAATCTGCCCTACAAATGCATAAGAGCGAATGCAAAAAAATAATAACAGTTATGCCTGATGAAGGTAATAAAATACTTAAATTTAAAAAGCATAATCGCAAATTAATTGTTCCTTTTGTGGTGTATGCGGATTTTGAATCCATTCTACGCCCCATTAGCCAATGTGCACCGGATCCGGAAATTTCTTCAACAACAGACGTTCAACAACATATCCCGTGTGCTTTTTCATACCATATCAAATGCTCCTTTGATGATGATTTAAGCAAGCACCGCATATTTGTTGGTAAGTCAAAACATGTTTAATAAGAAAAAATCATAAAACTAATAAAACATTTTTTTCTTTTTTGCAGGAGAAGACACACCAAACCGTTTTGTGCAGATGCTATTCAACGATTTAATTCATATTCACAAGGAAGTCATTGGTCGACCAAAGCCAATGGCTCCTTTAACAAAACAACAGAAGCAGCATCAAACAACATCGCCAATCTGCAGTATTTGTAAGGTTAGATTTAATGAATTAGATGTAAGAGTAAGGGACCATTGCCATTTCACTGGTGTCTATAGAGGGCCAGCCCATTCTCAGTGTAATTTAGATTTTCGCGTTCCGACCTTTTTCCCAGTCTTTTTCCATAATTTGACGGGTTATGATTCTCATCTATTTATGAAAAGTCTGGGTTGTATTAAGGGGGAAATACGTATAATTCCACTAAATAAGGAAAATTATATATCAATATCCAAACGCATATATTTAGATGAGCACAATTCATTTGAGATTAGGTTTTTAGATTCATGTCGATTTCTACAGTCTAGCATAGATTCGCTAACTAAAAATTTATCCGAAGACGATTTCATAATTAATAGGGGATTTTACAAAAACGATGCCTCTTTGAAGTTAATGATGAGGAAGGGGGTATTTACCTATGAATATGTTAATTGTTGGGCTCGTTTAGATGACTGTTCTCTTCCTCCAATTACAGAATTCTGTAATAGACTAACGAATGAAGATTGTTTAGTTGAAGATTACGATTATGCTCAAAAAGTGTGGAAGCATTTCAATTGTAAAACATTAAAAGAGTACATGCTTTTATATCTGCAGAGCGATGTCTTATTGTTGGCAGATGTATTTGAGAATTTTCGTAAGGTTTGTCTAGATATATATGAGTTAGATCCATGTCATTACTATACATCTCCCGGCTTATCTTGGGATGCAATGTTGAAAACAACAGAAATCAATCTGGAACTTCTAACAGATGTTGAGATGCTTAATTTCTTTAAGAATGGCATCCGTGGCGGATTATGTCAGTGTAGTCATCGACATACCGTTGCGAATAATAAATATTTGAAAAATTTCGATGCTAGCAAGCCAAATAAATATCTTATGTATTTAGATGCAAATAACCTGTACGGTTGGGCAATGTCGCAACATCTTCCAGATGGAAATTTTCAATGGAGTGATCCACAAATCTTCACAGCCGAATATATTTTAAATTGTGATGGAAACGATAAAATCGGCTATGTATTGGAAGTAGATTTAACTTATCCAATTGATCTTCACGATCAGCACAATGATCTTCCATTTTGCCCAGAAAATATGATAACGCCTGGGTGCAAAACTCCTAAGCTTGTCGCTAGTCTACATTCAAAGACAAAGTATATAATTCATCTAAAGAATTTACAACAATGTCTGAAACATGGGCTGATTCTCACTAGAGTTCATAGAGTGTTGTCTTTTACACAATCTGAGTGGTTGCAAAAATATATAACCCTCAACACGGAGTATAGAAAAAAGGCGAAAAATAAGTTTGAAAAAGACTTTTTTAAATTAATGAATAATAGTGTGTATGGCAAAACCATGGAGAATGTTGAGAAGCGACGAGATGTAAAAATTGTCTCTCAATGGGAAGGAGAAAGAAATTCACACAGCGCCAGAAAACTGATTGCTCATCCCAATTTCCATAGCCTCTCAATATTTACACCTCATATGTGTGCTATTGAACTGAGCAAGGCGCGAATAGTATTTGATAAACCCATTTATTTAGGATTCGCAGTATTAGAACTATCAAAATGGCTCATGTATGACTTTCACTATGATTACATGAGAAAAAAGTTTGATACGGCGATTCAGCTGAATTACATGGATACAGACTCTTTTATCTATACAATATCAACTAATGATTTTTATTCGGATATATATAGCGATATTGTTGATCCCGAAAAATCTAGGTTTGATACATCGGAATATCCAATAGATAACATTCATAATTTCCCTCAAATAAATGGAAAAGTTCTCGGAAAATTCAAAGATGAGAACAATAGCAAAAACATGACTGAATTCATTGGGTTAAGAGCTAAAATGTACTCTTTTGCTTTAGACACCAGTGAAGTAACAAAAAAGGCTAAGGGGGTAAAGAAGTCTGTTACCAATAGTTTAGATATAAGAGATTATAGAAATTGTTTGTTAAGGCGTAAGTTATTATATAAGCCTATGTTCATATTTAGAAGCAAGTTACACAATATTTATACACAGTCTGTAAATAAGTTAGCATTAAGCGATAGCGACACAAAAAGGTATATTTGTGAAGATCGCGTAAGCACATATGCTTGGGGGCATAATAGATTAAGTAATGTTTAAGTTAAAAAATTATGACTCATATTTATATTTAATAATAGGATTGTTATATATTTTTTGTAGCTAATAGGTTAGATATAAGAGATATTTGTAGTAAAAATAAAAAAAGTAATAAATTATAACGTTATGAGAAAAAAATTAATTATTGTTTTCTTTATTGATTCGCTTGTGTGTCCATGGAATGACTGTTTTAGACTAACTGGATACATTCGATAGTCTATCATTATAAATAGGACTTTATTACTCGTGCTGATTACTGTGGAAAAACTAATGTTGATGTCAATGGTTTAAAAATAAATTCTTCAAACTCATTTGGTCATGGTACCGGAATCCACCCATTTTTAACAATATGGAAACTATGATAAGAATAATGCTCAACAATTTACTATATAGAAACCAAGAATTCTTCAAACTCATTTGGTCATGTATGGAAACTATGATAAGATGAATAGGATAACCACCTAACCCCAAACAGGGTGGGTTCTTCAAACAGGGCGGATCCAAACAGGGCGGTTCCAAACAGGGCGATTCCAAACAGGGCGATTCCAAACAGGCGGTTTCTTTAAACAGGGCGGTTCCAAACAGGGCGATTGCAAACAGGCTGTCTCTTCAAACAGGGCGGTTCCAAACAGGCGGTTTCTTCAAACAGGGCGATTCCAAACAGGGCGATTGCAAACAGGCTGTCTCTTCAAACAGGGCGGTTCCAAACAGGCGGTTTCTTTAACAGGGCGATTCCAAACAGGGCGGTTTCTTCAAACTGTTTGTATTATAGCTACCCCTCTGTGATAGCTCTTCAATGCTGTACGCAGGTCTTATCATATGATGTTATGGTGGACTATATTTGATACTCTAAGACTCATGGAAAAAAAAATTGCCTCAATTAATTTTAATGTTTAAAGAACAATGATCAGCGGTTTTATTCATATAGGTAAGATAAGAATAATGGATACTTATTAAAAACACTTAGACATCAAGAATTTGATATAGCATCCAAGGTCATGGGATCGGACAAGCAGCCACATGTTTTTTGATAACAGCACATTTTATGGACTTGAATAATCATTTGTACTTAGAAAATTGTTCTATGGAAAAATAAGAATTAGAAATCGAGAATTTGATATAGCATCCAAGGTCAAGGGATCAGAATAATGAACAACAACTTACTATATAGAAATCAGTATTTGGTCGTGATACTGGATGCAAAATAAGATAAGAGTAATGGCGACTCACTAAAAAACACTTAGAAATCAAGAATTTAATATAGATTCCAAGGTCAAGGGATTGGACAACAACACCCTTTTTTTTATATCAACACTTTTTTTTGACCAATATGGATTTGAATAATCATTCGTTGACTCGTGGTATATTCATAAAAAAACCAAAAGCACAAAGAATTTAATATATTATATGGATAATGCGTAGCCCTAAAGTATGCAATTAACAATATATCCACATAAAAACTCAAAATTGTGGCTTTAAAAATAGGCTATATTCAATATATATATATATAGCAAAAAGGTTTGCTAGTCTAGAGATCAAAAGCATTAAACCAGTTCAGCATAGAGTTACTGCCAAGTGGTATATATTCATAAAATTAGAGTTACTATCAAGTGGTATAGTCATAAAAAGGAAAACAGACCCCAACAACTGAGACAACCCACCCGAAAGTCTAGCGACCAAGGACACAAACCATTAGCAAAAGCACACACCATTTCAACCCAGATTTAATGCCAAGTGGTATATATTCATAAAATTAGATTTACTGCCAAGTGGTATATTCATAAAAAGAAAAACAGCCCCCCCCCAACAACTGAGACAGCCCACCCGAAAGTCTAGCGACCAAGGACACAAACCATTAGCAAAAGCACAAACCATTTCAACCCAGATTTAATGTCAGGTGGTATATATTCATAAAATTAGATTTACTGCCAAGTGGTATATTCATAAAAAGAAAAACAGCCCCCCCAACAACTGAGACAAAAGCCAAAAGCAGTTATAATCACCAAAAAATTCTCATATATTAAGAAACAGCTTAGAGTTACTGAAAAAGCTCTCGACAATCGAAACAAAAGCCAAAAGCAGATAGAATCACAAAAAATTTCTATATATATTAAGAAACAGCTAAAACATACACCAATTTCACGATAGAATCATCCTAAAAATTCCCATATATATTACTCAAACCCAATGACTAAATAATAATATATTCACTACCAAACAATCATGAATCACCTATCACATATTCACACACAATTCAAAAATATCAAGTGCTCATATCACACAATTTACCTTGAACGCTAATCGCACAACCCACTGAAGATGTATACACCTGATAACAAATATCCAACAAGCCAAAACAACCATGCATCACACACCCCAAATTGAAAAAATACTGATAATAAGTACAAATCCCCAACCCACTGAAGATGTACGCACCTGATAACAAATACACAACAAGCCAAACAACCATGAACCACATCTGAACAAAATTAAAACAACTGATAACAACACTATTACTATATTTTTGTCCCTCAATTAACCTACTCCAAACTTTAACCGAGACAAAAGCCAAAAGCACAAAGAATTTAATATATCATATGGATAATGCGTAGACCCTAAAGTATGCAATTAACAATATATCCATATAAAAACTCAAAATTGTAGCGCTAAAAATAGCCCATATTCAATATATAGCAAAAAGCCCGATAGTCTAAAAGCATATAGAATCACCAAAAATGTCCATGTATTAAGAATCATCTTAGATTTACTCCCAAGTGGTATATTCAAAAAAAGTTCTCATCAACCGAGAGAAAAGCCAAAAGCACAACCCATTTCAGCATAGAGCAAAAAGCCTCGCCCTGTTATCGCAGCTGCTGGGTACTGGCTTAGGTCTGCGTCTTAGTTGAAGTTGAGTATTAATTTCCAACAAAAAACCCCATCCATTTTTTCATTGACAAATGAACTGTTCTAAGAATCAGCAAAAACATATACCCATTTCACATCCCCAATTAAAAAAAAGCCTCAGCAAAAACATCCACCAGAAGATTACTACAACTGATAACAACACCCCCAAAGGTCTGACATCCATTCCACTTCACAAATATCAACTATCATACACACAGACTGGAACATCAACCGCATCTGGCAACATCATGGCAAAATCTCATTTATTACTACTCTACTCAATGACTCAAACCCACTTCACAAATATCAACCACATCTGGCAACATCATGACAAAATTCCCATTTATTACTACTCTACTCAATGACTCAAACCCACTTCACAAATATCAACCACATCTGGCAACATCATGACAAAATTCCCATTTATTACTACTCGACTCAATGACTCAAACCCACTTCACAAATATCAACCACATCTGGCAACATCATGACAAAATTCCCATTTATTACTACTCGACTCAATGACTCAAACCCACTTCACAAATATCAACCACATCTGGCAACCTCATGACAAAATTCCCATTTATTACTACTCGACTCAATGATTCAAACCCACTTCACAAATATCAACCACATCTGGCAACAAAAACCACAAAAAATCCCATATATATATTACCCCAACTCAACGACTAATAATAACATATTCAAACACCCACCAAACCAAAGAACCAACAAAAATATCCCACCCATCTCAAAACAACAAACTGTTATACACACAAACCGACCCCCCAACCAACTGCAAACTGTTATACACACAAACCGATCGCCCGGCCAACTGTTATACACACCAACATTTTTACTGGGGGAAATTCGCATCTGGCAATGCCACGCCATTTTTCATACAAAAAAGTGAGCCAGAAGCCCTATAACCCTACTACTAGTGTTCCCGGAACGTTTTATCCTGGATGTGTTCAAAAAGAACTGCAACAGTTATTATGTGGCATCTCGGGGCGCCGTGTCGGCGCTATAGGTGCGCCTCCCCCGAGAGAAGTATATTATAAAAAATTATAAAAAAAGTTGTAAGAAATACTTCACCCCATCTAGCCCGGCCATAATTTGTCAGGCGTATATTCGTCCAAAAACGAAATTCAGTTCACGATCAGACACAAATATAACAGATAGATAAAACGGGCAATGAAAACCATTGATGTCCTAGGCGGAAGTCTTTAAATTCCGTCACAACATATTCTATCTATCTGTTGCCTATAGGTATTACCATGGACGTGTTAGTGAATACATTCCACCTCTCCAAACATTTTTCCACCTCAAACAGTGAATGCGCATTAAATCACTTTGATAGTCAATTTCTGGCGTACGGGTGAACACACAGAATCTCTTCTTCAGCCGAACAACACAAAATTGGGATGTTCTGCCTGTTCATCTCCTCATTGGAATATCCTAGGGCAATATATGTACAACGAGATTTCATTTAGTTTTCCTATCCTCACTCTTCCGCTTGCAGAGCTCACGGTGCATTGACGATTAAGGGTAGCTTGTAACCCCCAATTAAATGCGCGTTCATGTAAAAAAAAACGATATGTACCCTATCCCTTGTAATCGCAGAACTGTTCATTTGCTCCACCTTGACAAATCTGTCTCTTGAGCATTGCTTAAATCTATTACTCAAAAACTGCATTTAAAAATACCCCATATTCAGTCTTATTTGATCCTCTACGAATTATTGTAAACCATGTGAATGGGGATGTAGTATATCAACTTCATTGTTTATGAAATGCGCTCATATGTCACATGTTACCTCTAATATCATAAGCTTATCAATCATCATCATCATCGGCACTACAACCGGCAGTCGGTCTAGGCCTTATTTAGCAAGTCCTGAGGCTTGTTAAATTTTCCATAATGATTTGCTTTTTCCGGGCAAAAGCTTATCAATAGTCCAACGAAATGTTTGACTATAGTCGGGAGTTGTGGACTGCATTATAGATATTATACCCCAGAAACCTGCGTAAATAACGTACGGAGTATTAAAAAATGTCCCTTGAAAATTTGAATTGATTGTGTTGGCCGACTCGGTAATAGGGCTTCCCAATTTTCCCGAAAAAAAGTAGCTATAACTATATCCCTTTGCAACTGCAAATGATGGCAGGTTTAAAAACCCTTTGGCATTCATAAGCGACGTCAAAAATACAGTAGTATTGTGCATCTAGATACTCTACCATTATTTGTACCCTCATTAACAACGGACGGCCCACACAAACGACCCATTCATCTAGTCAGGCAAATGCGCAAAAAATCTTTAGTCACAAACACATTACTCTGTTTTATCGATTTTGCGTATTGAGACAAACGCCACACTTCCTTTGACGATGGAGATTTGAAATAGTCATGACGTTTTCCTTTGAGTGGCAGGCGCCGTCCTAAGCGACCTAGTCAGACCGTCTTCTTGCTCTCCAGCTGTCTTTCTTTGGAAATGAACAACAAGTGAGCACAATTGTATCTGGGAAATAGCCATCCGGTTTGATAGTTATGTAGAACCAATGGCGCTAATCGTCTTCGTATAGATTGCTGGATGTTAAGCGGGACTGTGGGATATCGGAAAGTAGCATAGAGGGGTCGCAACCTTTGCGTCTTATCTGTAAGCGAAAAATCTATCTTAGTTGATTTCGTTTTTCGTTTTATTTTTTATTTCATAATTATTCTCGCAAACTTTTTAGTATCTCCCTGTGCTGACCGTGTGAGTGGAGACGTTTGTACTTTGCATTATTTGTTTGGTCATTGTCAGCGCCTACCACGGATGTGTGGTGTGCATAGATTCTAAAAATACCTCCCTATGCTGCATATACATACAATTAGCTGCAATATCCGTGAGGTAAACTTTGGTCCTCTAACGATCTCGGACATCTCGATTCCTTTAGGTGAGTAATTTCAATTAGGTGACGCAAAGCGGCCGGAGGCCACGCGGTACGTACATATGCAATGATAGAGCCAGCGGTATCTCGCGATGGGCCATTAAATTGGTGATTATGGTGCTGGTTGACACTTTTATTGCGGACGTATTAGTTGAAAGAAGTAGTGAGATGCACACACATCCTAGACGGCAATTGTTAAGTGACCGCACATTTGTCGGGGTCACCTTCTTGGGGCTATCGGTAATGGAGATGGCAATTTCTTGGAATGGGCTGTAAAGGTGTCAACCTGAGCTAGTTACCTGAGGCTACCTCCTGCAATTTAAGTGCCTACCGATTTATGGTTGCTTAGAGAAAGAAGTTTATTTCGTAGCGAGCATTACGCACTGGAATGTGCAAATGCCGCTTAGTGATTGCGGTTTAAGTGACGTTAAATAGAGACACACTCCGTTGAAGGTTGAGGTAATTAAAATTGAGTTTTACAGTGATGACTATTTCGGAGTAGAATAAGAAGTAAAGTAGTAATAAAGTACATGGTTACATGAAACTCAAGCATTTTAGCAGCCCTGAATTCACTTTTATATAAAAGATTCTTAATTTCAGTATATAATTAAAGTCTCATACCCTCGGTGGGTAATTAAATAAATGTGACATGAATATTCCGATTATGCCACGAACTCATTAAGTATTTATTATTACGCACCACCTTAAGATAAGACTCGAATACGGAAGTGTAAATTGGTTTCAATTAAGATTAAGCTTTCACTGGTACAGGAGATACATTTAAATCGACAAGTTCCAGTCAAGAGTATCTAACCTGTTACATAATAGTAACTACCGCGTTTCCGGGGGATCGACTCTGCTCGAGAAATACTGTCAAGATTCATCTTATAACGGTTTTTTTTTAATTATTATTGGAGGACTTGGTTTTACTAAACGTAACACCGTTCAACAACATTTACAAGTTGCGGAACCTGTCTCCGTGATACTCGAAAAGTACTGCCCACAATTATTAAAATGCTGCAAATTCAGTCAGCATCGAACATAATTCCATCTCGTTTTTATCAAAAGGATATTTATGATAATGTGTTCATTCCTTGCGGAGCGTTTGTTTTCATGGAAAAACGGGTTTTATCCAAAACATTCCTAAAGTTCTTATTATTTTAATTATACCTCTTCGGTCAACATGGTGCTTCCTTTCTGCCAAGAAAAGAGTATTAACCAGAGTTTCGTGTTTTAATTTAAAATAAAACTCACTAAATCCTCTTTAGTTTACTTTTTTATTTGATTTAATTTGCGACGCCCGGTGCGTTGTGCAGAAATTGAGCTTGAAACTAAATGTAGAAAATCTTTTAACAAAAGAGGATTTTGAGGTACACTAAATTGTCAAAATACAGTGCGAGCCGAAGAAGAAGAGGGGTAGAGAGAGAGAAAGGGGGGGGGGGGGGGGGGGGGGAATTCATTTAAGGATGGCTATATAATTCACTGGAAAGATTATTACAAAAATGCTATGAAATAATGTTCATTCAATTAAGTGGTCAATAAATTAAAAGGAAGGACGGTCACAAATTCAATGGAATGAAAATGAACTGATCATGCAATTTAACGGAAGTGTGATCAAAATATTTAGTATATGACGTTCATACTATTCAATGGAACTATGGGGATAAAATCTAATGGAAAAATGGTCATATGGGCGGGCAATCATCATCATCATCATCATCATCAGCACTACAACCTGGAACCAGTCTTGGCCTTATTTAGCAAGTCCTGAGGCTTGTTAAATTTTCCATAATGATTTGTTTTTTCCGGGCAAGGTCATTAGTCTTGCGCGGGCAATCATACAGTTCATTAAAATCATGATCGAAAAGGATAGTCATACAACTCATTGAATGGACGGTTATAGAATTCAATAAAAGGATGATCAAAAATTCTAAAGAAAGACGGTCGTTCACTTCATTAGCGTGATGGTCAACACATTTAATGATAGATTGGTCATAGGATGGTCGCACAATTCAATAAAAAGATGGTATAAAAATGCAATCGGAGGACCGTCATACAATTCAATGAAATGACGGTCATACAATTCAATAGAAGGAGGGTCCAAGAAATAAATGAAAGGGTGGTCGTACGGTTCAATGGAAAAATGGTCACAAACTTAATGGAAGGCTGATCATGCAATTTAATGGAAAAGTGTTCAAAATATTTAGTGAAAGGATGTTCATACGAGGGCAGTTTAATAAGTTTCTAGAAAATCTAAGAGATAGGGCTCGAAGGATCGCTAATGGTCTAGTAAGCATCATTCCTCACTAGATATCTGTCAAATACAATATAAATTGGGTATGAAAAAAATATCTCCGAGGTGGATGCCGCATTTGCTCTCACCTGAGGACAAACGCAACCGCGTGGTCTTTTCTAATGCTCTTTTGGAGCGCATGCGTCGCAACTCAGATGGGTTTCTGCGTAGATTAGTAACTGTAGATGAAACATTGATACACCACTACACTCCCGAGAAGAAAGAACAGTCAAAATAGTGGATTGGTAAAGGCGAGCTGACTCTTAAGAAGGCAAAGACGGTGAAATCAGCTGGAAAGGCTATGGGTACTGTGTCCACATGGGATTATCTTCATTGACTATTTGGAAAGGGGACAGACGACAACAGGACGGTAGATGCGTTATTATTAGGTCGTCATCATCGTCATCATCATCATCATCATCATCATCATCATCATCATCATCATCATCATCATCATCATCATCATCATCATCATCATCATCATCATCATCATCATCATCATCATCATCATCATCATCATCATCATCATCATCATCATCATCATCATCATCATCATCATCATCATCATCATCATCATCATCATCATCATCATCATCATCATCATCATCATCATCATCATCATCATCATCATCATCATCATCATCATCATCATCATCATCATCATCATCATCATCATCATCATCATCATCATCATCATCATCATCATCATCATCATCATCATCATCATCATCATCATCATCATCATCATCATCATCATCATCATCATCATCATCATCATCATCATCATCATCATCATCATCATCATCATCATCATCATCATCATCATCATCATCATCATCATCATCATCATCATCATCATCATCATCATCATCATCATCATCATCATCATCATCATCATCATCATCATCATCATCATCATCATCATCATCATCATCATCATCATCATCATCATCACTATCATCATCATAATCATCATAATCATCAGCACTACAACCGGGATCCGGTCTTGTCTTTATTTAGCAAGTCGCTCCACCGGTCCCGATTTCGAGCCGATGTCATCCAGTTTGGCACTCCCGGGCTCTGGGCGTCCTGGTCTACGCCATCACTCCATCGCAGACAAGGTCTGCTGCGCTGTCTCCTTCCATACATCCTGCCACAAAGGACTCTCCGGGCAGGCTCCTCTTCGACATTGGAGCTAGGTGTCCCGCCCACCGGAGTCTATCGAGCTTGATTTTTCTTACAACATTAGCTTCAAGGTAGATTGCGTACAACTCATGGTTGTAGCGTCTCTGGAATCGTCCTCCCTCACATAACATACGGGGCCAACAATTCTCCTTAAGACCTTTCTCTCGAACGCGGCCAAGAGTTCAGAGTGCCTTTTATTAAGCACCCAGGTCTCGGATCCATACATGAGTACTGGTAAGATCATGGTCTTGTACAGTAGTAGCTTGGATGTTCTGGATAAATTTCGGGATTTAAAGAGCCTTGATAGACCATAGTAGGCTTTGTTGGATTTAATCAGCCGTTCGTGTATTTCTTCTTCCATATTGTTATTGGCTGATACTATTGACCCAAGGTAGTTAAAGGATTGCACTACTTCAAATTCGTGCTCCACTACCCTGATAGTTTGACTAACGTTAGGTCTTCTCTTCGCAGAAATTGCCATCATGTACTTAGCTTTTCCCTCATTAATGTGCAGTCCCAGTTTTTGTGCCGCTTGTTCGATCTGGGTGAAGGAGTCCTGTACCGCCGAATCGGAACTACAGATGATGTCGATGTCATCTGCATAGGCAAGTATGTGGTAGGACTTGATGACAATGGTCCCTCTAGCTGTAACGGCAGAGTCACGGATTGCTTTCTCCAACGCCAGGTTGAAGAGAAGGCAGGCCAGAACGTCCCCTTGTCGGAGTCCATTAAAGATGTTTACTGGTTTGGACAGCAATTCCGCTATTTTTTCTTAACTATTTACGTTGCTCATGGCCAACCCACAAAGTCGTATCAATTTGTTTGGAATGCCGAACTCTCTCATGGCATTATATAGTTCTACCCTGGCTATGCTGTCGGAAACCTGGTACTCGCAACGACCAAGTTATTGGATGCTGCCAGTTCGATGACTCGAAGTCCATTGTCATTACTGTTCTCATGCAAACTATGGGAACCAGCGTAGTCCCTGAAAACCGGCTCCCGACCTATTTTCGCATTCGAATCACCAAGAACGATTTTCACATCGTATCTTGGGCAGGCATTGGGGGCCCGTTCGACGTTCTCGTAGAATTGTTCTTTTTCGTCGTCAGGGGACTCCTCTGTAGGTCCGTGAACGTGCATGGGGCTTATGTTCTTAAACTTGCCTCGTACGCGAAGAGTGCGTAGCCTTTCGTTTATTGCAATTTAAGCCGATAATGGCTGGCTTCAGTTTTTGGGTGACTAGAAAGCTTCCGCGAGCACAAGGTGTTTTGCATGACAGCTATGAGAAATGTCATACTCATTTCTTTGAATAACACCACTCCCCGTCCATCTAATATCTTGTAATGCTGTTATGTTAGCCTTATATTCGGTCACGGCATCGACTAGCTGCTATGCACCTCAAGCTCTGTATAGTGAGCGGACGTTCCATGAGAAAATTCCTAAATAGTTTAGCCTTTTTTGTTTCCGTGGTTGTCGTCGTGTATCCGGTCCATATCCGAGACTTGTTAAATTTTCCATAATAATTTGTTTTTCGGACAAGATTATTAGCCTTGCGCCAACCTTTCTCAGGATGTCGTTGCATGCATTGGTTCACTACTTGGCTGGTGCCAAAGTAGCTATCCAGGAGTGTCACGTGGGGACTGCATGTCAACTTGGATTGAACAGGGACAAGGCTCGTCCTGGCCTTCGCCGGGTAGAAAGTAATCAGTGACTTTGGCCTGTATGGTGCCCCCCTGCCCCACCCATTATTAGGTCAGCTAAATGATAAAATAAAAGAAAATTGTCTGCATTTGAAGAAAAAAAAGTCCATTCTGTCCAGGACATCTGTGATCGGGGGCGGTCGCAATGGATATCTCCAAAGCTTTTGGTTGCTTCTGGCAGGGAGCGTCACTGAGCCAAGTTGGTTGGAATTCTCTCCCCGCGTTACAACCTGCAACTGTTCAAAAAGAACTGCAACGGTTATTTGGTAGCATCGCTATCGCTTTCCCTCTTCCAAGAGAAGTGTCATAAAATAAGAAGAAAAAGGATAATGCCCGTGTGCATACGTGCGCAGTTTCAATGGCTAAAATTGAAGTTTGAATTGATAGACCATCCACCGTATTCACCAGATCTGGCCCCAAGTGACTCTTTTCATTTTCAAATTAAAAAATATGGCTCAGGGGACAACGGTTTATATTAAATGGGGCGGTCGTCGCACACACAAATGCTTATTTTGGGGAACTACCAGGATCATACTTTTCTGAAGGCTTAAAAAAGTTGGAGAGATATCTGTCAAAATGTATTGAACTAGAAAGAGATTACGTTAAAAAGTAGAAAAGAATTTACCCAAAAAAATTTCTTTTCCATCTTTTTCTAAGTACTTATTGATCTGCCGTCGCAGATTTCAGTAGAAGAGTGACCGTAAAATTCAATGGATGGATACTAAAAAAGGAATGGAATGATGATCGTATGATCTAATGGAATGACGGTCATTCAATTCAGTACAATGAGCTTAAGTTTCTTCGATTTTAATTTTCTTGTCCTACGGAGACAGTTTAAGTTAAATATAGCATGACTATCGTCCTCACGTTTTGCCTTTCGGGGAATGAAATTTCATTTGTCTTATCTATTATGTGTAATTATATTACAAAGAAAATTTATGTACTATACACCTCAATGGAAGGATACTCAAAACTTCAATGGAAGGAGGATCATATAACTCAATGGAAGGACGGTTATATACCTCAATGGAAGGATAGCAATAAAATGCTATGGAAAGGTGATCGCACAACTTAATGAATTTGATGGATGGTCATAAGATACAAAGAATAGATAATCACACAACGCAATGGAAAGACGGCCATAAATATCAATGGAAGGATGGTCAAAAACGCAATGGAAGAACGGTTATACACTTCAATGGAAGGATAGCCACAAAATGCAATGAAAAGATGATCATACAACTCAATGGAAGGATGGTCAAAAATGCAAAGGTAGGATCACCATACAACTCAATGGAAGGACGGTTATATACTTCAATGGAAGGATAGCCATAAAATGCAATGGAAAGGTGATCGCACAACTTAATGCATTTGATGGATGGTCATAAGATACAAAGAATAGATAATCACACAACGCAATGGAAAGACGGCCATAAATATCAATGGAAGGATGGTCAAAAACGCAATGGAAGAACGGTTATACACTTCAATGGAAGGATAGCCACAAAATGCAATGAAAAGATGATCATACAACTCAATGGAAGGATGGTCAAAAAGGCAATGGTAGGATCACCATACAACTCAATGGAAGGACGGTTATATACTTCAATGGAAGGATAGCAATAAAATGCAATGGAAAGGTGATCGCACAACTTAATGGATTTGATGGATGGTCATAAGATACAAAGAATAGATAATCACACAACGCAATGGAAAGACGGCCATAAATATCAATGGAAGGATGGTCAAAAAAGCAATGGAAGAACGGTTATATACTTCAATGGAAGGATAGCTATAAAATTGCAATGAAAAGATGATCATACAACTTAATGGGAGGATGGTCAAAAATTCAATGGAAGGATCATCATACTCATGAATTTTATGGATGGTCATAAGATACAAAGAAAAGATGATCACACAACTTAATGGAAAGATGGCCATAAAATTCAATGGAAGGATGTCAAAGATGCAGTGGAAATATGGTACTACAACTCAGTGGAAGGACGGTCATACACTTCAATATAGGATGTGTAATAAAAGTCCTAGTGCACCACCGTGCTTCTGGTTCTCCGGGAAGAGTGGGCTACCGTTGTCGTCTTTAGTTTTCAAATTAAAAGATCCTTTGATTTTCTCATTTTGTTTTTTTTATTTAATATTTTTACTTTACATAAGTAAACAAGTAAGTAAGTTACACAACTGAAACAGTTTAAATTATAAAACAAAATTTTTAATATTCTCTCGATATCGTGAGACGTCTTGCCTCCCACGGCCATCACGACTCGTCTGAGTGTAGAGTCGCCCAACACCGAATCTAGACTGTCTCAATTGCCACCCGCCATTCATTTGTTTTGTCTATCATTTGGAATTGGGATCAAAAAAAGGAAAAGAAAGGAATACAGGCCATAAATGCACTTCGGGAGGAAACAATAGATACAGGATATTGCGGATGCGTATTTATGATCCTAGAGGTTGATGCGTGTTAAGTGTGTCAGTGACATCATAGACAAAAATGGCTTACATGAGGTCATTGATACACTCAAAAAAAAAAAACGCCACCCGATTCCTAACTCGAATGACCCCCGGGACGATAATGCAATTAATTGCATATTCCGAAACGTGTAGCAAATAATACAAAAGCAATTAATTTCATATTTCAGAGCCATTAACAAAAAGCAATTAATTGCATATTTCGGCACGAATGACAAAACGCAAAACGTAATTGCACAAGAGTTAATTGGGTCAATTCGCAATTGCGGATGTTGAACTGTGGCGTAAAGCGATGAAGATATATTGGTTGATACCACAGTGCGAATTGAAGTTGAAAATCGGGAATGAGGTCATTGCGAAATGAAATTACGTTATCGGCATCGGTAAGTGTTGACCCCGAGGTGACGAGAAATGGTAGGAAGAAGTTAGGAGTCAGTGCGAGGTTAGTCGAGTCGGAATTTGGCAGAAAAAGTTGGAGGTTGGTAGTGAAAGTAAGGAGGTCCGATTTTGATCGTGTAAGGAACTGAGTCTGATTTTTGATCGTGAAAATAATTAAATCTAGTAGCGGTTTTTGTGCAAATTAAAGCTATCAAAAAGTCCAGGAAGTAGAATTGTAAAAACACAGTGAATGTTAAATTAATGCTAGAACAGAATTGTTAAAACAAAGTGAATGTTAAGGTCTTGCTAGAACAGAATTGTATAAAACAAAGTGAATGTTAAGTTAATGCTAATTAATTAAAATATACAAAATAAAAGTGGGAGAAGGTCAAGGAAAGATTCTGTGTTTGAATTTTGGTGTAAGAAGAAGATTTGGCCGCCGTTCCTTTGGCGTCGTAACTTTTGTTGCGTAGATTATTCAAAACCCATAACTTGCGCGATAAAATGAACATGTGGTTCGTTTTATGGCGCATTTTGTTTGTATTTGAATTTTTAAGGTGTAAATGGATATTGAGTTTTGTAGGACCAAATTTGTGCAAACAAATTCTTAGAGGTCATTTTGGATTGAATGGCGATGCAATATTGTCGAATTTCGGCAGAAAATAATCCAAGAGCCATTGTTGAAAATCCCTTACATCCACAAAAGACACCGTTTCGGGTACTCTATCGGTCGGATTAATCATCGGACCATTTTTTTTTCAAAAATTGTGCTGGTGAAAAAGTTTCAGTCAATGGAGATCGGCATAGAGAGGTTACCACAAATTGTTGGGTGTCTTCATTGGATGGCATTGACATCATTGGATACCATTGACATCATTGTGATGTAGCTCCAACAAGACGAGGCCACAGCGCATGATACAATAAATTTAGTAAAAGAAACATTTGATGAAATAAAGATATAGACTTGTCAACTGGCCACCGCGTTTGTGTGATTTAACACTGCGGGGCTATTTTCTTTAGGGATATTTGAAGTCACTTATCTACATTGATAACTCAGAGGCTATTGAACACTTAAGAGCCAATACTCGACGCGTTATTGTCAGAATAATATAAAAAAAAAATCCGAAGAGTGATTGAAAATTGAACATCCATATTACACCATGTACGCGCCAGCCGCGGCGGCCACATGCCAGAAATTATATTGAAGCATTTATGATATACAATTATCATTTACCTAAATAGAGTCATATTTGTGACCATTAAAGTAATTTGCCTGTGTTCTATATAAAAACCAAGTTCTATACCTCGGAAAGAAACACATGATAGTTGAACATTAAAATAAAAGAGTTTGGTTTTTATCTCACATATTTTGTATTTTATACATATCGTCCTTCTTGGAAAACGATGCAATAAAACATGTAGTCAAATCATTCACTTATGATTTAATGATAAGAATATAATTTATATTTTCTACAATTTTCAAATTCAAATCTGTCTTGAATATCAAATTCAAATTCTCGATACCAGAATGATATATCACCAAAGATAAACACGACCGACGTCACAAAGTAGGCAAAACATCTGTCAATAGGACACTCCCTTTGATTGTATTCTTGGGCTCAAATCCAATCATCTCCCTGGTGGCCACTTCACAAAAATATCCTAAAAAAGAGGCTTACAACACTCCACTTCACTTACCCGTCGTCAACATTGTCCCTCATTTTTTAAATCTTCTAAAAAAGGCGACCAGAAATAAAGGAACAGAAAAACCGATTTAAAAGTAGAAATTATGTTGTTACACTCGGGGCCATTGTTTAGTTTGAGGTCATCACGGTCCTAATTAAGGTCAACGGTAAAAAAGGAACCAGAATGAACCAAAAGAATAGAACTAATAAAATCTTCGATCTAATTTTCGTATATTTTCGGCAACCTTAAGGACATTTTCGGTACGAAAATTCAAAATTTATTCAAATCAGACCCCAGTGCGTTACAATGAGAAAAAATTCCCACACATTCGTGTACTATTGTACAGGACAATGGGTCGCTACCGATCTATGATCATAATCACACAATGGATGACCAATTGTTCACGTTATCCTTAGGTAGACACTCGGCCACTGGGACTATAAAACAAAATAGTGTTGTGCGAAAATCCAACCCCTAAATCCATTACCTATCTAAGGCTACGGTGTCATGTAGGAATATGCCAAATGTAGGAACCGTACGTGATATTATATTCTAGGTACAGTTCTAGTATCCAAGGACTCGCAGGATAAGTGATGTAAAATAATTTTGATTATGCATGGCATTTTTGCATTCACGTAAAAGCGGGGATCGTTAACGAGGGTGCCAGAAAGGACATAACCCAAAATCAGAGACCAGGGAGGGAATGAAATATAAAGGACGATCTGCTGGAATTTGTATGCATAAGGATCAAAGCTATAATAAATAACCAAGACGTGCTTGTCAGTAAAAGGCGAAAATCGCTTGATTTCCTTTTAAAAACATGCAAAAGTATATCGAAAGGACCTTCTACTTTCGGTATTGAGAAAATTCAATTTCATCTTTGTTGACAATACGAGATAGTTTGTGTGGATTTGTTGTTGTTGCACCGTTATCATTATTATTGTGTGTGTGTTTTTGTGTTTGAATTCACATTCACGCCTAGTTAGTCACTTACGCATGACTGCTCAATGCAGCGCGCGCAAATTTAATAATCGAAATCAGGAGAATTGCTTGTGATTTGAATATCCTGCCAGCTGGTAGCCAAATACGTGGTATGATCATGCAAAACCATCAGCCATATCCGGAGAGTAAACAGAAATCAAAAAGCCATGAAATTCAAACCAAATTTAACCGAATTCACCTGTTCCCGCAGAACCTCAACACAAAAGGGGTGATTTACAAAGGACACAAGAGAACATGACGTGGTAATTATGATTCCTTGTGGTTTTCTTCAATTCCTGACCGGTGTGAGTGTGTGTCAAAACAAAGGGTGACTGGCATTGCCAAAGGCAAGAATCCACCCACATGCTAACCGACCGAGGGTGAGATTTATATCCTTGTCTCAGGGTACTGTATGGGAATTTAGTGATACTCGCCTGGATGTGTATTGAATTTAACCACCGATGCGCAACTGAATTGTTTCACACAACTCTCTAAGGACACCCACTCGAGAGACCGTGTGTCCGTACAAGTACGGGGGTTGTTTTGATTGTCGGTCAGTAAATAATTGTACGTTACGTTGTATCCTTGATTTTCAATTGGGTCCTTAGCGGTTGCGTGTTGGGAAACACTTAAAGTACCAATTGTCTTTTGTTGATGTAACGTTTTGGTTTTCAGGAAATAAATAAGTTGCGTAGGGGGTATTGGAGGGAAGTCCAGACAGGGCATGCCAATAATTATTCGTAGTCTATTGTTAGTGAACTTGATTTATCTTGAAGTCATTCAAAACGCATTAACCGCTATTTCTGGTCGTGAGAAATTTTGATGTGGTTTGTTTCGTAAATAGACAGATCTACCTTAAATGCTTGTTTTTCAATTTGCTGAGAAGACGGGAGGACATGATATATTGGCCGTTGTAACCAATATCGGTTATATCAATAGATAAGTTTTCCCATGTTTCGTGCCGGATACGGTGGTCTTTGAACACATTAAAATTGCATTTTGATGTAGAACAGTGAAGAGCACAAGGATAGGAAAGCTCACTGTTTACGTGTTGACTTCGAAAACGTAAAGCGGCGGAAGGAGTCAAATCTCTGCTTTTATCCTTATTGTTTTTATTATTGTCTATTGACATAATTAGTGTCCTAAATAATTGTCGTACAATTTGATGTAGGGATAAAAAATCCAGGAAACTCTATAAGAAGCTACGAGACCTTTGAGCTTTTCTCTAAATTTTAACTAAAAAAAAAAGTTTATAACGTATCCGCCTTACAATCTAGATGTAGCTCTGAATGACATTTTTTATATCGCCAGCTTTAGAGGAGAAATTTTACATGTCTAATTTATTCCACGGTTCACGCGGGGTTTCGTCGCCAAAGTTGGTTCGTTTACAACAATCTTTCCCTCCCTCCAGGTGCTTATCATAAGATGCCGTTAATGGTACGTATTGGTTTACAACGGTAGCAGTGTTACTCTTTCTTGAACATATCTTATGTTTAAAATTGTGAATAAAACCATGAAGGTTTCCATGAGTCAGATACGATGTAAGACTTACTATTCAAGGAACTATCCGCAAGCTGATAACAATATGGAAGAGGAAATACGCGGACGGCTGATCAATTCCAACAAAGCATACAATGGTCTATCAAGGCTCTTTAAATCCCGAACTTTATCCAGAACATCCAAGCTATTACCGTACGGTGTCTTACCAGTACTCATGTATGGATCCGAGATCTGGGTGCTCAATAAAAAGCACTCTGAACTCTTAGTCGCGTTCGAGAGGAAGGTCTTAAGGAGTATTGTTGCCCCCGTATGTGAGGGGGCACGAATCCGGAGACGCTACAACTATGAGTTGTACGCAATGTACCTTGAAGCTAATGTTGTAAGAAAACTCAAGCTCACTAGACTCCGGTGGGAGGGACACCTAGCTCGAATGAGCGAAGAGAAGCCTGCCCGGAAAGACCTTTGTGGCAGGATGTATGGAAGGGGACCTTGTCTGCGACGAGCCTGGGAGTGCCAAACTGGATGACATCGGCTCGAAATCGGGACTGGTGGAGATATTTGTTAAATAAGGCCAATACCATATCACGATTGTAGTGCCGACGATGATAATGAACTATCCGCAAACTGTCAATAGTAAATGGTTTTAACAAAGGGCCACCAAACGCTCTTGAGGAAGATGGTATGTACAGACCAAGCAGACTTGCAGTATATTTAAGGAAGAAAAGAGAATACAAAAATTATGCACGGGGTACAAATTGTTTGCTCAGCCGTGTTAAAAACGTCGCTACTTCCCACTTCTCACTTCCAACAAGTCCGTGATCGGTACTTTGACATTTTAAAATGCAATAAGAATCTAGCCCTTTCAATTGCGGCCATGGTGAGGAGGTTGTGTCATGCGTTTGATTGTGCATACGTAATTGATGAGTCTTGCTATTGTGCAGTTTGGTACAACTACAGAGTACTGAGTTGGGTGAAAACCCCAGACACCCGGTGAAATATAACCTCATTATAAGTCCTGTGAATTAGTTGGGAGAAATCCTTGACTGTCATTCAGAGCTTTGCGGATAGAATGGTCGAGAAAAAATTGCAGGGCCTCGCTTTATGGCGATATGTTCTCCTGTAAATTAAAAACAGGACATAGTTGTTTTCCAATTGTAGTTTAAGATATCAAAAACACGTAGTCCATTCACTGATAAATCGAGGAGCTTCGAAAAACCCGTATGTATACACGTCTAAAAAGGAATACCTACAAAACACACTTTCAGCAATTTTAAATCTTCTAGACATCTATACAAGATCCTATGTCGAAAATCTAATTAAGAGTCCAATACCGCCGCCGTGGGTGGAGTTTTTTTTTTAGACAATTGTCTTAGCAAAGGCGAACGTATAGCGTTTAGGCAGAGATGTCATAACTTAACACGACTTCTTCTTAAGCAGTTGCAGATTGTAGCACTCCGAAGAAAACCTGTGCAGGGAGAGAATCCAATAGTTTTTCTATTTTCGAGCAAAACAAGTAGAGGTACAGAAATGTGTGCGCTGTTGACAGATGGATCACAAATTGTTTGGATCCTTTTGTGGGACGCAAGGAACCGAAATGCACGAAATTTAACCACGAATCTTCAAGGAATAGTCCTCGTGACAATACCTGTAAAACAGACAAAGGCTTGCATGCGCCCTCGATGTGAAAGTGATTGTAGCCTTGAAGTCAGTGCTGAGTTTTCGATTAGGCAGATTGCTCGTCTCTATAGCATATATTATCAAGTAGATCGAGTAGATGCTTAGGGGTCGAGCTCCAGACATGGAAGTGGTATTCGAGTATAGGTTTTTTTCTGTTTGTTGTTGTTGTTTTTATGGTTCCGCCAAGAGATGTGTGATCTTCTAAAAATACCGCGAGCCCGAGCCTTTGGCAAGCACGATTCACAGAATTACATAGTATGTCACAATACTGCGTTTACGTACTCAAACACATCCCTGTATGTCTTACGTCTCTCCACATGGGACTGGCTTTGGCTTTTTCTTCGCGGGGCTGGTCAGGTCTCTAGGGTGGTCTTCTGTTGTTTTCTGAGACGTCCTGTCTTTCGAGCTCGCGCATCTTATCCTGTACTAGGGTTCCTAGAGTGCAGATTCCGGTCCAACACTCCGCTGATCGCATCATATAGTCAACGAAGTACTTTGGCCCACGGAAGATTGTTTCTGATTTAAGTGAAACGGATGCATACAAAAATGGCATGTTTATCATCGTCTTCTCGCTCTTCGCATTGTGGCCAGAAAGGTGAACTGTCGTGTCCAAAACGGTTTAGATACTCATCGTGCCCTAACAAGAACTGTGTAAAGTGGTAGTTAGATTTTCCGGGTGAGCGCTTTATCCAAACTTCTACGAATGGGCCGAGTTTAAAGGTCCACCTTCCTCTTAAGCTCGTGTCCCATCTTGCCTGCCATTTGGGGGTTATGCCACTGTAGAGACCCGAAAACCGACCACTTCTTTGGTGTTGTTTTTTTATTTATTTATTTTTTTTTTGGATGGGAAAAATGTATTATTATAAATACAAAGTTTACCACATACTTATATATGTATTAAGGTACAATTAAAAAAAAATTGGCGGCACACGGCCGTTGTCAAAAAAACGTGTTTTTAAAAAGTTGGTCCGAGACTTGCAAAATAAGAATTCTTCCTAAAGTAAATGAAAATGTCTAGAGAATATCGATCATACAGGGCAAAGTCTCTGATTGCTTTCAACCCGGCGAAGGCCAGGACGATCCTTGTCCCTGTTCAATCCAAGTAGACATGCAGTCTCCATATGACACACCTGTATACCTACTTTGCCACCCGCCAAATAGTGAAGCAATGCATGTAGCGACATCCTGAGAAAGTTTGGGACAAGGCTAATAACCTTGCCCGGATAAACAAATTATTATTGACAATTTAATTACTCTCGGATATGGATCGAATAACGGTGGAGAGCCTTGCTAAATAAGGCCAAGACCGGATCCCGGTTGTTGTGCCGATGATTATGATGATGTCTCATTAGCCTGTATATAAATTTTCATGTCGATTGCTTTGTTAATATACATTTGAGAGGTCAAGCCGGAAACCCTTCACTCCACCGTACATGACTATGTTCAATAAAATGGTTTAAATTAACTGATACAATTTTTTCTATGGTATAAAACAATTTTTATTACATTTTTGAATAGTTTATCCATCAATTAAGCCAATAAGAAAAATGATTTAAAAAAAAATACAGTGGCATACACCTTAAGGAACCGAAGCTCCTCTTTTCTTCTAGTATTATCATCGTCATTCCGCTAGGAACTTCATCCTTTGTGGTCCTCCTGTTATAGATCCGAAGTATCTATAGCGTTTGTGATGATAGCGAAGACGGTGTGATTCGAACTGACGCTATGACAGAATCACCAAAAATTTAACCAAAGCGCAACCCATCAGCCCACCGCCGTGTGTACGAATTCGATTTCTAAACTCAAGTACATTCGACAGATGTGGATTTGTTATGATATCGCTATGGTATACGGCTCTGGTGCATTTTCTTATTCGATTTTCGTTCGGTGTTTTTCACTATTTGCTTGTGTATTGTATTATCTGTTAGAAACGCCACTCCTCAGCTAGGATGTCTATAGGGAGTAGTCCGGCTCAGACAAATGCTGCTTCGTCGGAGATCGCCCTGAAAGCGCATTTAGGCCGTAACACACAAAGCCTGCTCTCATCATTCTCCTCAATTGTTTTATTTGTAGAGCTACTACCCACTCTAGCCCGGCATTGGCTAGTAGGGATGTGATCACTCTTGACATGATGATTGTCGTACTATATTCTGGTCACCGATGTTTGGCAATATACCGAATAGCGTTGCCTGTACGCCTATGGGTTTCTTACTAGCATTTTCTCAGGGAGACTTATATTTTAGTCCACTGTCGAGCATGACTCCTGAGTACTTACCAGGTTACTTTGATAGTATGTTCTGATTTACGATCTGAGAGTTAGCATATTCCACACGCTTTCGACTAATTATTAGGACCGCCTTCATTTTTTGGTCGGCTAATTCTAGTCCGGCGGATTGTAACCAGTCTTTAATCAGTCGAATTGCTCATTAGAGGGCGCTTCTACTTCGTTCATATGTTTTGCGATTGTTACAATCGTATTGTCGTCTGCGAAGTGAATAATTTCCACTCCTTGTCGCATATTCTGTATAAGGGCCTGCAGTGAGAAAAGGCCAATCTCGTCGACTTCAATGCAACGAGGACACAGTATACAACGTCCACAAGGAAAAGTGGATCATCGGTTCCTCAGCTGATGGGGAATAGCCAGGCCCTCGAATCGGGGGAAAGTATGCAATTGATCGGTGTCACGATCTGTGGGAATGTATCGTGGCATAAACACATGTCAAACATCACCAGGTCCACTTCTGGAAAACTGATTTTTTTTTTAAAAACCAAGAAATATTTTAATCCGGCCTAACTTCTTCTACTGTTTGAATCTCAAATTAGACCTGCGCTCGAATATTACTCTCAAGTTTGGAGCTCTGCTCCTAAATATACCCTCGACCTACTTTAGAGCATACAGAGACGAGCGATCCGCCTGATCGGGGACACGGCGCTGATGTCGGGAGTGCAGCCGCTATCATATTGAAGGTGGATAGCCGACCTCTGTTTATTATACAGATATTATCACGGTTACTGTTCTTCGGAGATTCGTGGTATTGTTCCGCGCAATTCGATTTATATGCTCTCCACAAGACAATCCGACAGATCGCACCAATTTGTGGTTCATATCTCAACGGCGCGAACATCATCAGAATCTCGGAGCGCCATTTCGGCGCTATAGGTTTATAGCGTTTGCGATGATTGTGAAGAACGTGTGATTCGAACTGACGCTATGACAATTAGAATCACTAAAAATCGAACCAATGCTTAACACATCAGGCCACTACCGCGTGTACGAATTCGATTTCTAAACTCAAGTACACTCAACTTATGTGGAATTGTTATGTTATCGCTATGGTATACGGATCTGATGCTTTTGCTTATTCGAATTTCCTTTCGGTGTTCTCCACTATTTGCTTGCATATTGTGTGTGTATCTGTTAGAAACGCCACAGGTTCACCTCTTCTGAGAAGTATATTGAAAAATGAAAAATTGTAGGTGAGTTTTTGGTCAAAGACTCCTCACAATGGTAGCTTTGTGAGACGATGCATTATTGTGGTGCAAAATCCAAGATTTGTCTTTCCACATATCCGGCTTCTTTTGACGAACACTTTGTCGCAAACGCTTCATAACGCCTAAGTAGTATTCCTTATTCACTGATTGGTCTTGCCAAAGGAATTCATAGTGCACCACACCATGATAATCGGAGGAAACCGTGAGCATGTCCTTCAATTTTGATCGACTTTGACGTGGTTTTTACGGTTTCGACTCCTTTTGGTAGCAATTCGTATGATTGTTGACTTGTTTGTATGTCATATTCGTACACCCATGTCTTGTCACTGGTTATGATGCGTTGCATAAATGTGCAGTCACTGGCGACCCGAGAAAGCATGTCTACAGCAATCACTTTTTGATGCTCTTTTTGCCAAGCATTCAGATCATTTGGAACAAGTCTTGCTGTGACGCGTCTCACCTCCCAAATATCGACCAACATTTTTCGAACTGATTCGTGTGAAACGTTTAGCTTTTGTGCTAGCTCTCGACGATTTTGAATCCAATTCCTTTGTTTTATCGATCTTTTCCTCAGTCGCAGCCGTTCTTGGAGCGATCGCGCAAGGCAAATCATTAACGTATTGACGATCACTTTTGAATGCTTTGCACCATTCATGCACTTGGGTTTTCGACAGAACTGAATCTCCATAGGTCTTCACCAACATTTTCAACGATTCCGCACAAGAAATTCCGTTGAGAAGAAAAAATGTTAAGCAAACTCTTTGCTCAACCAAATTATCCATTATAAAAATCGAAAAACGTCCTTGAGTTGCACCAACAAAACCAGTAGCTGTAAACAAACTAATTGACAAATAGCGCTCAAACTTGAAGTCATTATGTCTACTTAGTGGCGGAAAGAAATTTGACAATAGGCTTACGCGGGAATTTTAAATGAGAAATTCCAGATAGACATTTAACAGAACGTAAATGTTGGCGGACGACATTCATGTTGGTGTCAACCTGAGTCTTGATTAGAGATAGAATATCGGGCTTCGCTGTTTGTCAATTTTGGTGAGCGGCATTTAAATTCGTGCTAGTTAAACCGATGCATCTACTGTTTCACAATGGCATTACTAGATAATCATTAGCGTCTCGCGAACGAACTCAATTCGACGGGGACGAGTTGTTTACAATTGGGTTTCTTATCTGTTTATTCGCATGCTGTTCCCGTCCACCGTCTCGCCATAGAGAAATCCGAGTCCCAGACTAGTTTATCTACGGAAGTCTTGACAATCATGTCTTATTCTTAGTTTCAGTCCGGATCATCATCCCAACATCCAGAACATAAGCAAAGATTTCTCCCGACGATGTCATGAAACGTACAGCGTGGCAGAATGGTAGCCCACTTTGTAAATGACGTACTAGCTGTTCTAGCTATTTTTTCGATGGGATCACCGAAAAATTATCAAGGATTTCTTTCGAGTACTTTACAGAGTCTATAACTTGATGGGCTGTTCTTTCATCGGGCGGCAAAGTACTGACACCCCGTTTAGCACTCAGTCTTTTACGGCAAGCTGACCTAGCTGGCAGTATATTCTAAGGCCGTACTCACAGAGCAAGTGGTGTCTACCTCTTCTTATCATACTATGGTATTTAGTGTCCCAATATGGGAATGTATCTCAGATGGTAGAGCGCTCTCTCAGCACGTATGTTACATATCTGTTTTAAGATTTCGCTATTACAGAATTTCCAGATTTAGAAAAGATCAACCCGATCAGTTAATAAACCGGTTTTAATTTCGGGGTTAAAGAGAATTGGCTCCTCGATAGTATAGTGATTAGTATACCCGCCTGTCACGCGGGAGACCGGGGTTCGATTCCCCGTCGGGGAGCCTCTGGCGCAAGACTAATGACCTTGACCGGAAAAAACAAATCATTATGGAAAATTTAATATGCCTCAGGAGTTGCTAAATAAGGCCAAGACCGATTCCCGGTTGTAGTGCCGATGATGATGATGAGAATTGAGCAAGTAACAATATTCTCTTAAAAATGAAATAGTCGGGACCCACATTTGGGAGTTTTAGACAGAAATATTTAAAAAAAAAACAAATTATTTTACGCATTTTAAAATAAAATTAATTAGAAATTATTTAGTTAATCCTATTTCAAATGATCAACCTTGATTTAATGATCTGACCATTAATGAAAGGATTGCAAATTTAGGATTGATCAATATATATCAGCCCTGAATGAATTGATAAGTGTCATCACAAAGACAAAAGTCATTTCCGTTTAATTGCAGACATCTTCGAAAAGTATCTACAAAGACACTCTATAGACGCCTTTTCCTATAAAGCAATTCTATCCATTGGGGACGTCTGTGGAATCCGTTTACCCCATCGAAGTGTGATGATTTTATTTCTAGTTATTCGAATCTTTTGTTTGTCAAGTGAACATTGGCAGCGACAATTTGGCGGGCCATTCATCACGCCAGTGACGCATACACCACATAAAGAGACCAGAAGAGGAAAAGCATCTGCACCAGTTGAGAGCGTGTCTCCGAAATCTAGAAGAAATCTGCGGAAAACCTATTTTGCGTCCTAAAAGAATTCCTCCACCCATAAATGCATCACTCAATGGGATATCTGTAGATGTCCATAAATCAGTGATGCGTATCCCCATTCAGTTGGGAATCCTATGTCGTGATCACCATTTTCCCCCTCCCATTCCAACACGATCCGTAAATCACGATCCTGTTCAATTTCGGATTTTTGTAAATAGAATCTGGTGTCTCGGTGAAGACATTCTTGGCATTCATCGAATGATCGCCGGAGTGATCATGTTGTCGGCTGTGCCCAATGTGTTTTGTTTAGTGATCGTGTGGCGGTAGAGCCACCGATCGGATGAAAGGTGAAATGGTTGGGGCTGGCGGGCTACTCTGGTTAAATGTTGGAATGGGCAGGTAAAATTTGTTCACCTCGATTGAGGTCAAGCGGTACAGTTACGCGTCTGATATATAGTACACACTTTTCCTCTTTTTTCTTCTTTTTTCTTCTTTTTTCATTACGATCTCCTTTCCCGTCCTCTAGTGTGCATCGAAATGTACCGAAAGGAAAGTTGCATCGCGAAAATAGTCCATGAGTTCGTATCACTATCAGGATGCAACGCTAGTTAAAGTTAAAAGACTCAAGGACAATATAGAAAATATTTTTGATTTGTAAAGGATAAAAACAACGTGAGTCGTCCCTTATGGGTTGATGTGTGCTCGCAAGTAATTCATATGTCAGATGTGTAGCAAACACCAGTGGGGTGGTGAAAATCTGAGGGATGCTTTCACTATTCTCTGTGTACTCCTTTTTTATTCGCGTCTCTAGTCGACGGCATATTAATTTCGTTGGCATTTCTTTGACTGCGAATTCATTATTACATTCACACCCATCAGTGTGAAGCACGCAGGAAGGTGTGAGGGTAGTCTCATTACCGTCGCATATTCAGGACTTTCAGCTTTATATGATTTTAAAGTGAAAATTCCTTTTTGGGTCTTTGATATCTCACCACTTCTTCGGTGGGTGACATGTGACGTGCGTTATCTTCGCACGGTACCGCTCCTTGTGACCGTCGCCCGCTGGCAAACGACGCCAAGAAATAATGTGCATATGTGTATCTGTATTTCTGATGGATCTATCGTAATCATCCCGAGAAATTGAGCTGTCAAAAATTTTGACATCCGCATTATTCGTTTTCCAGGATTCCGAGATGGAGAGCATCCTGGCGTTTTTCCATCTTTTTTTTTGCTATTAGAACAACCTTTTTGTTGTTGTTTTTTGTGTTGTGGCGGCGTGTGACACCTTTACTCAGTCATGTTTGTATGACTCTAAGATGACGTACTTGTACGTTAAAGGACATCACGTCACAAAGGAAATGAGATGAGCAGATGAAAAAGGAGCATTGAAAAAAAAGTTGCCTTCTCGTTTTCATTGCAAATACGCAAAGAGAATCAAATCTGAGAGGAATCAAAGGACCAGAAATGAGTTTTCGTTGTGGAATTGGCGCTTTTCCTTGTTGCACACAACATAATTCAATGCCAGAAGTCAGAGGCTCTTCTTTGAATTGGAATCCGCTTATCAAAGACCAAAAGGAATAGAATGCCTGTCAAATGTGTCCGTGAGCACCAGGAGAGATGTCCTTTGTTAATTATTTGCTTCTAATGTGCTTAAGTAATCACTTCTGGAACTTCAAGGATAGGTGAAGTGGTGGAAATCGTGTAAGGAATTTACCGCGAGATAGATTGATATATTATAAACATTTCGGAAGGAATCGGGGAGTAATGGTAATGGTCGTAAAGAAAGAAATATCAGTGGACAAGGAAGTTTTACTGGGAAAGCATGCGGTCGTGGGAAAAGCAGTATCGGCAGCACACACAGTGTCTATAAGAAAGTTGTGACGACATCGCCATTTCTTCCCCACACACGAGTACCACGATCGACATTAAAGCAAGTGTTCATGCCAAAGAAAGTATCAGCGAAAGAGGAAGTGCCGGTAAGAAAGAAATATCAGTGAGAAAGGTAGTGCCTAAAGAAATGTTAGCGTTGGGGTGTGAGAAAGTGTCGGTAGAAAAAAAGATGTCAATTGAAAATGAAGTGCCGATTATCTATGCACGACAGTCTCAAACGATCATAGATTAAAATTGCGGGGAAACACATCAATACTTCGAGTTATTGACGCCACCATAGTTCGGCTGATGAACGATTCCCTATGTTTACCTTTTATTGTTTGAAAGAAACTTTAAGAATGAACCAAAGCACATACGTACGTCGAACTTTTTTGGATAAATTGGGAAGAAATGGTTATAACGTGTTTTTGCGATGATGGTGAACCAATCACAACTAAAATTACAGTCAAGGCCTCAACACGTCAAACCACGACCGCGTGTAGACGATGATGTATTTTTATCCACTACTAGTTCAGCTGTGGGATTGTTATGCCTATGGCTACAGTACACAGTGCGATAGATAAGTTCTTAGACTTGAACCATGGCTACGTAACTAACAGCGCCACTCAATCTACAGCTCTGTTCTTAAAACAACGCATATGATCTCTAACTTCCAAAACGGGCGCACAGGTTACATCGAGTGTGATCACAATAAATCCCATACATTTCATTTAGTGAGCGGAGTCCCGCAGGTATCAATACTGAGCCCAAAGTTGTACTGTACCTATATGTATGATTTTCTCCCTGCAGCATATGGGGACAATATATTTGAAGACTCAGAGACAATATATAAAACATCCGATGTAGACGTGCAATTCAGCTCTCTAAGTAAATCTTTATCAACCGCAGTGAATTTATTATTAAATTCGTGAAATATTAATCGCAATCAGCTCATTAGACTATTTATTCATTTATCGTGCATTTATTTCGGTTTTGTGCACATTTAATACACTTTTTCATTGACAAACATACAATTACATTACTAATTAAATTGCTGTTTATCACATAACCAATGTGTTTTAATATCACGAAAACGTCGGCTTTCACTCCGTGAATACTTAGTTTCAAAACGTGGGTTTAAAAAACGGACAACCTATTGATATAATTAATCTAATTGATAAACGAGAACGAAGCCACGAAATTAGAAGTGACAAAAAACGTGCGCACAAAATCACTTCAGTGAGGTACAAAAACAAAGTAAGACAATTAAAATATATCACCTCACTCGTAAAAGTGAAAACTAAAACACACAATATATTGCTAGTTAAGCACAGAGTTTTCAAAGCATCATTTGGCGCGAGTGCAAGTATACTGACTCTTAGCCGAGTTCGAGTCGGCGTACGGAAGAAATCGACTTCGTGGTTCGTATTGCAGGTCGCCTTTGTTTTTTTTTAATGAACATAAACTGGAAAGAACCAGCATGAACACGGAGGAAGATAAAAACGCGACAACACACAAACGGAAAGGTACACCGAAAAACTCCATTGTGACGCGAAGTAAAACCGCGAAATTAACAATGGATAAAAGAGATCAGCAAATGGAGGAGGTCAATGAGCTCCCACCCCCCTCCAACTTTAACATGTATGGGGCAAACAATTCATTCGCTTCTCTTGCATCCTCAGAGTCTGAGGATGAAGAAGAGGAAATAAGTGAATAGGAGGCGAAACTTGCGATGACAAGAGCCCGACTAGAAGAGAGACGCCGAAAGAAAAAAATAGCGGCACTCAAAAAGAAAAAGACACAGAACAACAACAAAAGCCGAAGCCAAAAGTCGGCCAACAGCAACAGCAACATCAACATCAACAGCAACAATCAACACAAAATCGACCACAGCAAGCAACACAGCAGCGGCAAAGCAACATCAACAACCAAAAAATAAAGATACCACCAATCAACACCATAGATATTGGTGTAAGGAATTGGTAAGTCTTTGTAAGCTAGCTATAGGCAACAATTTTGGAGTTAAAAGACTGGCTGGTAACAGGCATGCCATTCAAACCTATGTGGTGGCAGACCACGAAAAAATTAAAGAGGTCTTAAAAAGAGCCACCGCCGAATTCTACTTGTTAACGCCGAAGCAAACAAAGAGGGTAACGGTTCTATTAAAGGGTGTCGACCCTGAGGTCGAACCGGAGGCTCTGCTCGAGATGCTTCAAAAGTTGAGGCACGACGATCTCGAGTTTATCTCCGTAAAACCGTTCACCACAACCAAGGCAAGAAGGGAAAACCGCAAGCTACCCTTCCTTTTAGTTCAACTAACGCCCAGCAGCAGAATTGGTGGTCTAAGAAAAATTACAGACTTGGATCATCAAATTGTCACATGGGACAAATTAAAAAAAGGCAGAGACATCCAGCAATGTGTCCGCTGCCAAAGGCTTGGTCACGTGGCGGCGAACTGTGAAATGCAGCACCGTTGCGTAAAATGCGGAAAAGACCATAAGGCAGAAGAATGCCCCCTGGGAAATGAAAGGGTAGAGGACAAAGACCTTCTAAAGTGCGCTGTGTGTCGGAATGAGGGACACCCCGCTAATTATCGAGGATGTCCTAAATTCCGAGAAATAATGGCAAGAAGTGTGACTCGGCAAAAAAACACAGAGCCAGCTCGTACTACAACAATGCCCGTAACATTAGAAAAGGGATCCCTCATAAAGTTATATATAGTGGAGAAGTGCGCAGGTTCCGGGTGCTGGAAGCCTGTATCGTACGCATACCCCTTCAGCAAGGAAGGGGTTTGTATGCGATTGCGGTCTACGCACCTGAGAAGCACCAACATAATCTATTTATAGCAGAGCTCGAGACTCTCTTCCGATGCTTACAATTGCACCTGGGCAAAAATTACTTTATTCTAGGGGGAGATATGAACGCCAAGCATAGAAATTAGGGAAATTATATATCTAATGCCAGAGGAAATCAGTTGGCTGGCTGGTTAGATCAGTTTCATATTGAATATAGAACTGACCTGCTAGCTACCGAATATCCATCGTTCCCTAGAGGTAGATCGTTCTTAGATATCTTGCTAATCGACTCACGACTGAGATTACTTAACACCAACAGACGAAAGACAAACTGTTTACGGACAATTGAATACGATAGTGACCACTGTGCATTCACGGCAGTAATAGAGCTTCCGAACGAGCTCGCAGATCTGGAGGAATTCGTGATCCCGCAACCCTATAACTACGGGGCAATGCGTTGGCCGCGGTTCACCAGATCATTAACAAGAGAACTTCGTTCGAATGACTTTAATCTGCCAGTAAACAGAAACCTGACTAATGTCGAAATCGACAAATACATTCAACAAATGGACGAAGCCGTAAAACGAACAATGGACAAAACAATTCCCAAAACAACAGTTACAGATCACACTAACATGTACAGAAACGCAACAATAAACGCACTCCACAGGCAAAAGAGCAGACTGCTATCGAAATTAAAACAATTACACAGACAGTTTACAGACAGACAAGACCAGGAGATAATATCACTGAAATCCCGATTAAAAAACCTCCAACAATTACTTAAAGCTAATTATAGATTAGCAACAAATTTCTATTGGAACAACAGAATTCGAGCTATAAAAACTAATAACCCGAATATGTTCCCGCAAATAAATAAAATATTCAGGAGAAATAATCAAAATGAGATTCAGTGTCTCCACATTGCACGTACTGAGGTAAACAAGCAGCTGCTAACCAACATTGGCATAGATACAGAGAACGCTATCCTCAATAGTGAGCTCTTCGTGATCGAAGATCCTTTGGAAAAGGTGAACGCTTTGGGAGCTGTCTTTCAGGAAATGTACAAGGTGAATGAAAGCATTCGCCGAAATCACAACCTGGAGGACAGAGTTCTACTCAATCACCTGCACCTCCGGAATGAAATTTCACTTTGGCAATCGGAGAATCCGGGTTTTACCGAATTCAGTGAAGATAATCTGTCAATTGACATTAATGCCAATGGTGTAGTGGCTAATAGCCTTCTAATAACAAGGGAAGGAATCCAGAGTATCTTCGACTCATTAAGAAGCAAAAAGTCAGTGGGAATAGATGTAGTACCTAACATCGTACTCAAGAACCTGCCCCCCATGGCAATATATATATACACGGTCCTGTTTAACAACGCGTTAAATAATGCATATTATCCCGCGCGTTGGAAAACGGCTATCATTCAGCCCATCGCAAAAAAGGGCAAAGACTGTACAAACCCAATGAACATGCGTTCGATAAGTTTACTCCCAAGCATCAGTAAAGTACTTGAAAAAATCATTAACAAAGCTCTGCTAAAATGGGTAGACGACAATAGCATTATTCCAAATAACCAGTTTGGCTTTAGGGCGGGTCATGAAACCACACATGCCGCAGCTAAACTGGTCTCCGACATACAATGGAATAAAAGTAGGAACCAATGCACAGGTGCCTGTCTGATCGACTTGGAAAAAGCCTTTGATACCGTCTGGATTGAAGGGTTGTATTACAAACTGGCCAGACATGGCATACATAAGCCTTTACTATATGTACTTTACGATATGTTAAAGGACAGGAGGTTCGTGGTCAAAAGTGGTAATGTGACCTCTAATAAAACGTATAATATCAAGAATGGCTTACAACAGGGCGCGGTACTCTCTCCGATTCTTTTTAACATTTACATTAGCGACTTATTAGAAGCACTTCCGCAGGCTATTGCGTACGCAGACGATCTCATAATTTACAGAACAGCTCCGAAAGTTGAGATCATAAATAGGTTAATACAGAGAGACTTCAACAAAGTGCAGCGCAATTGCAATGACTGGAAACTTAAGATCAACTTCCAGAAATGTGAAGCCATCCTATTTAGAACTCCATTATATAAAGCCACGAACGACACAAGGAAAAACTGGCGAAAGCTAGTTATCGTGGGACCGCATGGAGATAAACCGGAAACCAAGAGTTTAGTTAAATACCTGGGCATCTGGCTAGACCAATATCTGTATTTCAACAGACATGTAGAGGCTGCTTTGCTCAAAGCGAGGAAAACTTTTGCTATGACAAGGAGGCTATTTCACAGTAGCCAACTTGACAGCAGGGTAAAAGTCATATGGTTCATGACGCTAATCAGGCCAATGCTCATATATGGTTGCCCAGTATGGTTCAACATAGGTCCAAATTTGATGGAAAAGATTCGGGTGTTCGAAAGAAAGTGTCTCAGAAGTTGTCTCAGATTATATCGGACACCGGAATCGGACTATAAAAACTATTATTCAAATGAGTCTTTATATAATGAAGCGTACATAAATAGGGTGGATAATTTTATGATTAAATTAATCAGAGGACATATTGCGAGAGCAATAAGCTCGTCCAATGACCTAATTTTCGGGGCCTATTATCCAAACACTCTGTACTATGAGAGCGTGCGTCGCAACGGCTTTGTTCCGGCGTTCCTTGACTTGGGCATGAAAGGGCTTATACAGGATAGAGCCGGAATTCCGCTGATCTATTATGTAAGTAGATCATCCGTAGACGGGCGATTGTGCTACGACCGGGAAGTAACGCGCACCGAAGAAGACCTCCTGCGCTTCAGTAGGGCTATCTCCCACAGAGACCGGGACGATAGTATTAGACAGCGTCAACAGATCTGGTGGTTGAATGGCATATAAAGACCTGTATACCAAAGTCGGTATAGAATCACACTATCATCAGCTAGCTTACATAGACTTAGCTTTTCTAGAATTAGGGTAGTATAAGATTTAAGTTAAGTTAAGTTAAGTGCTTTTACATAAAATTAAAAATTAAAAAAAAAAAAAATGGGTAAGTTAAGTAAGTTAAATTTTAAGAAAAAAAAGAACAAAAAAAATTGACAAAGTTTTTCAAATTTTTCTTTGTCTTTCAAATAATCCTAAATACTGCCACAAAGTTCTGTCGCCGAAAGGCAAATTATACAAATGTTAAGTAATGTTTACCTTAGAGAGTCTGCGAAGGACCAGTAAGTTATTATATAAGATAATTAAGCTAGAATTTAAGCATTTTTTGTCTACCCTTTAATTTAGAAACTAAGAGTATAAAAAGAAGATAAAAAATGTATTAAAAATGAAATGAAAATGAATGAAATGTTTGAAGACTCTAAATCCTTACTATACAAATAAATTGCGAGACAAAAACTGTTGCGCTTAGATATAAACAATAAAATATTAAAAACGAAAATGGGTGTATTCACAATTTCGCCTCCGGGTTTGGCTCGGCGAGGCTTTCGAGCCGCTGTGTTAACCTCGTGGGCTCTTTCCTGTGTGCGGTGCAAAAGTTGATTTGTTCAATTTATTTTATTTATTTAGTGAGAGCAGAACCCTCGTTTATTTCACTTAGTACAAGCGTTAAAAAGAATTTCAAAGTAAAAACTTACGAACTAACTTAAAAACTAGGGATTACAAAAATTAATTTAGAATAAATATGAAGGTAATATGGTGGGAAGGTGGCGGTGTACGTGACGGGGCGGGGAAGACCGGGTAGTAGGATAAAGGGGCGGGATGATTGGAATGTGTACGGGTAGTAAGAGTGTAGGTGGTGGGTGGGGCAAGGTCAGGAGGGGAAAGAGAGGAGACGATGTTTGAATGCAATAGGAGTGAGGTAGAAATCAAAGGAGGTAGGGTATGAGTTTGCCCGCCTTAGCATTCGTGAAATGGGTTCATTACAGCCGTAGGAAGTGTGGTAGGAGGGCAGATAGAAGAGACGAGGGTTTCGTAGGTTACGGGGGTTGGTGTTGAATGCGATGGTGGAGAGCAAGCTAGGGCAGTTGATTGTGCCGGAGAGGAGACGGTGGATGAAGAGGATATCGGCAAGAGTTCTGCGCTCCTCAAGTGTATTGAGGTTGATCAAATGGAGCAGGCTTGTGTATGGGGGAAGAATCCAAGGATTCTCGCAGTTCAGTCCACGGAAGGCAAAACTCAGAAAACGACGTTGCACGCTCTCGATTCTGTGGATATGGGACGAGCAGTGTGGAGTCCAGACCTGACTGGCGTATTCAAGAAGGGGGCGGACGAAGGCTATGTAGAGGGAACGGGAAACGTAGGGATTAGAGAATTCCTTAGACCAGCGTTTCACAAACCCTAGGGCGGAGTTGACCTTAAGAATGATATCATCGATATGTGGGTATTCCGAGGTCACGTATTGAGGATACATATGAAATCTGCTGGTTTAGCAGGAAGAAGGAGCGTGTGGGTGCGGGTGGACGTTTGTGGAAGAAGGTAATGGAGTGACATTTGACAACATTGAGTTCCAGGCAGTTATTACGGCACCAAGTTGAGAAGCTGTCGAGGTCCTGTTGGAGAAGTGAGGAGTCGAGAGGAGAGATGATTGTTTTGTAGAGTTTGGCGTTGTCCGCATAGAGGGAGATGGATGAGTGTTTAATAACGGAGTCGACATCATTGATGGTAAGGATAAAAAGGAGGGGGCCTAGATGACTACCTTGCGGAACCCCTGAGGTGGGAAAAAAAGGATCGGATAGGGAGGATCTGAATTTGACACGGTAGGATCGGTCTTTCAGATAAGAAGATAACCATTTGATCAATTGGGGTTTGAAACCTAGGGAGGACAGCTTGAAAAGGATGAGATTATGGGAGATTTTGTCAAAGGCCTTACTGAAATCAGTGGTGATAACATCGACTTCGTTGCCATTCTCTAAGGCACGGAGAGTATGGGATGAGAACACAATCAGATTCGTTGTGGTCGACCTACCCGAAAGGAAACCATGCTGGTTGGGTGAGATGATGGATTTACAACTGAAAGATAACGCATTGTAAAGAAGCCCTTCGAACAGTTTGGGGATATGAGACAGTTGGCGATGGGTCGGCAGTTGCTGATATCATTTTTAGGTCCCTTTTTATGGAAGAGGGTGACATAGGAGGATTTCCAGATACTAGGGAAGGTCCCTTGAGAAAGGGATAGGTTGAAAATGTTTGATATCGGGAGAGAAAAAGAGAAATGGAACAGTTCTTTAAAAATACAGACGGGAGTCCATCAGGTCCAGGGCTGAACTCGTCTTTGAGTAAGTTTAGTTTCTCCTCAACGTGACGCTGAATAAGTTGAGGGGTGAAGGGAACAAGGGAGAGTTCGGGCAAGTCATTGAAATACGACGGATTGGGTTCGAAGGAGACGTCTGTGAAGGATTTATTGAAAAACGACGCGAATAGGTTGGCAATAGTTAGGTGGTCGTTTGACGTAGTCGCGCCATAAGAGAGGGAGTTAGGATAGGCGTCGGATTTACGTTTATAATGTATAAAGTGGAAAAAGGATTTAGGATCATTGATCAAATTGGATTATGTTTTAATAAGGTATTTGGAGTAGAGGGAGTTGTAGAGTTCGGGAAATTTATAAAAAGACCCGAGATAGTTGGAGTAGTTTTCAATGGATCGCATTTTGAGGAAAATGTTCCATAAGTTATTCCTTTTGTTCCGAAGATTGCAGATATTGCGGTTGTACCAAGGCGGCGAAGAAACCGATAACCTGCGGCGAGAATAGGGGACATATAAGGCGACGGCATAGTAAATCGCCTTATAGAGAGCGGCCGTGGTATCTTCTACGCCCAAATGATCAAAGCGAAACGGTGTTTTGCTAAGATGCTCATTTAGGAGGCGGAAATTAGCCTTGTGGAAGTTGTAAGAAAAGCAGTCAGGAGATAGAGAGGGCTGGGTTTCGTGGTCGAGATATAAGGATAAGAGCAGTGGGGGGTGATAATTATCGATGGTAGAGTGGGCTGGGGGCAACTGAGGACATGAGTGGGTCGGTTGTGAACACGAGGTCCAGCTGTCTCCCCATATGATTTGGGACATTGCTAATCTGATGGAGGCATGAGTCGGTGCGGCCGTTTATAAAAATATGTTCATTAGAACTAGTGTGGTTAGAGACGTAGAAGGCTTTGTCGTCAGCCGATGTCCATTGTAGGTGAGGGAAATTAAAATCGCCAAGAACGACGATATCGTCTATTGCGCTGCTTAACTCTGTAAGGTTATCTACCGCCTTAATTGCGAGCTCGTATGACGCGATGGGTCGAGAGGGAGGAATATAGAAACAGATAATAAATAGAGACTTAGGGCGCTTGTCAAATTTAATAGCGACGTAGTCAAGATCCGGAGATGAAGAGATGGCAATTAGAGACGCTGTGAGTCTGTTATGAGGGGCGAGCAGCACTCCACGGCATGGGGAGTTGGGACCTTCTCGATAAGCGTCGTCATCGCGAATAACATTGAAGGAGGGGGGGAATAGTTCAAGACTACTGATACTAACATCATGTTGCAGTGGCTGTTGTGGTGCCGATGTGGCTGTTACGGTGGCGTTCTGTTTCTCCTCTAACGTCCTTGGCTTTTATCACAGATTTGTTATGAGATAGAAAGCTTCTCCTTTCACTCGGACCGGATTTTTCTCATCTTTATTTAAGTCATCACTCATCTTTAGTTGTCTTCTCTTCCAGACTGCTCACTACTGGAGTTTTACGGCGAATCAATCCCTTTAATGTTTCGTTTTTCTCCTTTGGCTTGAATTTTCAACGTCTCCTTTTCTTTGTACAGTAGACATTTTTTTAGTACAACGCCTACTGTAATGCTGTTGATTTTTTAGTTATAGTTTTATTATATTATTATATATTTATAAGTTCCGTTTCGCCGGAGTTTTTTTTTAAGAGAGGAAGCGTGAGTGGACGTCGCCGACTAGCGTAACATAGCGTTTGAAAGCTGTGACATTGTTCTATCCGATCATATCAGTTGCTTTAATCGGATGATAAATAGAAAACATGTGACAGTTCTCCCAAAGGCATCTTTTTGTCAAAGTTGAAATACTAACATTGAACATACAGCAGTTATTAAATCTCATGCAAAACTTGGTGAAAAACATTCTAATTGATGCAGCAACTGAACGACGATGATTTGGTGAGTGGTGCCGAGGTTGTCTTGTGGGATAAACGCTTTTTGGAAACCAGACAGAGATAAGACGAAGATAATCGTAAAGGAAGGAAATTTGAGCTAAGACACATGAACTGTCCGAAAAAGTACGTTATTTTATAGCCAACAATTCTATCGCTTCGTTTAAAATGGCAGATGAGGCTTTAAAGATCATCATCATCATCGGCACTACAATCGGGATCCGGTCTTGGCCTTATTTAGCAAGTCTCTCCACCGGTCCCGATTTCGAGCCGATGTCATCGAGTTTGGCACTCCCAGTCTCTGGGTGTCCTGGTCTACGCCTTCCCTCCAACGCAGACAAGGTCTGCCGCGCTGTCTCCTTCCATACATCCTGCCACAAAGGACTTTCCAGCGGGCTCCTCTTCGCTCATTCGAGCTAGATGTCCCGGCCATCGGAGTCTACTGAGCTTGATTTGTCTTGCAACATAAGCTCCAAGGTATATCGCGTACCACTCATGGTTGTAGCGTCTCCGGAATGGTCCTCCCTCACATACGTGGCCAACAATTCTCCTTAAGACCTTTCTCTCGAACGCGGCCAAGAGTTCAGAGTGCCTTTTATTAAGCACCCAGATCTCGTATCCATACATGAGTACTGGTAAGATCATGGTTTTGTGCAGTAGTAGCTGTGATGTTCTGGATAAATTTCGGGATTTAAAGAGCCTTGATAGACCATAGTAGGCTTTGTTGGATTTGACCAGCCGTTCGCGGATTTCATCTTCCATATTATTATCGGCTGATACTATTGACCTCGATAGTATAGTGGTTAGTATACCCGCCTGTCACGCGGGAGACCGGGGTTCGATTCCCCTTCGGCGAGCATCTGGCGCAAGACTAATGACCTTGCCCGGAAAAAACAAATCATTATGGAAAATTTAACAAGCATCAGGACTTGCTAAATAACGCCAAGCCCGATTCCCGGTTGTAGTGCCGATCATGATGATGACGATGATGACTATTGACCCAAGGTAGTTAAAGGATTGCACTACTTCAAATTCGTGCTCCGCTACCCTAATGGTTTACTTAGTTTTCCCCTCATTAATGTGCAGTTCCAGTTTTTGTGCCGCCTGCTCGATCTGGGTGAAGGAGTCCTGTACAACCGAATCGGATCTACCGATGATGTCGATGTCATCCGCGTAGGCAAGTATCTGACTAGACTTGGTGACAATAGTCCCTCTGGTTGTAACGCCAGAGTCACGGATTGCTTTCTCCAACGCCAGGTTGAAGAGGAGGCAGGCTAGACCGTCCCCTTGTCGGAGTCCATTAAAGGTGGTTATTGGTTTGGACAGCAATCCCGCTATTTTTACTTGATTAGTTACGTTGGTCGGGGTCAACCTACAAAGTCGTATCAATTTGTTTGAAATGCCGAACTCTCTCATGGCATTATATAGTTCTACCCTGGCTATGCTGTCATAGGCGGCCTTAAAGTCTATGAATAGATGATATAATGGAATCTTAAATTCCAGATATTTTTCCACCGCCTGCCTAAGGGTGCAAAGATCAGCAGAGTGCAAAATTGTTCCACATACTGTGACGGAAAACCAGAAATCGGTGCGAGTCAATCATTCCATAGAAAGAAGTCATTGCAGCGGCCAGAAATGATCTCAATTTTTTTAAATCAATTGCTAGGGGAAACATAGTGCTTTCACTACCATCCAAAACCAAGAGTCGAATTGCGGATTGGAAATTAAAAAAATTCACCGCAAGTCAAAAAAAAAAAAAAATTCGGAAAGTTCCATTGAAAATCAAAACAATGGTCATAGCAGGAAATTTATTTCAATCGGCCTAATTTCCTGGTGCAGTTTATCTCGAAAAGCCTGATGGCAAGATTCGGTATTGTCCGAGCCGAAAATCAGTATCCAAAAACTTGGTCTCTGTTGTGTTGTGTAGAAACTTCATCGAATAACAAATATAAACGGTAATTTTACTTTTTACTTAGCAACAAGTTGGGAGCCAGATAATCTTGTGCGTGGCTGTTGTTTTGTTTATGAAGGGTAGGGCAACCGGCTTGGCTACCGGTCGCGCTTGACTGTATAGTCAGTACAGCCATAAGCGAGCAAAAGGTACATACGTCTGTTGCGCAACGGATTATTATACATTTTTTTAACAAATGAAGGCGTTAAGCCCTCGGAAATTTTTTCTCGATTGAAGGCACAGCTTGGTGATGATACACTGTCTTAGAATCGTGTCTTTTGAACACTGGGCCAGAGAATTTAGAAGTGGGCGAGAATGTATCAAAAACGAAAGTCATGATCGACGTCCAAGGACAAGTCGTACAGATGACAACATCCGTGCCGTTCGAGAGCTTATTGGAAGTGCTCGCCGCTTAACTGTTGGAGAAATCTCACCAGCAGTGGGTTTCAGCTATGGAAGTGTTCATATGTCCATTCGAGATGTCATCCTTCTTCATGACAACGCCAAGCCTCATGCCGTGTCCTTGACAAGGGATACATTGGAAGAAATGGGCTGAGAGACCCTCGAACACCCTCTTTATAGCGCAGACTTGTCTCCCTTGAAGAAATTATATGGAGGGGACAAAATCGAAAGTAATGAAGAGATCGAGGGGCACGTGCGTTCGGTAGTGTCGATGAGTCTAGAAAAGTTAATTTGTAATACAGAAAAGAAGAAGTGTCTAGTTAATATGAAGAATAGTAATTAAAGTGAACAAACTAAATTGAATGTATGTAACTAGCGGTAAGAAACACTGTGAACCCTGGCAAAAGAAAAGTTCTGTCACATAGAGCAAAGTTGAAGTGTAAAGAATAAAGAGAAGTTAGTGAAGAGATAATAAAGATAAGGAGAAGTGCCTACTTAATTCGAACAATAATAATTGAAGTGAATAAACAAGATTGAATGTATGTAACTAGTGGTAAGAGACTCTGTAAACCCTAGATGAAGAAAAGTACTCTCACATAGAGCTATATTAAAGTGTAAAGAATAAAGAGATAATAAAGATAAGGAGAAATGCCTAATCAATATTAACAATAACAATTAAAGTGAATAAACAAGATTGAATATATGTAACTAGCGGTAAGAAACACTGTAAACCCTGGCAAAAGAGAAGTACTGTCACATAGAGTTAAGTTAAAGTATAAAGAATAAAAAGAAAGCGGTGAAGAGATAATAAAGATAAGAAGAGTGACCGTTTACGTAATTGTTTCATTTTATTGCTGTGAGTGCTCTAGTGCGAAGTAAGAACTCCCAAAAACCACAACTTGCGCAATGGGCTAACAACTCGCCCTAAATCTTTCTACGATCAAGGGATATTCAAGCTTCAAAATCGGTGCCAAAGTATGTAGATCACACATGAGGCTATATTGAAAAATGTTGATAGTATAGTTAGTGTGTGACATTATTCAATAAGTGTATACAAATAAATCACCGTTTATATTTGACTTTCCCCCAAAAAAAAAAAAAAAAAAAAACGCTTGTTTTCATTAAATATCCCGGGACTTTTCGGCCTATGCAATAGGATAGCAATTAAATCCCAGACGCTTTGCGGTTCATTAGAATGAGCATATGAGCATACTCCGAGAAGTGTAATCCTATTTTTCTTTAGAGGTGCTAAAAATTCAGCGCTTCTTCTGATCTAACCGCAAGTTATAAGGTGAATTTCAGCCAAGCGGTGGGAGATATTTAGTATAGTTGATCAGCCTGTATAGAACAGTGGCGCAAGGCTAATAACCTTGCCCGGAAAAACAATTATTATGATATATGGCTAAATAAGGCCAAGACCAGATCCCGGTTGTAGTGCCGATGATGATGGCATACAACAGTACTTTACATGCTGAATACAGATGTTGAAGTCATAGAGGAGTAATGTTGGCCGCCTTCAGTTTTCCAGACACGCGTCATATGTTGCCTTACTTCTTCACAGATAAACACAGGGAATTGTTCTTCAGTCGAACTACACAAACTTGAAACCTCTTGAAATCAATATTCAGTTAAGTATAATGGTTACCGATTTTTGCCCTTCTTCCAATCGCTCTGTGCGATGACATCAAATGTGACTGTGGCGTTTCCAACGGTACGATACACAAACCACAGTGAAGAACGACACCAACAGAAAATCGAAAAATAAGTCATCATCTGTAGCAATTTACATATCTGTATTTTCTAACAATTTACTACACATTTCCACATCAGTAAAAAGGATTATTGGGATTACAATACATATTCCAAGCGCGGCATTGAACTGGTGTATAGAGACTGTGATTTTATCTTTTACTGTAATTCAAACCTTCATAGCGTCGATTTGAATCGCAGTTTCTTCACTATCATCGCAAAACGCTAGTTTACCACAAATAATCGTTTTACGTGCGTGTATGTAGACAAAACATTATATTAGGAGAGCGCTATATGTCTACAAAGAACCTATGTCAAAAGAATGGAAGGCAAGAAGGTGTCGAAATATTCTACAAGATCGGAATCTGTAAGGATTTCGAATGTTACCATGAGGTCCTAAAGGTCACATCTGATCGGAAAAGGATATACGCATCTTGTAGATTAAAACACGTCACAAACGTACATAATCTAGGAATACATTCCTGGGACTTCAGAGGAACATAACAGGAAGTTATAATCTGAATAATAACAGACATTGTTACAAAAAGCGCACACTTTTTTCATTGAGTTTTCACTCTTCTGTATCTGAACAGCTCGGTAAAGGACTGTATCTCTGAAAGCCCTTAAAATGTTCACGTCCTCTGAGCGTTTTGGGGAAGGCATCAGCACTTTGACACCTAACCATAGCCAACAGTTATCGTTCACTTCCGCAAAAAAGAACTAAACAACATCGAGGAACCGCTTGAATCCTTTGTTGCAAATCCAATTTTACTAGATTCTTTTCAATTGACGAAGTGTTGTAGATAAAGCGTGCGTGTGGGTATCGTATCACAGTATGTTCTTGATGAAGAAAAAGGCAAACGAACGCACATTTAAGACCACTCGAGTATAAGTTCGTAAGCCCATCATGGTGATGCTATCTGAAACGATTTTGTTATTGTATTTTACATCCTTGTAGACATTGTGTTTTTGTTGTGTTCCACATTTTACCCCCAATCGTGGCATGTAATCGTCCTCTGCCACAATGCTCCTTCAAATTGTCTCTCATCTAAATCCTTTACATTGTATTTTGCATCCTAAAGGGTGCTGAGCCGAGGATAATGACATCATGACGATGATGAACTCTTGATGCTGAAATGAAATACATTACATGGCAGATACAACAGCAACAATAATTATAAAGGACACGAAAGTATCTTCCATTTCGCCACTGGGACACAAAAGTGCACCATCCACACTTTGCGGACAGGCGTCTTCATCCTCATGCCCCGCACCGATCCTCATCATCATTCCTATCGATATCGTCACCGCGTCGTCATCCTCGCTCCCGGTGTCATTGTCGTCATCATCTTCATCATCGTTGAAGTGCTAAACGCTCTCTCTATAGACAAAATGTGAAACTTTGCCAGGATAATCGCAAATATCATGGAAGGTGGGAACGGAGCGTATGACACTATTGCAAGACTGAATGCAAATATCCGAGTTCCTTCATACACACAGTCCCCGCACAATACCCTTTGCGGCCGTTGAGCATATTGTGTGACCATAGTGTACACTTGTGTGAGTCCGTGCCAAATCATAAGAACATGAAAAAGAAAAGTAAAAAAGGATTTATCTGTGGCATCATTTGAAATGCCATTTGTAAGTGCTTTAGATTTTCTCACATAGGATCACAGCACATCATCCCATTCAGGAGATGCCATTTTGCCAAAAAGGATTCCAGTTATAATTCAACATAAGCGGTATGTCGTCGATTTTGTAGGAGTACGCAAATCCTATTTCTGTATTGTCTCCTTGTATTTGCCCGGGTAAGTGATGGAGTTTATTATACTAATTCCAGTGGAATGTGCAGTTGAAAGGGTGATGGAGTTATTGGCCTGACGAATCACAGCTAACGTTTTCTACACTGATGCACTGACGGATGTGAGGATCGTGATGTATCAGTTGTTCCATGGTGGAATTGAAGGTGGAAGAGGATACTGTTTTAGGTTGGGAAGGCATTGGTGCATTCTGCTTAAACAATACTGAAAATGATAAAGTTGAGATGGCTTTTAACTTGATGCTTCTCGAAGCGAATGGTTCAGCAGAACTGTGAAATGAAAAACTACTGAACTTTTTCAAACTTAGATCATATGCGCGGATGAACAAATGCACTGACTCGGACTTATTGGAGGTCAATTTTAAATATGGTTTTTCTCAATTACCGCAGCTGCTTCTAAAAGGCTTCGTCTTGCTTGTATTTACTGACATGTAGACTCTTTATTTATTGCTGCTTAATCGTTAAATGACTTGACATTCCGAAGAAGTGGGTTGGTAAAAGGATATAGAACATTCATTACGATGGCACGGAGGATTGTATTGATTAAGGTGACGTTCTTAAGGGGAAGGCTCGAAACAGCAAATTTTTTTACTATAAAAAGAATGAATTTGTTCACATTTTTAAGCCTATACAAGAAAAACATGAAAAGAATATTTTGTAAAATGTTCATTAAAACCGGTTGAAAATTCAGCCATTGAGGCATGGTTTTCGGAGACCTATGGCGCTCACCATAGGCTCTTAGAAAAAACTATCCTAGCGATGATCACAATAACTGATGACTTATATGAAACGTATCCTAGCTGTAGTCACGATAACTGATAACTTTATATGAAATCAGGAAACCAAAACTTTTCTAGTTCTAGGTGAGGGTAGACGACCTGTGGCGGTTCCGCCAAACCCCACGGTCCACTTACCTAAAAAAAAACCTCATAACTCCCATCCAATCACATAATTTCGCTAATGCAATCGCATTAGCACCTTAAATGCTTTACGCATCTATCTAAGGTAAAATCTAAAAAGCTTCAGTAAAAGAATTCTTACCTTTTCTTGCATTCCCTAGGCATACAAATTCCTGTGAAAGTTCTTTCTTACCTTATCCTAAATTGCCTGTAATAAAATTCATCGGTTCGCACATCATACGACCGCATATCAGGGAATCTTACCCTTGAGTTGGCTAATCCCAGCCTCAATATGTGTACATAAAAACTATCTATGCACACATCCGCTGTCGACGCTTTTAGCCAGCGATAAATAGTCCGACACCAGCTGCATGTAATTAGCACCATCCACGTTGAGACTATTTCCCTAACTCGCACCATGAGTAAACAAAAGACCGCTGTCCTTCATCAGGCATTCTGGCGACACGCAAACAATTCAATCATTCTAGTATCCCAAATGCACCTACCATCTAATGAGTTGCAACTTGTGTACTCAGTTGTACTCTCAGGCCATAAATTCCTTTTAACCTACATAGTTCTGGATTCGTTTCCCAGTAACCTCTCACATAAACAAATACCTCCACGATCCCTTTTTCCTTTCTTTGTCTCAGGTTCATTCCCATGGCCTTGTGTATGAAAAAAACCAATGTGATCTTCACTCACATATACACATACATTACCAAGTCTTTCTTCCTTGTTTTCACTACGAGAGAAACACTTTCTCTCTTGGGAAAACTCACCCCAAAACGATTAAATATCGTTGAGTCGAATTCCATCCGCTGACCACAATGGTCATGCCGCTCCCGCTCTCCGTCACTGCGGACACGCGCAAATATATACCGGAGTCGTGTTCGCGTTGTACAAGTAACTTTAGTTAAAGTTGGTGAAAGTATTGTTTTAAATCTGTGTTTATGTGTTGTTCGATTTTGATATACATTCAAAACTAAAAGAATAATCCCCACAAGTCCTAAGTGAAATATAAGATCCTTTTATCGTTAAATAAAGAAACAAACAATAAAATTAATTTAAAGTGGTGATCACCAAACAACAATCGAGTGTTTTATTTTTACTTGTGTGATCGTGTTTGTGCTTTTCTTTCAGTATTTTACGCGGCGAACAATTTATGATGGAGGAGGAAGTGAACAGAGTGTCCGTGTTAGGCACAATACTTCCACCCCACAGACCTGTGGGGGGGTTCGAAGTCGTTGCGCCGGCGTACGGCACAGGGTTCTACTTCGTCCTCACAAATCACTATAGAAAAGTTCTGCCGCAATCATACACGAACAAAAGGACTGCAAGAGTTAATCGCCCAAAGAATTAACGAAACGCCGCCATGTTTATAAACAACCAACAAAACGAACACCAGAAGTAAATACGTAAAACACACTTTTGTTTATTCTGTAGAGGTTCTTTTTATTTAAGACTAATCGGGCTACTCTTAATTAGTTTAAAGTTTACATATAAAATTATACAGACGACGAACGGATGCACAAGAAAAGTAAATATACGACAGTGTACACTACTGGTATAACAAAATTACTTTTTAATTAATAGCCCGATCACTCTGCTCGGCTCAGAATATCTACGTCCCCGTGCGCGAAACGGGAACGGGAGAGATACGACGACCATGGCTGTCGGCGGATGTAAAAGGACTCATAGATAACCCTCCGTACCGCCGCCGGTACGGTGGATGGCAGGCGACCCGACCGCCTTGCTGGTTGTAATACGACTCAACGATATCTTGCTCGTTCAGAGCTCACTCACTCATCGTGGTCATGGTGGTATGTGTGCCTAGACAGAGAAAGACATAAAGTGCATTCCTAGGATACGATTTCGGTAAAGCAAATAAAACCGAAATCGTCGGATGCATGTGCGTAGCAGCTAAACAAAGAGACCACGATGCGATGTGGGAATGTGCTAATTAGTTTTAGCTAGGTTACTGGGAAATGGTGTTTATGGCATCGCTAGTAAGGGTACGTATTGAATACCTATGTGCATTGTTTATGCTTGGATTTAAATTGATGCCAAGGGACGCGGAATGCGTATTTGCTTTGGTTTGCACATCGCGCGAGTCAGGGAATTTTATTGCTGGGAGAAAAACGTCGCCAGCCAATGTATACACAAAGAAATTTATCGTATACATGAATGAAGGTAGGAATAGGCGACGCCATGATAATTATCTCTGGTGGAATGGTTACATGATATGTGAACCGGGGTTTTTCTTTTCAGGATAATTTATGATAAGGAAAGTAAGAACTCTTGCAGGGGATTTGTAAGCGAAGGAATGCTTGAAAAGGTAAGAATTCTTTTGCAGGTACTTTTGGGTTATAAAAATTGGATCTATTTGATGCGTGAAGCATTTAAGATGCCAATGCGAATTGCATTAGCGAAAGCTTATGCAGACTGGGTTGTGATTATGGGGGTTTTTTCAGGAAGGCGAGCCGTGGGATCTGGCGGAACCGCCACAGACCTTTGACTGAAGGACTTAAAAACAAATTGGAATTTGAATTTTCAGCAGAGCTGTATGCAACAAAATACTCCTTTGAACACATCTATCCCACGTATTGCCTTGTAAAATACAATAATTTCTAAACAAAGAAAAAAACATCTTTGTTCAAGCACAAATCAATCCTAACTAGAAAAAGTACACATCATTTTAATACGGACGATCGATTCGCTTTTGCAAAATCTTGTGCACTGAATTCAAAAATGAAGTTTTTAAAAAGAAGTGTTCATAGTTTTAAGTGGAAACAAAACGGGGAACAAAAATGTTCAGCTTACATACAATCGTCCATTCCAGCTCCATAACTAAGATATTTATTACCGATAATCCTCAGAAAGCGAGAAAGACATATAAGCAATAATTAAGCGATTATCCTGTTATAATGCCTGGCTGAAAAAGTTCCCGGAACTAGCACGGTGTAGTGATCTTCGGCACCAGCATTCAACTGTGCTTGTTTTGTTATATGGCCTTAAAATTTCCGTCAATTTCAGAGATGTAGCCTGACGCTTACCAAAGTTACGCTGAATATAGCACACTGCCTCTGTGCGGCTTTTCCTCATTTTACACCTTTAAAAATGGAATTGACTTTTGTTAAAAGCAATGTCCAAAATCGCTGTCCTCGCCGAACATCATAAGTCCAGGCACCAAATACACCGCAAATCTTTAGTGACCAAAACCTGCAGTAGTCCTGTGGGGGTTCTCTATACCACATGGAGAACCAACCCACAATGCCAACCAATCTTGACCGCTAACAGCGCGTCACCTCAACCCAACTCCCCATCCCAAACCTGCAATACACACATTCGAACCATGCAAAACCTGCAAGCGCACCCATCCCAATATGCAACAACATCCGTCCCCAATCCGCAATTGCATACACCCCCAACTTGCCAGGAACCTATTTCCCAAGCTGAAATAAATGCATATTCCAATTTACAACAGAATATTAATCATCTCCCTCAATTACATCACCCCACATATAATTTTTCCCAAAATTGCTTCGGTCAATTCTTTACTAAAGTTATATTCCTTCCTTGCGACCAAGCAATCTTAATTTCCCCGAAATTCATATGCTGTAATAAAACGCATATTCAAACCTACAACGGAACATTAACCATCACCACCAACCATACCGAGCCGCATACATTTCCCCGAAAGTACTTCGGTTAATATCTTATCTAAATGATATTCCTTGCTTGCACCCAAGCAATTCCAATTTCCCCCGAAAACCACGTCGGTTCATTTCCCCCTTAAATTATACTTCTCGTTTGCAACCAGGCTAATTTTTCACAACGATCAAGACCCTTGATCATACTTGGCTATGCCAATTTCCCGGTATACACAACCAACGAGTCCAACTCAGCTTATACGGCGAGGATTCGCTGGAACTGAATCCCTATGCAAGCATAGCAATCCCTTTCAAGTTCCTAGTAAGTGGCAGTGAGATTATTTAGCTATGACTCCACTACCACGACGCGATGAACTTTTTCTTTCCATTTATTAGTCAGTCGTCATTCAATTCCCAACACACGCACGTCGACAGTCCCCCTGATAACCGCCGCGTCCACACGCGGGCGCGCACGACCCCCGTGTGGGAAGTAAGGTTCAGCCGCACCGCGTCAGTCCGCTGCGCGAGTCCCAACCTAAGTCGAGTTTGATTGATACCTTTTATTGCTCCGGTCACGGTCTTGGGAAGGAAGCGTTTCACCTTGTGCCTAGTCCGTAAAAACCAATCTGATAACGTTAATAGTAATAAAAAGACCTTCACGGCAAAATTGAATGTGTTTTATTTCTCCCTGCGTCCGTGGACAGTGCGCTGGTGAACAACTCTCTACTGGGGCGATAGTGAACCGGTGTCATACGTTGGCGCACCTACATCGTAACCCCCACTGACCTTCCTATCTTACTGCAGTCCCCTAAAAAATAGTGCAATCATCATCACTAGCAACACCACCAGCCTCAAACAAACGTATCAAACAGTCACATGAGAAATCATAAACCCTGTTGATTTCATGTGCAACAGGCAGAGTACCCACGAAATCATCGTTGTCGAGCATCGAATGTAAACCATAGGATAGCTCAAATGCTAGCCGTATCACAAATCGATGCTGACAACCGAATTCGACCGTGGTCAACCGGTCGCATGATCTTACGACATCTGAACACCTGCGACGCGTTGCTGGCATTTCTTATATATGGAAAGTTACAATAACGTGGTGGGACGAGCTCTATCGACCATTACATGACCATATAAGGATGTGAATTTCGGCGGTCGGCCGTACGAAGTTATTCAGAGATAAACTCTAATTTCGACGATGCAATAAGCAGCGTGGTTCGGGATTTTGACTTGAGCACTTGTGTGACCATGCAGTAAGAAAATCTCCGCATGTCATCGATGTCACTAGTTTATTGGCACTGTTTTGCGTGAAATCCTGTGACGTTATCGTTTACGCTTGTAGCTGGATCGACGGACTTTCGGGTTTCACTAGTGTGTTAATATGTGGAAAAAAGAACTCCGATCGTGCTCTTTAGTGAACAAGTGTACAGAAGGAAATTCGAGCACCGTGCGGATGTGTACTTACCACTTTGGGGATTACCGGATTACCCGGAAGTATAATAAACTGTCTAATGCCGTCGGTGATGATTCTGGCGAATATATTTGTGTTACAGCTGTCTTCATGTGCCAAGCCTCCGGACCACCATCGCTGCAGGAGAAATTCGGTGATGACTGTCAGTGACCTTCACCACAGGTATTGCATTAATGTTTGTTGCCTTTCCATATATCGTTCATTCTACGCAAAGGGTGTGTTTATCACAGTGTCCCGAGACCGAGCGATTGGACCCATTCCCACATTATGTGGTGTGTGAAGTGCAACCGTGAGTACCAGAGACAGCAGCTTTACGATGAGCGTTCCTGCCCACCTGGCGAACGCTGAACCAACACCACCAATACAGCCCGCGATTCCCAGTCGCACACCATCGGTGCTTCTCAAGGCCTCCAGAATGACCTCGGATTTGTCGATGTTCTCAGCCCCGAACTCATCGGAGTTAGAGAGTACATATCATCGAGTTTCCTAGTTCTATTTTTACATTTTTGTCTTTCAAGCCGAATGCCAATTCACGACTGGCTATTAAAAGTGAACTATCAAGCTGTGGACTCACCAAGTTTCGAACATGGCATATCATATCGTTGCTCGACTGAGTTTGGAAGACAGGAAACCGTTTTTAAGGCTACCTTTGGACATTTGGTTTACGGCTCATCGTGTCTGCAGTCGTTTCAACATGATTCGTGCTGCTGGTTCATATTTAGTGTTAGTGAGGCGTCAGTCACCGAAGATGAATTCTACGATTCCAATATAAGCTCGTTTAGTGTCATATTTGCTATCGCTTGACGGACGATAATGGTCCGAAAAGTGTGCGACCAACGACAACGGTCAGAAGGGGCCTACGACAAGAGTCAGGCTTCACGCAGGAAGTCCATTTCGAATGCGCGCTGTCTCCCGATTGATCCGCCCAGGTTGCGCAATCGGTGAAGACCTGAGCTAACGGTACTTCCTCCGGTTGATCGACGTCAGGTGATCAACCGGTCGATGCACCCACGCCAACAGTATTTCGACTTGTTGCTGGTGTTACGGGCCTACCTAGCGTCCAGGTCCCCCCTAACATCCACAAACCCACTTTCGTAAATTTCTCCTCTCTACCTCTAAACGGAGAACAACTCGCCAAGTACCTAATTTGCATAAACTACTTTGTGCAAATTCTACTTGGTAGAAAAAAAATAATAAAACGGCGTTGGCGCAAGATAAAAAATAAAACGTCAACGGCAAATAAACATATATTTGACAGATTCGACGTAAAACAATCAGAAAAACGACACGCAAGTCGAATTACTCCAACGTGTAAGTGTACAGTCATAAATTAAAATTCAAGAAGGGCACGTTATCATTATAAGAAGTATCTGAAGAAAGAATAATTGCTAAGAACAGAAGGAGAAAGCCACTACGACTGAACAGGGAAGAATTACCTCAACGCCCCCTGCATCCAGTCGCCGAACTCACCAGTAGAAGCAGCAACTGCAGCGACGGCTCAACGGTCGCACAAGCTTATCCCAAGTAAGTCCCATAACTTACCTCGCAAACATATTTAAAACTAGTCAATATATATTATTACCATATATTATCAAATTGTTGTTAAATAAATAACCATAACACTGGCCTTACCTTTGACTAAACACAGCGCTACCTCGGCAAGCCTCTAGTCCCCATGTGGGGATCGATGGATTGGCATGTAACTCCGCCAACAGTGAAAGCAGGTGTTGCTTTTCCCCTGGTCCAAATCTCCGACCAAGTCACGAAGTTGGTCCCACTACCCTCTCCTCCACGCGACGGTGCCTCGTCCACCGAGCCCCACCAATCTGCCCGCGCTCCTCTGGTATTTCCCCACTTCCTCTTCATTCAGAGGCACCGCCACCACCATCACCACCATAGCAGGCGGAGCTACATCTCCCACTCTTGAAATTTTCTTCTATCTCTATCACTTTAGCATCTTGCAACTTTGCAACAAAGAGTTTGCATTAAATTTTGCGTTAAAAATGGGTTGAATGTTAGAAACGGATATGTTAGAAACATTTTTCGACAACCATGTTCTAAAAAAAAAAAACGGTTACCAGTAGCACGAACGTTTCAAAACTCTTCGTAAGTCCGTTGAGGATGAGGAACACAGTAGCTGACTGTCTACGTCGATGATCGACGAAAACTTGCATAAATTGAAGTAAATGTCCTTCGATAAACACAACTTAACCATCTCAAAGTTAGCAGAGAATTTGACCTCCGTTCAAGATACTTCGGTTAATGTTTTAGGTTTTCGTCGCGTTGCAGCGGCTTTGGTGCCGAAAGACCTGAGTTTCTAACTAAAAGCGGTTGATATCTCAAAAGATGCTGAATTCAATCCAACATTCATCAAAGACATCATCACTGAACACGAGACATGTGTTTACGTGTACGACATACAATCAAGACATCAGGCGAATGAAGGGCATGCAACAATGGGCTTACGACGGTACTCTATTAAATTTCCGGCAAAATTTAATATTTTTTAGATAATCGAATTCGCACACGCTGCAGTAGCCGGATGCTTCGATGCTTCGCTTCTCACCAGTTTGATTGTGTGTTCAATTCTTCAATATCCTTGCTTAACGCCACAACCCGACGTGATCTGTATACACAACACACACTCTCCCATAGTAAACAGGACTTTATTACTAGGATCACAACTTCCGCATAGAGCACGGGCACACTCGCCTGCTCCGATGTTCTCTCGTTCACTCGTTCCTCGCTCCGTCGTTCGCTCACGAAGTTGATTGTAACCGAGTTACTGAGGAGGGAGTAGTGTGGCGTTTCTAACAGATACACACACAATACACAATCAAAAAGTGAAGAGCAACGAAAGAAAATCGAATAAGAAAATGCAATCGTCGTATACCGAGCAATTAATATAGCAATTCCACATCAGTTGAGTATATTTGAATTTAGATATCGAATTCGTATACGCGGCAGTAGACCGATGCGTTAAGCATTGGTTCAATTTTTAGTGATTCTCGCCGTCATATCATCAGTTCGAATCACACGTTCTTCGCTAACGTCGCAAACGCTATAGATTCATGCCACAATCTCAGACAGTGAACAAAGAGTATTATTTGGAAGTTATGAAGTTATGCGTGAAGCAGTTCCCAAAAACGACCAAATGCGAGGCGAGCAACTCATTGAATTTGCACAATGATAAGGTACTGTCACCGTGACTTTTTGACCAAATGTGGAACGACCACCCCCTAAAAATCACCGAATTCGTGTCATTTGGATCCCCGAAAATTCTTTCTGTTCAATCGAGCTAAAAACAAAGCAATACTATGGAAATCGCATCTCTCGTCCATAATAAGAGCCCCCATATCAAACCTCCTCCTACGGGATTTTCTACTAGCTCAACACCCACCCTCGCAGCTGTTCTCTGTGCGGGTCCATAACCCCCCGTCCCTGCCCTTCCCCCTAGTTCCACCTCAAATTTCATTAACAAAACGAGAACCAGGTATCCAACTTTCCGCAGATTCCATGTTAAGAACTTGTGGGGAGGAAGTATTGTGCCTAACACGGACACTCCGTTCAACTTCCTCTTCCATCATAAATTGTTCGCCGCGTAAAACACCGAACCGAAAGAACGATTAGGTAAACACATCTAGGAACGCCGAAGGCACTGCAACACGGAAATTAAACACACGAATTGAAAGGTGATCACCGACTTTTTATTACTTTACTTTGAACTTAATATTAAATTGACTTGATTTTTTTATAATTGTAAACAAGGTGGAAACACTAGTTCTTAACACGACTTCGAGTATTTTCGCGTCCTCGGCGGACGACGAGGAGCGGGAGCGGCAACGACCGTGGCGATGGGCGGATGCAAATGGACTTAGCGACAATCTTCTCGTACAGAGCTGATTTGCTTACCAAGGGAAATTTTTGGGTGCAATTCCCCTTCACTAGGGAAAAGAATTTCCTACCACAAGAGAAAAGTAAAGTCTCTCTTGGTAGAACAGACAACCAGATCTCGTAATGGAGATCATGGTGGTGTGTGTGAGATCGTTCAGATCTGATGTTGTTGACACGTGCTCGAAGGCAATGGAACAACGAAGCAGGCAGGCGGCGAAGACAAAGGAGGAAACGACCAAATGCATCGTTCGGTAATGCGGGTCATTGTTTACGCGATGCGTCGTCGCTATTATCGACGTTGGGAAAAATGTGCTAATGGGAATGGTGGCAAAAACAAATCCCTTGCCTGCATTTGTATATGCAGGGTATTTAGTTTGTGGCGACGGAATGGATGATTGTTTGTCTATTGAACAACGAATCGCTGGTCGGCTTGTTGCAGCTGTAAAAACAAGCCGCCCGATATTGCATTTCAAACGATAACAATGGGTGCCGAATGGTTTGTATTTATGGTGCATATGCACATTAAGGAACTATTTTAAGAATTTTAGATAATGCGTTGTATACATTAAATGTCCTTGAAAAAGGAAAATGTCTTTAGGTGCCAATGCAAATGCATTGGCGGGAAACAATGGGAGTTGGGTTGTAATAATGGGGGTTCTGCCTGATAAGTTAAGAAAGAAATCTTACCGAGAATTGTATGCGAAGAGATGCATGAAAGGTAAGTTTTCTTTTCCAGGGGCTTTTTACATTACAGATTTGATCTCTTTAAGGCGTAAAGCATTTCAGATGCTAATGCGATTGTATTAGTGAAATTAGGAGATTGGGTGGAAATTATGGGGGTTTTTTAGATAAGCGAACCGTGGGGTTTGGCGGAACCGCCACAAACTCTCCTCAACTTTTTCTCTCTAAATTCTCAGCTGCATCTCCAGGTTTTGTCCAGTTATCCGACGCCTATAATGACACTTCTAGCACCACAGCAATATTCCCTGACATTGCACCCAGCTTTTCCTCCCGCAACTTTTTGCTCCTCTCGACCCACTTCCAATCCCCTTATACTTCCCTTAGTAAAGATCAGACTCCCCCGAATGTCGTTTCGGAATTTCCAAACTTAGAGATAGAAAGACATATGACAACATTCATATCTTTCTACCGTATCTTCATGACAAATCGGATTCTGTCGACTTTGAAGGTAAAACTAGAACTAGCGTCATGGGCTCTATTCAGCAAAAGGGTTTGTTACATACTTAAACCCCCCCTAATAAGCTTAATGATTCGGGGGGTTTTAATTATGTAACAAAATTGTTAAAATTGTTTGCTACAAAATTGTTACATAATTAAAACCCCCCGAATCGTTAAGCAGATTCGGGGGATTTTAATTATGTAACAGGTTTACCCGCCGACATTCCCGAACTCCTAAATCTGTTCCGAAATTCCACGAAAACTTTAATTTGTCTCCGCGTTCGGACACTATGTTCATTCTAAAAGAATTTCATATCTCCAACGGAGCAAAGCAGACGGCGATACGTCCTTTTTTTATTCGTTACTAAGGTTCCAGCTACCCTATTCTCCGCAATAACCCATCGCAATACTCCTCTTACCTTCTACCCTCAGAATGTAAGAGGCCTTCACTAAAAAACGAACACCGTTCTACAAAATTCTCGCGTTCTACCTTTCAACATATACGCCCTAAACGAAACTAATTAAATCTCCAGCATTAATAACCAGGAATTATTCCCTCCCAGGAATTATTCCCACCACCAAACGAAACTAATTAAATCTCCAGCATTAATAACCAGGAATTATTCCCTCCCACCTATAAGGTCTACCGGGACGAAAACTCTGATCGACCCATTGCTGATTCTCCCTCTCGTGCCGTGGTCATAGCTATCAACAGTAACCACGATTCATCACTTATTGCTATATCCGTTACATATATGCTTGATTATGAATCACCTTTATACTACCCCGCAAATCACTTTATATTGTTTGACCATCCCAAGCCATCAAAGCATAGGAACTAGCTGTCAACGCAAGTGTCCACATAATTCAGCTTTTTCGTGATTTTAACTTGCCACAGTTAAAACGGACATTGTCTGGCGATCATCATCATCATCATCGGCCCTACAACCGGGAACCGGTCTTGGCCTTATTTAGCAAGTCCTGAGGCTCATTAAATTTTCCATAATGGTTTGTTTTTTCCGGGCAAGGTTATTAGTCTTGCGCCAGAGGCTCCCCGACGGGGAATCGAACCCCGGTCTCCCGCGTGACAGGCAGGCATACGATTGTCTGGCGCTCATTCTTCCTATATTTCCTATCCCACTTCTACAAAGGAATGTCTATTCATCGATTTTCTAGCTGACTTCAACCTCTGTCAAGTTAACAATGTTTTAAATTTCATGAGTAGGCAACTAGGCCTTATCTTCACAACCGACCCCATCAATTCTTCAGTTTCACTCAGTCCCCTAGGCCTCTCAACCATTGATAACCACTCAACATATTTTCTCAACAACTCGCTATCATCTACGCCCCCCAGTAATTCCTACTACTGGGATTTTCACAAAGCAAATTTCCAGCTTATCAAGGATTATCTAAGTAGACTCTCGTTCAACTACGAAGAATCATCTGTAGACTATGCTATTATATACTTTTACGCAGAAGTTTACAATTCTATCTCGGGCAACGTTCCTTATTCTCGGCATAAAACGTCAAAGTTATCAACCCCTTGGTACAATCACAGGCTTCGTTCCTTCCGCAATAAAAGGAACAAGGTGTGCGGCAGTTTCTTCGCGAAGTGTACGGTTAACAATTATTCTAAGTTTCCCGTACTTGATTTCCAGTTTACCGAACTTTACAATAAGCTTCACCAAATCTATTTAATCGATACACAAACTAACCTAAAAAACCTTTAAATCTGAAACCTCAACAGAACTACTTACTATTGCTAATCTCTTAGCTTAATCATTTCAAACAATCTTTCACCAATGAGTCTATAGCGTTTGGGATGATAGTGAAGAACGTGTGATTCGAACTGACGTTATGACAGTTATAATCACCAAAAATTGAACCAAAGCGCAACCCCTCAGGCCACTGCCGTGTGTACGAATTCGATTTCTAAACTCAAGTAATCTCGACTGATGTGGAATTGTTATATTATCGCTATGATATACGGCTCTGATGCATTTTCTTATTCGATTTTCGTTCGGTGTTCTTCACTATCTGCTTGTGTATTGTGTGTGTATCTGTTTGAAACGCCACAAGTCCTTTGCCCCCGACTCTTCGTATTTCGATTATATACTCGTACCTCACTTCTCCCTCGGCCCGGCATTCCATACTCGATTGCAAACAAATTACTCCAAGTCAACGACGAATTTACACCGGGTTCCGATGGTATACCTGCTATTTTCCTTAAAACTGCTCATCTATTTTTTCAGTTTGCCTTTTGAAAACCGTCTATCTATCTCTATCTCTCTCAAGGTTAATTCCCCAATATTTGGAAAACCCCCTTCATCACCCCAATACACAAAAGAGTGCTCAAATGCGCTGTCACGAAATATCGTCCTATTACTAGGCTTTGTCAAATATCCAAGCTTTTAAAAGCTTTGTGTACGAAACGTGAAGCTTCACTGCAAATACCTCATCTATCCTAGACAACACGGATTTCTTGCAGGCAGATCAACACCTATGAGTAGGGCGTTAGAATATACTCACAGCTAGGCCGGTTTGTTGTAAGAGGCGACTAAAGGCCGAGTCGTAGTTGGGGTCCCAACGCCCTATCGCCCGGTAAAATACCACCCCATTAAGCTATGCTCCATGAAATGGTCGGGCGCAATCCCTGGCCATCTTTCGGATCTTGGCTGATCGACCGATTCGAGAAAAGGTTGGATAGGTGGTAAGTCGGTCCCAAGCTGAGATACCGCCCCGTCACGCTGTACATTCTGCAATATCATCATCACGCGAGTGTTCCCGGAGCGTTACAACCTGCAACTGTTCAAAAAGAACTGCAACAGTTATTTGATGGCATCTCGGGGCGCCCACTCGGCGCTATAGGTTCACCTCTCCCGAGAGAAGTCTAATTAAAAAATCAAAAAAAAAATCATCATCATCATGGGTTCCGCAAGGCAGCCATCTAGGTCCCCTCCTATTTATCCTTACCATCAATGATGTTGACTCCATAATTAAATACTCATCCATCTCCCTCTATGCGGACGACGCCAAACTTTACAAAACGATCATCTCTCCTCTCGAGGCCTCACTTCTCCAAACGGACCTCTTCAGCTTCTCAACTTGGTGCCGTTATAACTGCCTTGAACTCAACGTTGTCAAATGTCACTCCATCACCTGCACCCGCAAATGCCCCCCTTGCCCCCCCCCCCCACGTTCCTACGCCCTGCTAAACCAGCAGATATCATCTGTACCCTCGACACGTGACCTCGGAATCTTATTTGACAGGGAGCTTAGCTTCATCCCGCATATTGATGATATTATTCTTAAGGCCAACTCTGTCCTTGGGTTTGTGAAACGCTGGTCTAAAAGATTCTCTAATCCTTACGTTTCCCGTTCTCTCTACATAGCCTACGTCCGCCCCCTTCTTGAATACGCTAGTCAGGTTTGGTCTCCATACTACTCGTCCCATGTACGCAGAATCGAAAGCGTGCAACGTCGTTTTCTGCATTTTGCCCTCCGCGGACTGAACTGGGTGAATACTCGGATTCTCCCCCCATATACTAGCCGGCTCCATCTGATCAACTTCAACATACTTGAGGAGCGCAGAACTCATGCTGATATCCTTTAGGTCCACCGTCTCCTTTCAGGCACAATCAACTGTCCAAGCTTGCTCTCCACCATTGCACGTCACACTAATCCCCGTAATCTGCGAAACCCTCATCTCTTCTATCAGCCCATCCACCACACTTCTTACGGCTCTAATGAACCCATTTCGCGAATGCCGTGGCGGGCAAACTCCTACCCTACCTCCTACGATTTCAACTTTAAATGAATGAGTGATAATTGATGGATAAGCCCAGTAACCAACTCGCCAAACATACCCCCCCCCCCCCCTCGCCGCTTTTTTTTCTTTTTAACCATAGTTTATATTCTTATATATAGTTTTAAGATAGTTGTTAAGTTTTATCGCTTGTACTAAGCTAAATATATGAGGGTTCTGCTATCATCACCATCATCGGATCTATAACCGGGAACCGGTCTTGGCCTTATTTAGCAAGTCCTGAGGCTTGTTAAATTTTCCATAATGACTTGTTTTTTTTTTCAGGCAAGGTCATTAGTCTTGCGCCAGAGGCTCCCCGATGGGAAATCGAACCCCGGTCTCCCGCGTGACAGGCGGGTATACTAACCACTAAACTATCGAGGAACCACGATATCGGTGATATCGGGGGACTATGTCAGTGGGAACATCATGCAAATATGTTGATAAATAACCGAACTTTGAGAAATTCGTCATCGCATCGTAATCGGGTTCATTATCTAAACACGGTCGATGTTCGACTGATGACGGCATTTCGTAACATCGGGGACATCGGTTTCACCAATGCGAATGTAAACGGCGTCCATCAATATTTGTAAACTGCGAAACCTGATAGCCTTGACCTAACTGAGACCCAGGTCGATTCGTCAACTGATTTGACATATCTTCGTTGCTTAGGATATGACTTACATTCGAGTTTCCGTTTTAAGGGTGGAGTCTGCGTCTTCGCACAAGCCGATCTGGCTTGGCAGAGGATGGAGGCGTGGTGGTCAAGATCGGCCGCATTGGATATCTCCAAGGCTTTTGACCGCGTCTGGCGCGGGGCATTGCTGGGCAAGCTTCGTTCATACGGTTGTAACGTCTCTAACAGATACACACACAATACACAGGCAAATAGTGAAGAACACCGAACGAAAATCGAATAAGAAAATACATCAGAACCGTATACCATAGCGATAACATAACAATTCACATCAGTGGAATATAGTTGAGTTTAAAAATCGAATTCTAAACACGGCCAGTAGCCTGATGTGTTACGCATTGGTTCAATTTTTGGTGATTCTAACTGTCATAGCGTCAGTTCGAATCACACGTCGTTCTTCACTATCAATCCCAAACGCTATACGGTCTTTCCCAGCAGCTTCGCGACTGGACGAAGAGGTTTCTCATGAGTCGATCGATCCGGGTTGTTGTGGACGGCAAGTCTCCGGATTTCTATCCCGTTAATTCTGGTGTGCCGCGAGGTTCTATTTTGTCTCCAATCTTGTTTTTGGTTTACATAAATGATTTGTTGGGATTAACGGCTAACAAAGTGTTGCGAGAAGAAGTTTGGCGAGAAAAACTGGATAATTTTATTATCCTAGGACCAATTTATTTATTCGTTTTTTGAACACCTTCCTGATGTAAAGTTTATAGTAAAGTTTATAGAAAAATTAATATCTAACATCTCAAATAGAAGCGACTCCACGCATTAATCCGCGACCAAGTGAACACTTACCTCGCGCTATAGGGCGCTTTAAGGAGAGCAGTACTTCAATTAATGAGGAGACGCCAATTGATGGCAAATCGATTCTGTTTTCTTGTTCTTTCCACAAGTGACAATCATCAACTGTATAATATCAATGCAGGCACAAATTTCACCGTGGGAATAATAAAAAGTAGACACGATGAGTATGGCAAATTGTTGACCGCAAGAGCTTAAAGGAAACGACTATTTAACAGTTTAAGTTTAAGAGCTGCTAGTTCTCATGATGTACCAGTTGGATTTACTTCAAAAATGCCGACCAACCGACAAGTAATAAGAACGATAGACAACAGTGTGAATTGGGTAATTGCCAACATAGCTCATCATTCTCAAACCATACACTCATATCTGACCCGATCTCTTGGTGACAGATCATCTTGCGACAAGTAGACTAAGCACATTGTTGGCAGGTGAACAAAGAACCCTCTATATACAGTGCAAACGCTTGTAGCTGAGCACTCCACAAGTCTTTACCAACTTTACCGCCGTCGACAATATGGGATGCTCTTGCCGTACTGTATGGTGCGACATATTTCGCGTACCCTGTTGCACTTTCGTCACCGAGATTGTCCTAAATCTTCTCACAGATCGTGATTGTGAAATCAACACGCACTGAATGGAATACTTTTATGAAAGTTAACCCTCAGGCTTTACGACGCAGACCCTATTAATGTTTGCCATCATTTTGTGGTAATGAGCTTTAACATTTGTCCCCGGCTTAGTTTGCGAAACCCTCGTGATGGGTTTTTAAAAAACCAGGAACCTCGTAATTGAGTAATAAATGACGAGAAAATTAAATATGAAATGAAAGTAACAACAATGAGAAAACAACAGATAATTCAAATGGTATTTCCTCTCGTATGGGATACTCATCTGAAGAGGTTCGGTTTATGGGATTGCAGTTAAGGTGAATCTGAAATGTCACTTAACCTATGTTACCTCTTTTAACTTCTGTGTATCGTTGTTGCGTAGTAATTTTTTAAACGTCGCATCGGTTGCCAGCGTGACATGTAAATTAATCAGCTTGAGGTGCATCCGAGCACACACAACAGCACCGCAGAAAGGATCGTGTACAGGATGCGATATCCTGTTACCAATTTATTCTGACAATGCTTCAAGTTCAGTATTTTCCGATTTAACGATTCCAGTTCTTTTTTTTTATTTTGTAGCTGTTGTATTTTAATTTTCATAATTACCTCATCAAGTTGACTGATGACGCAATGAATCTTTTTTTTGTGATATTTTTTCTTCACCATGACATTCTTTGAACTGAGTTTTATATGGAAGGAAGAAGAAGGTAAATTAGTCACTCGCCCCATGCATCCGGAGTGGTGTTCTATCTCTCAACCACAACCCCTTTCTTAGACAATTTATTAATAATGCTGAACATTGAGTACGCCAACCCTCAGCGCCAACAACCCTGTATGCAAAACGCTGGTCGAGAAGACGGAAAGACAGAAGGGCACACGAAGAGAATAATAGTATCAGCGAACCAATAAGGTGTGTGTGGAAATAATTAGGAATATATCAAAGGACACATCAAGGAGAATACTACAGAGAATTTTTGATTGATACCAACATTGTTCAGTTTGGTCAGCCAGTACCAAACATAATATCATGGCGGGGAATAGTCTTACAATTTCTTAAAGCTTCATATTACACCTGGAAGTGTATTGCAACAGGATTAGTTTCATAAATAATCAATTTCAGTGTGTTTTCATTTTGTGCTCGAATAATTCCAATGAAATCCTTTAACGAGGATTACATGCACGTTCTCGTTGGTGTGTTCTCTTCCTCAACAGGACACCACACGGAGGGATGGTCAATAGTTTTCTCTTGACCGAAACTCAAACTGGTCATTGGTCAAGTCGTATAGACGAGTTTTACATGCCTATACATCATTGTTATCCTTGATGTGTCCGTTGAGAGATCAGAGGTCATCCGAGAACTGGACGATGGCAGCAGGGAATTTTAAACGATTTCATTTTTTATATTTTTTTTATTTCTTCTGCTTCTTACTATTTGAAATGCGATGCGCGCCCCAGTAGAAGCATGGCGAGTGTTAAATCTCCCTAACCATGGATAACCTTGTCAAGCTCATGGGAATTCACTTAGACTGTCCGTTGGGCTTCCCGACACAAATCCTGATATATGATTCATTTTAAAGTAAAAAATATGTATAAGCAATGAGGGTCGTATATTGACCAATTGCGCGATTTTGGCGGTAAAGTACAAAACGACACAAGGTAATGTTCTCAAGGTCGCCAGTGATCCAATAGCTCCTTGCTTCATTTCTACCTCCGGCCTTCGTGTTTGATTTTACTCCAGGGTGTGTGTTCCACCCCGTGTGTGGGTGGAGAATTCATCGGCACATGTGTGATGCTCCATCCAAAAGATTTATATGCCTCTTTGATTGCTGCCGATGGCGACACACATATTCGCTGCTTTGATCTCCTTCCCATCACACCGCGACTTAGCAAGTCACATGAAAACCAAACAAAAAAAGAAGAGAAATAATGAAAATAAATTTCTCCATAGTGGTCGATTGGTCGTCTTGTTCTTCCTTTTCGTTTTGAATTGCCATTGAATCGACATAAATCACATCCTCGTTGTGATAGATTCTGTAGCTTACAAGCCCGGAGGTCGATCGCAGATACTTAATCCTCTTCATCACGTCAACTAATTAGCTGGTGAAATAGTTTTTCATTTGGGATACACTTAAGCACGCGTCGGAGCAGTAATTCGACTTTATGTCCTACCAAGAGTGTTTTCCGGAAAAATGTAGAAGGAAAGAAAAGAAAATACTGATGACGATGACGATGACGACGGCGTTGAGTTGAAATGATGATGAAGACATCTTCTATTGCGAGTCAAAGGGATAGAGAAAACTACCAGAGTACGTTGTTAACATTGCATGCGGAGTGTTTGATCCAAGCCGAACTAAACTATAAAAAGTCACTGGTTCTGGTTCTGCTTCTGTGTTCTATCAACGTCTTAAGATGCGATATACCACGTTACTGGACCACCAAAGATACTCGGACTCTTCTACGAACTGAGCTATAAGTACGGGTATTCTCTAGAACTACCGGATAAAGCTGGAGATATGTTACTTGCGATATTAAGATTTCTGGGCAGTTAACTATTTCCGGTAGAAATTCGGACCCCCTGTGACAACTATTTACACTTAGGGTTACTAATAGACTCATAACCTGACAACGTTGATAAGAGTATGTCGATGAAGCTAAGTACTGAGAGAAGCTTGACAAACAATTATGATCAGTAGTTTCCTTTCATAGGAAGTAATCAACTTCCTCCCAAATGGCATTAGCTACAGCGGTATATTGCTTTAGCAGCCTTTTCTGACTTTAGCAGACTTACTAGTTTTAGTAGCATCTCTATTAAGATTATGTATACGAGGTCTTACACTACAGAAGCTTCTTTAAAGATCAATAACATACCATTACACTGTGATTGTAGCCACAAGGCCGAAAAGCGACAAAGACAAATAAATTCCAAATACAAAAGCCCACATATTACGATTTATGGTATTTGAAATTCGACTAAGATTTAAATTCATGGGAGTCTATATATTGAAACATAACTTGTTGCAACCATTTTTTTTAAGTTTTAGCAAAGTTTAGTTAATAGATGATTTACTTATACGTACTTTTTTCATACTAAACAAAATAGTTAAATAAAAAAATTAATATATAAAAAAATTTTCTCCGGGCGGCCAAAATACCCTATCTTCTATGCTAGAGTTGGAGCAAGTCGTCATTGAGGCATTTGTCTCGCATTTTATATTAGCTAACTGTGTATTATAAAACAAGCAAAAAAATACTCACGCTTCTGACAGCTGACTAAGCAAATGAATTATAACTTGGTCCACATGAGTGTGTCTTTGATAACAGTACTTAAATCTTTGGGTTCTGTTATTTATCTTAGATAGCATGACCTGTACTTTCGCCCTTATTAAAGCAACATTTTTAAACGGATCTCCACACACACGCCCGAGTATAGTGCGGTGATATTGTGGCGGTTCCGCCAAACCCCACGGTTGCTTTCCTGAAAAACCCCCATAACTTTCACCCAATCCCCTAACTTCACTAATGCAATCGCATTAGCACCTTAAATGCTTCACACATCAAATAGATCCAATTTATATAACCTAAAAGTACCTGTAAGATAATTCTTACCTGCATTCATTTATTTGAATTCAAAATTCCTCTTAAGAATTCTGTTCCAAACAGCATATCCCTGAAAAGAAAACTTATCGGTTCACATATCATGTAACCATCCCAACCAGGGATAATGATCATTGCGTCGCCTATTCCCAGCTTCATTCATGTGTACAACAAATCCCTTTTTATACACGTTGGCTGGCGACTTTTTTCTTCCAGCAATAAAATACCCAAGCAGCTGCATTCAATTAGCGCAATCGACGCTGAAGCCAATTTCCCTAACTCGCACCAAGTGCAAACAAAGAACGCTGTTCCTCCATAGGATTCCTGGCGATACCATAAACAATCCATATCGTTTGTGGTATCCCAAACGAAGTTTTCATTTAATGAGTGGCTGCTATTTATCCAGCTGACCCTCATTATCGAACGATGCATAGGTCGCTTTTCTCTTTGTATCGTAATTGCCCTGAATCCATCGCTCATGACCTCGATGCATAATCAAACACAAACCATTAGCATCCCACGAAATTCGATTTGTTTGTTTCAACGAACACACATCTCCTGGATGCACATTATGCCCCTTCTTGGTGTTTCAGATTCATTATCATGGCTTCGACCCACGAAAAGAATCGATGTACACATATACACATATACATGTGTACCATGACGATCTCCTTTATGAGATCCGGTTATCACCACAGTGGAAGCGAATGGACCCAGAATTTCCTTAGCCAGTGAATTGAATCTTGATGTCTAATTCCATCCGCTCACCACAATGGTCACGCAATCTCCCGCTCCTCGTCGCGCGTCGAGGACGCGAAAAATCACCTAGTCGTGTGTGTAATAGTTTAGAATTAATAAGAAATCAATTAAAATATCAATTTAAAATACTTGGATACATCCAAACCAAATGACAGTGTTTATAATCAATAACATAATAATAAACTAAATCAGTGTGTTATTCTTTCCTGTGTTGGTGTTTCTGAGTTTCGTTTGTGTTCCCTCTCGGTGCGCCTATTTTCCCCTCGGTGACATTTTGCTGTTTTTCTTTCGGTCTACAGCAGACACTTAGAACTGGTGGAGACGAGATACGAGGGTTGCCTTTTATATTTCGGGATTAGAGAACAAAAATAAATATTGATCATCGAAAATCACTTTATTGTTTTTCAAAATATTCCCCATGAAGATCTATACACTTTTGCATGCGTTTGAACCAATTGTCGAAGCAATTTTGCCACTCTGATTGAGGTATCTCCAACACATGCATTCTGAATGCAGCAACCGCTTCTTCAGGTGTCGAAAAACGTTGACCTCTCAGTTTGTTTTTTACGTACGGGAATAAAAAGAAGTCATTCGGTGCCAAGTCACGACTATACGGCGGATGACCCTTCAAATCGATGTTTTGGGTGCTCAAAAATGCAGTTGTCGAAGCCGATGTGTGAGAGCTCGCATTGTCGTGGTGAAGAGTGATCCGTCTTCGGCGGTTGGTTTTCCTGATTTCTTGGAAGACAACTGGCAAACAAATGGTTGTGTACCACTCAGAATTGACTGTTCTGCGTTGTTCTAGTGGTACGGTTGCGACATGTCCAGTTTTTCCCAAAAAACAGGCGACCATTTGCTTGGAAGTGCTTCGTGCGCGAACAATTTTTGTTGGATTTGGCTCATCTTGAAACACCCAGACAGTCGACTGCTGTTTACGTTCGGGCTCATACGCGTAAATCCACGATTCATCACCTGTCACGATGTCATAGACGTGTTTCGAAGCACCGCGACCGTATTTTTTGAGCATTTCTTTCGACCAGTTGACACGAGCCTTTTTTTGGGCGATTGACAAATTGTGTGGGATCCAACGCGAACACATTTTTTTGACAGTCAAATGTTTATGCAATATTGAATGTATGCTGTTCCCACTAACGCCTAAGGTTGTCTCAATCTCACGATAGGTCACATGACGATCTTCCAATATCAGTTCGCGCACAGCATCAATGGTTTTCGGAACAACAACTGATTTTGGACGACCTTCACGAAATTCATCTTGGAGTGAACTACGACCACGATTGAATTCACCATACCATCGATAAACACTGGTCCTTGATGGAGCTTCATCGCCAAAAATTGAATTAAGTTCATCCATGCACTGTTGCTGAGTTAATCCACGCCGAAAGTTGTAAAAAATAATCGCACGAAAATGTTGACGATTTAATTCCATTTTTGGACCGAGATGAATCTTTTAAGTTACTGTAAACAACACAAATAGCGCTCGATGTCAAAACGTTCTGAGTTCGTATAACCTCAAAAATGTCCAACTTTACGACAGAGCTGTCAATTGCCGGATTGCAACACTAGGGTTGCCAATTCCCGAAACATAAGAGGCAACTCTCGTAGAACGCTACGCCTATGCTGGCGTCGCGACTTCGTACCCCACAATATCTATGGAATTCTTGCCGTAGTGTGAAAATTGTGTGGAAGTGTACAGTGCGGGAAAACCTTATGCCCTTTCCTTCCCTTGTATTTGTTTCTTTTTCGCACCTCTGTTGCGTCTCTCAAGCATCGATACTATCGATTGATTTATAATGTTTGGAGAGTTTTGGTGTTTGAGTGGCGTAATATTCGTCATGGAAGGGATCTGACCTGGTTTTCGGCACGAATCTAGTGGGGCACCTACTATAAGGGCATAACAGCTGTAGTGGTTGCTTTCGCTCATCTATCACTGGTTCCAACTTGTGTGCTTTTCTGATACGGTATTGATTTTCTCGTCCAGGAACGGGAATTTCACGTCGATCTTTGCAACATTCGCGGCCCAAGATGCAATTTCTGCTCTGTGCCTGCCCACTTCTCTAACCGGAAACCAGCAAACCTAGCACTTAGGTAATTATATTGTGAATATAATTACCTAAGTAATAAGTAATACAGAGTAATAACTAATACAGATGTTTCTGTTTTTACTATACCCGGTTATAACATAGTGCCTTTGTTCCTTCCACATACATACTAAGTGATATTATTTATCAGTTTGTGCCACAATATGGGCTCTGCTCCAATCCAGAATTTAATTTCTCGTGGCTAAAACTTCACGTTCGTAGGCATATCATACATTACTGCTTTCTTTGTAGAAGTCCAAACGTGGATATAAACGCATCCTTTAAAGAATTTGATGCTCTATCTGATTCTATCGATAAGATCTTGACCCTTTATTCGCACACCCAATTGTTATTGCGAGTGATTTCAATGTGCATAACTCTCACTCCTGACACACAACATCTGAAGGTGCTTTGCTGATTCAAATAATTTAACTCAACTCCTCAATGAGCCAACACGGGTACCAGATGTAGACGGTCATTCCGCCAACACACTGGACCTATTTCTCACCTTCCACCCGAACAGATAGACAATTGAAGTTTCTTCGCCTACTTTTAGTTTACTACTCGGGATTATGGCGACTGCTTTGGTTGTATTAAGTGGAATTTGAGTCCTGTAGTACGCATGCTGTGGCGTGGAAAGTTCGGGATAGCTCTCCATTCACCCGAACTTGAAAAGGTATGTTCCGAACGAATTGGTAGATGATACCACACAGGTAGATGATGCCACAAGTGTTCAACAATTTAAAGACGAGACATTGGATCCACGTAGTGTGAAAAGCGTTTTCAACGTCCAGGCCCAACGCAGTGATGGGTTCCTTGTTAAACTGGCGCACACAGACGTGGTTTTAAAATACGTAAAGAGCCATAGTGGTGCTGTGCGCTCTTCTAAATTCAAGTTGGAAGTCAGGTACGAATTCTTGGCACGGATAAAGTTGTTTAGCTTCTCGTATATGAACTCTTCATATATTTTGCTGATGCAAATGAGACGCGAAATAGTTCGAAAGCTTGAGGGGTGATACGTCGGCTATCGGACAAACAATAGCATGCTCCCAAGCTTGGGGAAAGTTCCCCATATTGTAGGCATGGTTGAAGAATGGAGAGTTTTATAAAGAATAAGGCAGAAAAAGCCTTCGCAACGAGTGGTACGACATATTGTCGATACCAGGTGACCTCTTAGGGTTTCGAGATTTAACTAGGTTGTGAAGGGTATTTGGTGTGAGGAAACAGTAACCATTATCACGTGCTTCGTCGAAATATGAAGTGTTAGCTGCATTGAAGACAATTGGCTCATTAAAATTTTCTAATTTCCTGTGGTCCCCTGAAGTAATGATTGCATTAGTATCCGGGTCGCCATCCTCGAGAGTGAGTCTGTGATAATTTTCAAAGGCCTCTCCGATGGTGTTTGCTTTATTGGTGTTATTATTGACAACAACACCATTGTGTACCACATATCTTGTTAACATTTTATTAACGTGTTGGGGTTCTCTATACTACATGGAGAAGCAACCCACAATTTCAACCTAACTTCGACCGCCTACAGCGCGTCACATTATCCCCTATCCCACCGTTTAGCTATTTTACCTGTAAAAGAAAGCATAGCTGAATTCATTATTCTATGCAGATAATGCAGAATTGAATCCAGCTCCCTTTTGCCATACGGCAACAACATATCATTAACCCTATGAGATTTCTACCGGAAATCTCAAAATCATATTGGTTAGCAACAACTAAATCTAAACAAACGACGCTGTTGCATCATAGCAAAACCGCTGGGGTTATTTCAGCGTCTTTGAGTCTGGTTCTCACGCTGATTATTTCCCAAGCATCAGCGGCGTTGTGGGTGTTCGTTATTGTACCAGACATGGGCACTAGTTAAACTCAACACCCAAACACTTACCATTGGTTTCTCTGAAATTTCGCCACGAAACAAATCAATTCAAAACAAGCGAAGGTAACAAATAGTCTTGCAGGTACTTCTCATCGAGGGTTCTTTATTTAAATTTGCGTTATGGCATCGGCACATGCGCATAACAGGAGACGTTCACGACTTAATTCACTAATCTAGTAACAAGGAGTTCACAATATAATTCCTTAATCTATTAGCTGGTGGGCGCCTGCACTCCTTCAGGATCGTGATAATGTTAACGGAGCTCACTTCAACGAACAAAACGAATTTCTCGACTAGGTGGTAAAACGGTAACACTGCATTCCAACTCACTTATTCCGACCGTGTTAAATCCGAATTGACTACTTGTCATGACGCGGCGGGTAAAAATGCAACGCTAAGCGGGTGCGACTGTCCGCTGTGGCGATAGAAATCTGACTCAGATGATGCAACTTACATCCATCTGCTCGATGGCCACGAATTGCATCGATAGGGAAGGATTGTGTATGTGTGCGTATAGCACAAGTACGTTGCCCTTCAGCCTGGATATCGGCGACGACAAAAGTGCACCTAAATAAACATAGGCTGGTGTAATGAATTGGTATTATAGAGATATGCGATGACGAAAAATCGCTGAAGGGAGAAATAGGTTTCTGTGTCTTAAATAATCAGAAACGCTATTTCGAGGGCCATAAATCTTTGATGACCTGCGCCTGAGTACGAAATAGGTTTTTGCTTCAAGATACACCAAAAACGCTATTTCAAGGGTCACGATGATATGCACATCGTGTTTACTTAGGCGTTCATGCTAATGCCATTGTAGGCTATAGATTTTTTCGTAGCGATAAGCAATCCGATGGTTTGCTCGCCTATGACCTAGGCTATGGTAGCTTTTGTTTGTTTTACAGGCCGGAGCATCGTTAGCATGATTTGGGCTATGATTGTCTAACGGCAATCATATTAGTGCCCAAATCCCATGATCGGTAGATAACCGACAAAGGAAATTGGTCGCAAGTGTTGCGAACCTTGGGACTGGGGCAATAAATGGATATGAACCGTAGCAAGAAACCATCGGCTACAGCTATGTCAACAATTACGCTGGCCAGCTAGTATTTATCTATTATAATTGCTGACAAGCCGAGCCGATGGAGATATGGTACGGATCATAAACGGAAAAATTCAATGTGATGCATGCCTTAATGAGGTTTAACTTTCAGGTGAAAGGTATTTGAAAGACAGCTTCAGCTGCTCGAATGCAGCTAAGTATTATGGGTTTGGAAGGTGGTTAATTTAAGAGGATGGGGGGTTCTTTGGGAATGTATTGAAGAACCACCACAGCGTCCTATTGACTTTCCCCAGACACTCTATTCGCTGGGGATCAATGATCTCTTTTTATAGGTGAATAGCAAAATACCATTTTCCTCTCCTTTCCATTTTTATCTTCCCCTAGTTCAATGTACTCTGAGATCACCACAGTCACCGCACCATGTCAGTGGGTCATCCTCAGAGGCTGCATTGATACACGCACACCAAAGCCTGATCAACCCTGGGTTATTGTGCTTTTCCTTTTAATTACTTCATCCTTTCTACGCCCATCGACCGTCGAACGAATACACGTGTTTATTCACCTCAATGAGCGGGGAGAATTGCGCGATTACCATTGGCTGATCGGTGCGCAAAATCCAAATTTGATCCCTAATTGGGATTAGTCACATCTCAACCACAACCGCGGCAGGTCACGCCGCTCGGAGGAAAATTTAATTTCGCGACCTTTAAAGCAGTCGATATCCATCCACCGCTGCGTGCACACGCGCTGAGTCGAATTTCAACCGCTGTCGGAGTCAAGTCGAGTTTTTAATCACTGAGGTTCGCTTATACCACATCGAAGTACGTCTCCGCGCGAGTATCAAAGTTTAGTGAAATATAATTATTTCTCATTGTTTTCGTTTAAACCCGTATTATAGAAATAAAATACCAAAAATGTGTGTAAACTAAAATAAAACAAATAAAAAAAGAACATTTGAACAAAAAAGAAAAAAGACATCGCCTAGTGTAAACTTAAATAAAAAAAAAGAAAAAGAACATTTGACAAAAAAAAACAACACGCCCGCGTTTTTATTTATTCCTGCCACTCTTGGATATCTTGTGGACGTTTAGCAGCTTTTTTTTACTCGTGACGTGTTGGGGATAAAGTGAACCAAGTACCCGTGTCCGGTACAATACTTTGAACCCCCACAAACGTTCTCATCATCATCATCATCGGCACTACAACCGAGATCCGGTCTTGGCCTTATTCAGCAAGATCCGAGGCCCGTTGAATCTTCCATAACAGTTTGTTTTTTCGGGCAAGTTTATTAATCTTGCGCCAACCTTTCTCAGGATATCGCTGCATGCATTGGTTCACCACTTGGCGGGGGCCAAAGTAGCTATCCAGGGTTGTCACGTGGAGACTGCATGTCAATTTGGATTGAACAGGGACAAGGATCGACCTGGCCTTGGCCGAGTTGAAAGCAATCAGTGACTTTGCCCTGTATGTTCGCTTCCATCCCCCTTTTATAAACGTTCTGGTCTATCCAAATACCTTTCTGTTTGACTTATAATTGTAGGATACTATTGTTTTGGATTCACTCAACTATTTAAAAAAAAAAAGGGGGCGGCGGGAGGCCGACTTTAGTGAGACAAGGACAGATGTGTCCATCAACTTGTTTCTGGCTTCTGGTCATCTTACGATAAACAGAATCACCCACATCAGTGAGGATGTTGGACTCGGTCTCAAGATGTCTGAAAAAGAAAAAGGGGTGACGTATCTAAGGATAGTGTGGACAGGGTTAGTTCAGGTGTTCTCTAACTACTTGGATGGAGGGGTGGTGGGAAAGAAATCATACAACACCAGTAGGCCTTGAGTGCGGTAGTAAACGCTGATCATGCCTTCGGCGTCTGATAATCTACGCTTTGGTCGGTGTTTTTTTTTTTTTTTTTTTTTTGGTTTCGGTAGGCGTGTGTATTTGTGCTGTCTTGTACTGTGCGTGCGTGTTTGTAATATGTCAGCAGTAGACCCTATGGGATGGGTCCAGGAATCCTCTATATAGAGGGGAATGTTGTTGGGAAGGGCGCTTTCTTCAGTTTTGTACTAAAGAAGAAATTGTGGTGATCTGATCCGAAGAAATCGAAAGAGGGAAGGGTCAAGAACGCAAGACTCCCGTACAAGTAGGTTCTCACTGTTTTGAATGCTTTCGAGGTACTTGTATGTTAATTGTAATAAGTACTCGTCGATAGGGATAATGCAGGCACCTTCGTACAGGTGAGAGTTGGGAACTCAACTATTTACAATTTTTCCTCTCCTTATATACTACTCGGTTTTCGTCCCAATGCGCAATTGTTGTGTAGCGAGCAACGGCCGCGTGGGCTGCTATTGTAACCGTAGAATTTTTCCGCGAATCGACACAATGTTGTTTTTGATGCAGCGTCTTCGTGGGAATTGTATGATGACAGCAATCCGCAAGGGAATTATAGCGTTTGCTACGATAGTGAAGAACGTGTGATTCGAACCGACGCTATGACGAAGAAGATTGAACCAATGCTCACCAGGTCAGGGCACTGTCAGGTATACGAATTGGATCGTTATTTTTAAGTACACTCAACTGATGGGGAATTGCTGTATTAACTGCAATGGTATACCGCTCTGGTGCTTTTGCTTATTTGATTTTCGTTCGGTGTTGCTCTTCACTATTTGCTTGTGTATAGTGTGTGTATCTGTTAGAAACGCCACAGAATCTTAAACGTAAATTTCAATTACAGCCGTGTTAAAACTGTAGTACGTGATGTCGCTGATATTGTTCTAACCCACGCTGTTGCAATATATATATATATATATATATATATATATATATATATATATATATATATATATATATATATATTTATATATATATACATATATATATATATATATATATATATATATATATAAATATATATATATATATAATATATATATATATATATGAGGGTAGTCCCAGAATTAAACATCCGTTATTGCAGTTTAACACCGAGACATTTCTAGAAGTTTGGAAAGAGAAAATAGTCCGAGGGTGCTAAGGAAGCGATTCGTACTTCAAATCATTGACTTTGGAAACTGCAATAAGGGATGTGTGAACATATCTGTATTTTTTCATTTTTACAAGGTCACTGAGAGCGTTCACTATTGATGGCCATCAAACAAGTAATAAACAACTTAGCGTCTTCAAAATGGAGACTTAATTTTTTTAATGTTGGTGCTATCTACCACCATTTTAATAACTACCCCCATCTACATGTCAGGCCGATTAAATCTGGGACTGCCCTCTCCCTGTTACACACAAAAATCAGTATAAAGGTTAAAGGTTACTCACGGTTTTGCCCCGGATTTCGTTCGGCCGGGGTGTCGTTGTTGTGGTGTAATCGCCGTCTATTACCTTATCGGGGTTTCTTGTTCTTCTTGCTTATTAAATATTGTACTGAAATCCTACCGGAGTTTTGCTGGTTAGGTAGCGATGGAGGTGCACCTTCCTTTCCCTACTTCTCGATATTCACAGAATATTCGAATACAAAAAGGAGGTACTACGCCTAGACCACAAGACAGGATGAAATATCTTGGGGTCATTTATGCATCAAAAAAGAAATTTCACCAAACATGTGACCCACATCCTTCAAAGGGCCCTCGGACGGGTTAAGCAACTGCACAACATCTTGAAGTGGAGCGACATCAAAGTTAAAATTCTCAGCTAATCCGATCTGGAATATTGTACGCCTTTCCCATATGGTCCTATATATCTTCCGACCAAATGAAAAAAATTCGAGTTTTCGAAAGGAAACTCCTCAGAAGACGCGACCTAGGAGGACTGACGGTCGCTATAACCCCAACTCCACCAAGGTGGAAAATTCAAATGGTTTTTGGAGAGAGTAACACAAGAAGCTAGAGCTAACAGCCCCTTCATAATTGCTGCAGATTTGCACACTTAGACGGCAGAATGGGGCAGCACCAGGACCAACAGTAGAGGGCAGGCATTTCTCGAAGCCTTCGCAGTCCTAGATGCGGTGCCACTTAATGATGGTGTTCGAGACACGTTTATAAACGAGAGAGGCTGGTCTAAAATCGACATCACATTTGCCAGCTCCATGTTGGCCAGAAATATGGAGTGGCGAGTTTTCGACATCTACACCTATAGTGACCACCAGGCCGTGATGTACGAAATATTATCACACAGGGGATTCATCACAGGAAAATTGGCGAAGAAAGTCCAGAAAAATGGGTGGATGCCCAACTGCTCGATTATATACATTAAGACCAAATCGAATAGTTGGGCGCAGAGGCCGATGCGAACAGGAAGGCTGAAAAAGTCATGAAGTGGCTAACTACCGCATGTGATGCTTCTCTGCCAGCGCAAGAAGAATGGAACATCACTGAAAGAGCCATACCTCCAGTGATCACCGAAGAAGTGCTCCTGGCTGCAAGGGTCGTTAAAAACAACAAGACCCCGGGACTGGATGGAATTCCTAACGTTGTGGTGAAGACTGCTTTAACAAAACAGTCGGAAGCCTTTAGCAGTCTCTTCAGGACACTTTCGTCAACGATTGAATAAAAAAAAGCGACTTGTCCTTATACCAAAAGGAGTAAAGAAGCCCGAAGCGCCGTCATCCTATCGCCCTTGTACATGCTGGCCACAACAGGGAAACTGCATGAGTGGGCAATTGCCAATCGCCTGGAGTGATTCACTGATACGGCAGTATGGGTTCCGGAAAGATAGATCATTCACGGGGGCCCTCTGAATGGCATTATGGGTTCCTGAAAGGTATATCAACCGGTAAGGCACTATCTGTGGTGTGCGACATCCTTGCGCTGAGGCACGATGGCTGAGAGGAATTAAAAAAAAAAATAGCGCCGTGGTGACACTAAACGTTAAAAATGCATTTAACTCAGTGAACAGGAATCGAATTCTAGAAGCGTTGAGCGATCTGCCAGTCTGGCCCTACTTAGTGCATATAATAATAAACTATCTCTCGGATAGAAGACTGTTCTATGACATTGATGAGAGACCACATGAATATAAAATAGCAGCGGGTGTTCTCCAGGAGTCTGTATGAGGTCCGCTGTTATGGAATATCATAAATGATGGTATGCTCAGGGTCAAGTAGGAGTAAGAATCATTGGGTACGCAGATGATTTCGCGATAAGGGCCGTAGCTAAACATGTAGATGACCTGGAAAATATTTGTTCTCATATAATCCAGAGCATTAGCTGCTAGCTAATATGGCCGGACATAAGACGGAGGCAGTTTTAACAAGCAGCCACAAGAAAATTCAACACCTTGAAAAAAAAAAATTAGCTCCAGCCCGTATATTGAATATCTTGGTGTTATACTCGACAACAAGCTGACTTTCAAGGAGCACCTGCGGAAAACGAGTGAAAAAACGGCCAGAGCATGCAATGTTTTGGAGAGACTGCTAACTAGTGTTGGAGGACCCCGCCTCCCACATAAGGAAACTGATAAGCGGCGTCGACAACTACATTATAATGTATGCAGCTCACATATGGGCTGGAGGCGCACACTATAAGTCGTACATGTGGGGAGTGAACTCAGCACATAGGTTGGCATAAATAAGAGTATGCTGTGCATTCCGAACGGTAACCGAAGATACCATAAATGTCTTGGTCGGGAGGAAACCACTTGACATTGCAACTAAAGAAACCGCTGCTTTGCATGAATCGCAGCAAATGCGGTCACAATTAGACCTCTCAAATCTAAGACAATGGCACCGAAGGTGGGATTTTTCCACCAAAGGAAGATGGATCCACACCAGGATACCTGATGAAGAAACATTGGTGAAAAGAAAACATGGCCAGCTGAACTACCACTTAACTCAGCTAATATCAGGACATGGATGTTTGGCGGTTCTACGAACCACACAACCCACTAGAGGTTAAGATGTCCTTTCCGCCAAGGAACATATTCACCTTTATCCATCACACGTGCCCACAGACACGTGTCCCAAAAGTCCTTACTCCCACCTAAAACAGAAGGTAACATTTCACACACCAACATTGAATGCAATAGCAAAAATCATTCGAACTAAACGTTGAAAAGTCTCTATTATTGAATTCAACGCATCCAATTCGACGCGCCAATTCAACGCATCCAGTCCAACGCATCCAATTTACGGCATCAATGCAATACGTCCATTAAACGCGTTCTTCGGTAAACAAACCGAACAACGAATATCTCCGGTTGTAGCTAATAGTAATTAGCACCTAAATTCCTAGCATGACCCAAAACCTAAAAGGCACACTTGTGCAAACAAAGGATAGCGATTCGCCGCCGACCAACAGTCATGCAATCATAAACATCTTAACGTAGATCGCTCGCTAGATGTTTATGATTTGGAAATGCAAACAAAAACTATACCGACCCCCAGTTCCTTTGTACCCATATGAAGCGCACAAGAACCGTCGTTGGCTTGGGCCAGATGGGATCGAAAATTAATCGGCGGTACGATCGATCGTTCAAACAAAGGAGCAAGATTCCGATAAGGAAGACGGAAAGGAGAATGATCTATGATGGGAAAATTTTCTTTGCAGACTGGATGGGAAATTTTCTGTTTCAGATAGGGGATGAAAAAAAATCGAAATGGGGAGGATAATTTTCAGTATACTTCGAGGATCAGTCCAGTTAGAGAACCCGAGGAGGAAGTATTTGCGTATCGCAAAGAACGAAACGTATCGTGTGTCGGAAGAACAAGAAAACGAAAGTAACGGCGTCCTGTAAATTAATAAGTGTGCTATTTAAGTAAAACATTTTTTTGTAACCGTAGATAGTGATAAGCGAAATCAAGTACAGTGTTTCATTTTTGGTGGGTAGTCTTCGCCCCGTGTTGTAATAACTTGAGAAGCGTAAAAGGACGAAACAAAAATTGTGAATAAAATAAATTGAAAAAGAAAAGCTTTTCGTGTTTCATTTGCGGCAACAGTCGCTCCGTCGTGCTTTCTGTTTGGTGACGGCGTTCTCCGTGTTCGATGTGGTTTTGTTCATGGACACTGTTCGGCGGAACACCTTGACTTTCGACGACATACCAAAACCCCCAAAGATGCTTTCGGCACAAGAATAACATAAGCATGTCAATCAGCCATACTGTTTGTACTGCGAAAGCAAAGTAGAAAATGCGCAAAGCGTACTCACAGAGTGCGTGGGATTTGGGATCACACAAAAGATTTTGGGAAGACATATGGGACGGGCTGTTACTACGATGGGAGTAACGGATTACGTGCTAAATTCCAAACAAGCGTGGTCCGTAACAAATGATATTCTATGTGACATAATGCAGAAGTTGCCACGCGGTGAGCGAAATAACAGGTAAACTCTGTTCCGCTCCGCGATGGAATATTTAAAAGAAATTTCTGTGTGGATCAACGAAAATACATAGGTGTGCTGAAAAGTTTCCGACCTAACAAAGATACAAGATAATTTGTCTTAAAATTAATTTTTATACATAGTCTCCTTGTAACTACACAATGCTCCCAGTGATGCTCCCATCTCTCTAACCCGTCCAAAGAGTACTCGGGGTTTTTCTCTGTAAAATAACTGTTCAGGAAGGTGATTGCCTCCTCATTTGACGAAAATCTCTGTCCTCCGAGGGCAATTTTTAGATAAAAATAACCGCTTGGGGCTATATCTGGGGAATAAGGCGGATGGTCAAGCAGTTCAAACCGTAATTCGTGGATTTTAGGCATGGCAAGCGCTGAGGTGTGAGACGGCACGTTGTCTTGGAGAAACAGGATCTTATTTTTCTGCAAATGTGGCCGTTTTTCCGTAATTTCTGCCTTCAATTGGTCAAGTAATGATGCGTAGTATGCTCCTGTAATGGTTTTTCCTTTTTGAAGATAATCGATTAAGATAACTCCATGACTATCCCAAAAAACAGTAGCCATCACTTTCTCATCCGAAAAATAGTTTTTGCTTTTTTTTGGAACCGATTCCCCCTTTGCAGTCCATTGTTTTGAGTGTATTATTGTTTCGGGCGTATAATGGTGTATCCAAGTTTCATCGACAGTAATTAATCGGCGGAAAAACCATGGACCAGCAACATCGACCGCTCCACGGTCCGCCCAAGTCAATTTACTTACCCCTTACTTATATTACTTATCCCTTACTATATTATTAAAATTGTTAAAAATATTATACAACAATTTTGGCGCAGCCGGTGACCACCAGCTGAGGTTTGTGTCGCATCCGTCGGGGAAACAAACCCAGTGGTGGGTCCTGATCGTCTCATCAGTGTGAGAGAGGAAGTTAAGCTCCCTGTCGCAGAGGATTCCAAGATCTCGAGTAGATTGGATAATGATCAGGAGTTGGTTATGAGGGTTATAGGGACGTGAGGATGAGTGAATACGGTTACGGGAAAAGGTTATAGATTGGCATTTGGCGATGTTAAGTACAACAGTCACACAAACTAGAGAAGTTGTGAAGGTCTGATTGTAGCAGTGCAGAATCAAGATGATCTTGTATAACTTGGTATCATCAGCATATAGGGACAAGCTAGAATTCGTAATGACCTCATCGATGTCATTAGTGGCAGGTATAAATAGCAGAGGACCCAGGTGGCTACCTTGAGGGACCCCAGAGGCGACAAGGAAGGTGTTGAATATCATGGACCTGAACCGAACGGAATAAAGTCTATCCTTTTGATAGGTAGGAATCCATTTCAGCAGTACCAGTTCGAAGCCGTGGGCGGATAATTTGAAGAGGATTATATTGTGGGAGACTTTGTCGAATGCTTTACTGAGGTAGGTCGAGACCATATCGTTACCGTGCCCTAGTGCTGAGAGAGTAAAGGAAGTGAACTAAACGAGGTTGGTTGTAATTGATCGGCCATTGAGAAACCATGTTGCCTTGATGAAATAAAATAACTACGCCAACAGAACGTTGGAATTGTTCATTCGAACACGTTTTTGGTCTAACGTGAGCAAACGCGGCAGCCAAAGCGTGGACAGCTTTCTCATGCCTAAATCTTGATTTAATATGTAACAAACCCGCTCTTTGGACATTTTCATAGCCTCTGCTATATCTCTCACTTTAATTCGGCGGTCGACTAGCACCATTTGGTGAACTTTAGCGATGTTATCGTCAGTTGTTGCAGTTTTTGGACGTCCCGAACGTACATCGTGTCCCAACCTCTCACGGCCACGTTTAAATTCAGCTGCCCAAAATTTCACTGTGGTAAATGATGGTGCAGAGTCCCCATACAGAGAGTCCAACTCATCTTTGATTTGCATATGCGCATTGCCTTTAAAAAAACAAAATTTAATGACAGCTCGATCCTCAATTTTGTCTATTTTCACAAAAACACTCACATCGACTCACTCAAAGGACTGTCAAATAAAAACTACGCATCCAAAATGGCTGAAATTTTGGCGAGTAACTGTCAAGAGATGCACAACTACATTCACTAACCTTTATTGACGAGTGCTGCCATCTTCTCTCTGATCGAGATAATGATCGGTCCATCGGTATATTTTAAAGATTGCCACCTTCCTACAGAAACCACAAAAAAAAAGGAAATACATACACACCGATCAAGACGCAGATTATCAGATCCCAACGACGTAATCTGCGTTTTCTACCGCACTCACAACCTTGCGGTCTTGTATGATTTCTTTCCCATCCAAGTAGTTAGAGACTAATCGACCTAACCCAGGATACACTATCCCTAGATACCTCCCCCCTTTCTTTTATTTTGCAGATATTTCAAGACTTAGCCCAACAGTTTCACGGATGTGGGTGATTTTGATTGTCGCAAGATGACCAGAAGCCAGAGACACAATGAAGGGCACAATTGTCCTTGCCTCGTCTAAATCGCCCACCCGCCTCACTTTTTTTTTTAAATAATTGAGTTCTCGTCCAAAGATCAAGGATAGCATAGGACTTTCACTCTTATAAATAAATCATATTTAGAATAGGAAATATTTGCTATATTTTTAGAGGGAAGTTGTTTCTCTCAAACCACTACTTTCTTGCTTTTCAGGTACTTCAGTACTGTGGATTTTTCTTGGTCGTTTCCCATTCCCCGAATGCATAGTGCATTTCACACATTTCTATAACACGATGTCATATATATTCTGTAACAAATGCGTTAAGAGTCTATAAGATAACAGAATAAAATAATTCCCGGGATCTGTCTGCGAGACAATCAAAATCCTCATCATGAGGAGCTCATCATCAATTCAATAGCCGAGTTGTTTTCCTCTCATGGAAAAAAATAAACGCTAATTGCTTTCTATCAAGAGACCAACTAGAAAAGCCTCAACGAGCTGTCTTCAGGTCTGCATTTGTTTTTTACGAAAGGAAAAATGGTTTTCTAAATGTTCCTTTCGCCACATCTAAGTGGGACTGACAGCGACATTATCATTATTCTCTCCAAGTCATTTGGAAGACACTTCCTCCGACGAAGCCCCACAATTCCACAACCCCAAAATCGACGGGACTCTTCCCACAACAACAGCGCCCAGAGCTGTCTGTCTGTCCGCATGTTTGTAATCTCATTTAATGCCACCGGAACATAAGCCAACTAATTACCGCAGATTATCACAAACGATGATTTTTTTCTGGTCGTGTTTTATTTCTCACCCGACCTCCTCCGTGAGCAAATGGAGAGGGCGTAGATCCCGTTGTGGGGAGGACTTTGCACCGGTTTCCATCATCCCAGCAGGATAAAAATTTTGATGATCGTGACAGAGGTAGTCATAGTTACGGGAATGGACGTGCTGGTGATGATCGTGAGGCAATAGGCATCTGGAGGAGAGTTTTTGTCCTCTCGTTTTGTTTCATAAATTATTGACATATTTATTTTTAAAACAACGATCGACAGGCAGGACGGGGCCGGTAGCCGGGCATCTTTATTATGAGGTGAAGTGGGAAGATGATAATTATAAGTGCGGCATTAACAACATCGATCTGAGGGATTTTAATTTTGTGTGTGCTTGCGATAACAATCGTGTCCTCGACAAGTGGCTTCTCACGTAAGCCTGGATGTGTTGCTATTGCCACATCTCTTATCAGAGAAGATCACTTTAAAGGACTTTTTATTTTGACGAGAGCAATCAATCGTTTTGCTGAACGCCCTTAAAATGTTTCAATGTGAACTTCTTATAGAATTCCTGACATCAAAATCTCGCCTTCGTTATTTGACACCCACGGTTGGTACTTGTAGTCCTTCGGTTCACATGGTTTCGTTATTTATCTCAGTTATGTCACTTAAGAGCAGTAATAAAAATCAAAAATCAGATTAGCCGATCTTTTTTTTATACCGTGTGCCGAAAAGGAATTTTGAGGTGTCCTTAAATGCCAAATCACATTGGGGTTAAAAGCAGAGGTAGAGAATAAGGAGAGTATTGATGTGCATTGTTCCTCAATATCTAAAGATTATAGTGACGAGAAAATGCATGGCCAGACAGATCGTTCCACATTCGTGCAGTTCGACCGAAGAACGTCTGTTTGTTATGTCTATTGAATTCTCCGTATTCATCCATATATCTGAACTTAACGTGATCTGGTGAGCACTTTCTGATTGGCAGGTCCAGAGCGACATATATTTAATGCGTCGGAATGAATCTACCTAGTTCAGTTGAAAAACGACCACAAAAATGCCAATAAAAACGAAATAGGCAGGATAACTTTTGTCTACGTTTTAATGACGGAATTAAATGTCTCTCTCCTGAGTCTCCAATGAATTTCACTGCTTGTGCTTGATTATTAGTATTGGAGCCGTCTGTGAAGTAGTAGATGAATGGCAGTAGAAAAGCTAAGAGGGGGCACTGCCGAAATGAAGAGAAAAGCGAGGGGGTGTTGAACATTCTCCCCATCTTTTCCAATTTTTGGAGAAGTTAGAGTGGATAGCTTGAAGTCGATATGAGAAACTTCTTTGTCGTCCGAAATTGGTAGAAAGACCAATTTATATATGGGTCTCATGACCATAGATGTAAACGTTTTGATTGTGACGGCTCTGGTAAGACCATCAGAGGCGGAATGGTGTGGGCAACCCCTCATTTGGATGCCGATTACCGCCGTCAGCGAGGAGTACAAGGGACCTGATTTTGATGTAGTTCTGAAGAGCCGTCACTCTGAGTCTACCCGTGTTTTGGTAAAAGCATTATTACTATTCCTGCTGGTGCTGAGATGCAAGCCATGCTGACGGTGGTGTAGATTTACACTTCGTTGAAGTTAGAGCTGAAATTCGAGCGGTATGTAGTTTGAGCAAGTGGCAGTTGTGTAGCGATGAGCAATCCACCTCTTTCTTGCTGCGACCGAGTTTAACTGTATTTTTTGTCTAAGAAGTTTCGATAAAGATGTCATTTTAATATGGGTAATTTTAATCCACACCATATCTATAGAACCATAATCTTGTTTCATGATTGTTCTATATGGATGCGAAACATGGGCTCTCCCAGAACGGGAAGAAAACAAATTCCGCGTATTCGAGAATAAAGTTTTGAGGGGTATCTTTGGAGGTAAATATGACGAGGATGCAGGACAATGGAGGAAACTCCATAAACACGAATTGGAAGAGCTATATCGCAAACCTACAATAGTGAGAGTAATCAAGTCGCCAAGATTAATATGGGCCGGACACGTGGCGCGAATGGGCAACGATAGGACCGTGCGTAGAATTCTTGACGGTAGACCAACTGGAAAGAGACCGGCCGGACGCCCGCGACGGAGATAGGAGGGCAATGTTAGGTTTAACCTTGAGGAGGTCGGATCGAATGGTCAAGCGTGGAAGGAGAGTGCACAGCACAGGGAACAATGGCGGAGTCGAGTCGGTGAGGTCATGAACTTCCGGGTTCCTACAGGCCAATAAATAATAATAATAATAATAAATTAATCCAGGCCGTAACCTCTAAAGTTAGAGCAGATAGTCTGATTGGATAGTCTGAGCAGAGCATTATTGCAAAGTTTGAAGCTTGCCGGAGAATTGATTGTTCGACAAGCTGATGGTTGAGGTGCTTGAGATGTCAAACACGTCTTTGATCTGGTCTGGTGGTTTTTACTGTGCGATCGGATGTTGCCTTGTGAGGTATACAGCATCTTTCGAATATTTCAGGATAAGTCGATGACAAATGAGGAACTCGTAATATAAAAATTCAGCAGAGTTGCCAAGTAAGATTATCAATCATCACGTGTCTTGGGATCCAATTTACATGTGGTGAAATGGACCAAGATTGTATCCCACTGCTCGACGAGCTTCCCAAATGCCTCAAGTATGTAGAGAAGAGTTTTAGTCTTTGACCTTTGTGATATTCCCGAGTAGAAATTGAATGTATTCCAGTTTTTTTTTTTTTTGTCACCCAGTGTTTTTTTTTTCTACGCTAACGTCCGTTTAAAAGGGGATTTTGAGGTACCCTTAAATGTCAGAACAGAGTGCAACCGGAAGAAGAGGTACTCAATAAGGGAAGGAGGTTGATAAGGGCCGATAAGGAAAGGAGGCCGATTTACATTGGTATCAAATGCTTGGACATTACAACGACGAGGAAACACATGATCAGGTAAAGCATTCCACATTCGTGTGGTTCGGCTAAAGAATGACTCTCTATGTTTATTTATGCGCCTGAAGACCACTTTCAACGTGAACTGATACGCGTTTTCAGATTGACGGCTTTCGCAGGCAATGTCTGGAGAACCGGAACGCATTCAGCAAGTTCAGTAGATGAACGACTGTGATAATACCTACAGAAAAGATATAGGTATAATACGTTGTGCCTAAGTTCTAACGACGAAATTGAACGACTTACGGCTGGCCCCCAATAAGTTTCACAACTCGTTTGTGCATCCTATCATGGACATATAGCGCAGTTTTGAATGCACCCGACCAAATATGGGAGTTGAATTCCATTTGCGGACGAATGTACGCCTTGTAAATAGAGGTCAGGTTGGATGGAGTGAAGTATTTTTCGCAACTCTTAAGGAACCTCATATATTTGGCTGCACTTTCCGCAGCTTCAAATTAAGAGTCGAATTAATTCGAGTGCCGACGATTGATAGCTCCCTAGCTTCGTCGATGCAAGTGCCGTTCATGGACAGTATATTTACTTTGAGGTTCGCCTTTGACGAGAAGAGACAGCACTGACTTTTTAAGGCATTGAGCTCTACTCGGTTAGATAATCCCCATTGATATATCTTGATCAGGTCCGAATTCAATGTATTAAGCATAACCTGCTGATTGGTAATGACGTTCGAAGAGTTTGGTGGGGAATATTCGTATGAGTATGAGAAACTCAGTGTGCTATCAGCAGCAAACGAGTGAATTGGGTTGTGGGTAATGGACCAGAGATCATTTATAAAAATGAGGAAGAGAGTGAGTGAGAGTACCGAACCTTGGGGAACACCTGCATTAATTCGATGGCAGGCCGATTGACACCATTAAAAACGACTTGGATTGAACGGCCAGAAACATAGTCTCTTATCCATTGGATCAGGGAATTGCCCAGTCCGTATGAATGTAAATTAGACAAAAGGGCTGGATGTCAAAGTCCGTCGAAGGCTTTCGAAATAACCAGTGAAACAAACTTGCTTCCACCGAAGTAGTGCATGGAATGGCTCCACTTTTCGGTAAGGTATGCCATCAAATCTCCTGTGGACCTATAGCGTTTGCGAGGATAGTGAAGATCGTGTGATTCCAACGCTCAACAGATCAGACCACTGCCGAGTGTACGAATTCGGTTTTCAAATTCAAGTACACTCAACTGATGTGAAATTGCTATGTTCTTGCTTGGTATACGGCTGATGCTTTTTGTTTATTCGATTTTCGTTCGGTGTTGTTCTTCACTATTTGCTTATGTACTGTATGTGTATCTGTTAGAAACGCCACCGACCTGGCTGTCATTGAGGACGTCATTTGATTTCAGTTATTTCGAAAGTTGAGGGTTGATAAATGATTACATTACCTTCAAGAACTACTTGGATTTCACGGCCAAAAAGATAGTCTCTTATCCAATGGATCAGGGAACTGTACAGTTTATAGAATGTTAACAAAAGGGCTGGTTATCAAACGCTGTCCAAGGCTTTCGAAATATCCAGTGCAACAACCTTGCTTTCCCCGAAGTAGCGGATGGAATGGCTCCATTTTTCGGTAAGGTTCGCCATCAAATCTCCTGTGGATCGGTTGCTATGAAAGCTATATTGGCGGTCATTGAGGAGGTCATTTTATTCCAGATATATCGAAAATTGATGGGTGATAAGTGATTTCATTATCTTCCAGAGAATGGATGTTGGTGCTATGGGTCGATAATAAGAGAGGGATGATTTGTCGCCCCTTTTGGGAATTGATTAAATGTTCGCTGACTTCTGTCTACTTGGGAAATGATCAGTTATATAGGACAAAATGTAAAGTCTTAGCGAATGAAGAAGAACATCTCTTTAAGAGAATTGGGGGAATGCCATCCGGAGCAGCGGATTTGTTTATATCTGTGCATTGAGTTCTCGGGCAATTGTACGCGTTTGAAACCGAATCTGGCTCATGGTGTGCTGCTTATGCTCAAGTTGGGACGGAAGTGAAGTGGTATCAGGCAGCGTCGAGTTCGTGGCGCAACCACTGCCACTAACCGACCTAGGCAGCTTCGCCATGTATGGAGGTATGGGGATCCGAAATGGGACGATTTGCGAGATTTCTTCCCATCCTTTCTATAGTCGGATGTGTTCTTTTGGGACTCCGATGTTAACGCTTGTGCGGAATCGCTCACAGAGATTATTCTTCTCGGGGATGAGATCTACATTCCGCATTCCATCAAACGAACTTCATCTAATTAGCGTTGGTTTGTTAAAAAATGCGAGCAGATTAAAGCGGCAAAAACTAGAGCTTTTAAGCAATGACGCTCCAATCCCACAGAGGTTAACAGAACGAATTTTGTTAGAATCAGAAACGTGTGCATCCAGGCGATTGATACCGCGAAAAAGGCCTACAACGACAGAGTGAGCAATTAACTCCTTGACTGCCCAACTGGTACGCGTACCTTCTGGTTAATGGCAAGGGCTGTCAGCAGTAACTTCGCTTCCTCCTCTTTTCCACCGTTAGTGACGGGCAGCGGGACACTAATCACAAATTCAAAAGATAAAGCTCATGTGTTCGCGAATTTATTTTGAGCGAATTCAAACCTCGATGCCCGTCTTTTGCAGCCACCTGTACTCGCGCCGGTACAGTCTTCGATGTGGGATCTGAGGTTCCCCCCACGTACGACATTATACGTGGACTGGACTGTTAGAAGGCAACGGCCCCGGACGTAATATCAGCAATGGTCCTTAAGAACTGTGCTCCATAACCACCGTCGGTTGTTGGCAGACTCTTCCCCTTATCTTATGCACGGAGCACCTTTCCCGCCTGGAAAATCGCTCGAGTTCAGCCAATCCCAAAGAGGGGGAAAAAGTGTCTCCCACAAAATTACCGTCCGATAGCATTACTGTCTATGTTATCTAAGGTAATGAAAAGGGTCATCAATGCCGAGTTAATGAATTATTTGGAGTACAACGGACTTCTGAATGATCGTCAATACGGATTCCGTGGCGGTCCACGGAAGACCTTTTGACCCTTATAACCGATATGTGGACTTCTGCGATTGAGGGGCATGGTGAGTCAAGGACGGTCGCATTGGCTATCTCCACGGCTTTCGACCGCGCCTGGTACAGGGCATTGCTGAGTAAACTTCCTTCATATGGGCTTTCCCAGCAGCTTTGCGGCTGTACGAAGAGCTTCCTTGAAAATCGATCGATCTGGGTTGTTGTGGACGGCGAGTGTGCGGATCTGTATCCTGTTAATTCGAGGGTGCGTCAAGATTCTATTTTGGCTCTAACCTAGTTTTTGCTTCACGTAAATTATTTGTTGGAGTCAGCGAATAAAAAAATGTTCAGTTTTCAGGATGATGGTATGATTGTTTCCTCTTTGTCGAGTGATCGACCAGTTGGTGCATCAACGTCGCACCAGCTGAGATGTGGCCAAATAGACTTTCCGAATCGGAATCTAGAGAAGGTCCTGCATTGGAGAAAGCCCAATCTCGCCAAGCGAATTGAAGTGCGAGTAATTCGGGCTATGAAGCTGCATTGATGCTGAGATTAGTCAGCTGAGAACCAGTTGGCAGTAAATCTCCGATTAACTCTTCAACTCGGCGTTTGGTTTTTACATTGGCGTAAGCAAGCCAGTTCATTAAAATATATTCACCATTGAGCAGAAAATCGTTGGCAGGCGAGATCTTCTCGAGAGCTGTTTCAATATAGGCCCAATTTAATTTGGCTTAAGCTGAGAACGTGTTGAGCTGAGCAACAGAGCCATCAACATCTTCAAGTAGATTAGATAGCACAACCTTTTCTGTTAGTTGATGATGTCCTGAGCTGCCATAATTAATTGAATTTGTTCAGCCAAAGAGTAATTGATTTGGGAATACACCGATGTACCGATACAACTGGTAATATAGCCAAGAGGATGTTCAGCGAGATTCTAAGCAAAAGATTATGAAATATGACTTTACTTTGCACACACTGTTATCTTATAAATTAAATTGGACACAGCACAACGTCCTTGGTGCTCAGTAAAGCGTCAATATCAATCAATACCCTTAATGACTGAGTTGATAAAGAGGTTGCAACTTGCGTTTGATTGTATATACGTAGGTGTAACTGACGACTCTTGCCATTGTGGCAGTATTGAATCGTAGGATGGGTGGCAATGCGCACCCGTCCGGTGACACTCTACTCCATTAAGCTATGGATCCCGTCAAATCCTTGATGTTGTTTCGCAGCTTGACTGAATTCCCGGGCGAAATCAAATGGCATCTCAGGACGCCGATTCAGTGCTATAGGTTCGCCTTTCCAGAGAAAAGTAAAATAAAATCCAGCCGGAAGAACCATAAATTGTTTACAGAAAGGGCTGGGACACTGAATATTTTACTCTATTTCCCGAGTACACGGTCAAGACTCTTAATGTAGGGCACACGTAGCAACAGGCAACCACTCGAGCGGAAAATAAGCCAAAAAAATTAAGAAAAAAAGACTGAGTCTCCTTCTTAAATATTGATATTGAGGTGGAAGTAATTCATTGACGCCATCTGGGAAGTAGTAGGTCAATGGCAGTCGAAAAGTTATGGATCGTCTGCGAGCTGAGGGCGCTGCCGACAAGGAGTGAAGGGCGAGGGGGTTTTAAAGACAAATAACTAAAAACAAAATTTAAGGATGCTAAGGATGATAATGAACAAGCTTGATAATTTTTTCCCAATTCAAAATGTCGCTACTTTTTTTATGAATTCTATAAATAGATTAACATATGTTAAAGATTGCTAAGTAAACATATTATACCAGCGATCCACACAAAAGTAACTGTAGGACCATTGCACGACTCTGGATGCGAACGGTAAGCACAAATTGCAACATCCCACCTGGTAATTGAGTTCTTTGTGAGATTTAAATTGAATTTAACGCTTGCACATACTACCAACGTTGAAAACCACCTATACAGTTTCCCATCCATCAGATAACATCCCTTGAAATGCGTATCTCTCACGTCTTAAGATCCATTAGCAACAGATGCCTATAATTTCCCTTCAAAACAAAATGTGGGCCAACATTTTTGACCCCGAAGTTGACCCGCAAAAATACAAATCGTGGAGTTTTAAATATATCCACATACCCAACCCACGGCCGAAGGATTCAATCTACATCATCATCAATATATGTTTCAAAATTCAGTAGCGCAACGGAACCCGCCTTAGCTGACTCGTAACATACATCCTTAGGGCGCGCGTACAATCACATATCTCCACAATTAATGTGCTCAAGTTCAGGGGACTTTGCGCAGCCATTTTTCCTAAAATCATCACGTACAATGGGCTCGAGTTGGGTAATAAAAACAAATGACTTGTTTATTTGAATGCGCGCATTCTAGAGCGCGGGCATCCCCGCCATTCGGGTGAAGATGAATTTACGAGCCGAATCAAAAGACGTCTCGCTCAGAAAGTGTCTTATCTCTGATTCTAGTCTTTTCCGGAAGTTAGATGTATTTTTTTTTAAATATGCCTTTCTTTTCTACAATTCAAATGCTGTCCCTTCAAAAATACTCGGTTTTTGTTCATTTGGTTTCGAGTTTTTGAACAATTATCCGACTGGACTCTAATTTAGCTTAGAGACGAAGCGCAATAAGCCAAATAACGAAATCAAAAGGCAATAAAATCAAAAGGAGCGCGATAAAGTCTCTGCTGCTCTCGGACCAAAAATTTTCAATTTTTCTAATTGATAACGAGCCAACGTGGACCGGGCTGTTGTTGTCTGTTTTGATTTTCGAAATCAAATTTAGAAGTCTGAGAGAGAGCAGATAACCTCTTGACTTGTGTGTTCTTTTATTAGTGTGTGATTATTGCTGGTAAGTCGCTATTTTTTTTCAGTTTTTTACTTCACTTTTTTTCGTTATAATAGCGCCAATAGCTCTTTTTCTTTTTTCTAAACGTCCTGATACTATAAACACGTCAGAGCGGATCTATGATCAGTTTTTTAGTCTGATTAGGTAACGACGTTTTCCAGACTTCGCGAAGCCTTTTCCCCCTGCTGGAAATCTATAGGAGAGATCATGAATTAAGCGTACAGCAAAAATATGCTGATAACACAGATTAGATAACTATGAATTTCGTTTTCCTCTTTTTGCGCGATACTCTATGCGTCCTTTGTTATTGTTTTTGTTGTAAAGCATTTCTAACTTAATTCACTTTAACTTAACTTACTATTAGGGTTTTTTTATAAATTCCTTGTATTTGAAAATATTAATTTTTTGGGACCCGTAAACGACATAGCTACTCGAAACTTCTAAGAGAAAAGGGATATGAAAGGAAGTACCGCTATACGTTGTTGTGAATTATGCGAAGATTTTAAATAGGAACAAACACAAAAAAACCACTGAGCTTCTCGTTCGTATCTTCTTCCGAGACGCCTGCTTTCTTTTACTCATAATTGTAGTTAGTAATACGAGGGTTGCCTCTTATGTTTCGGGATTTGGCAACCCTAGTGTTGCAATCCGGCAATTGACAGCTCTGTCGTAAAGTTGGACATTTTTGAGGTTATACGCACTCAGAACGTTTTGACATACGAGCGCTATTTGTGTTGTTTACAGTAACTTAAAAGATTCATCTCGGCCCAAAAATGGAATTAAATCGTCAACATTTTCGTGCGATTATTTTTTACAACTTTCGGCGTGGATTAACTCAGCAACAGTGCATGGATGAACTTAATTCAATTTTTGGGGATGAAGCTCCATCAAGGACCAGTGTTTATCGATGGTATAGTGAATTCAATCGTGGTCGTAGTTCACTCCAAGATGAATTTCGTGAAGGTCGTCCAAAATCAGTTGTTGTTCCGAAACCATTGATGCTGTGCGCGAACTGATATTGGAAGATCGTCATGTGACCTATCGTGAGATTGAGACAACCTGAGGCGTTAGTGGGACCAGCATACATTCAATATTGCATAAACATTTGACTGTCAACAAAATTTGTTCGCGTTGGATCCCACACAATTTGTCAATCGCCCAAAAAAAGGCTCGTGTCAATTGGTCGAAAGAAATGCTCAAAAAATACGGTCGCGGTGCTTCGAAACACGTCTATGACATCGTGACAGGTGATGAATCGTGGATTTACGCGTATGAGCCCGAAAGTAAACAGCAGTCAACTGTCTGGGTGTTTCAAGATGAGCCAAATCCAACAAAAGTTGTTCGCGCACGAAGCACTTCCAAGCAAATAGTCGCCTGTTTTTTCGGAAAAACTGGACATGTCGCAACCGTACCACTAGAACAACGCAGAACAGTCAATTCTGAGTGGTACACAACCATTTGTTTACCAGTTGTCTTCCAAGAAATCAGAAAAACCAACCGCCGAAAACGGATCACTCTTCACCACGACAATGCGAGCTCTCACACATCGGCTGCGACAACTGCATTTTTGAGCACCCAAAACATCGATTTGAAGGGTCATCCGCCGTACAGTCCTGACTTGGCACCGAATGACTTCTTTTTATTCCCGTACGTAAAAAACAAACTGAGAGGTCAACGTTTTTCGACACCTGAAGAAGCGGTTGCTGCATTCAGAATGCATGTGTTTGAGATACCTCAATCAGAGTGGCAAAAGTGCTTCGACAATTGGTTCAAACGCATGCAAAAGTGTATAGATCTTCATGGGGAATATTTTGAAAAACAATAAAGTGATTTTCGATGATCAATATTTGTTTTTGTTCTCTAATCCCGAAATATAAAAGGCAACCCTCGTACTACCTGTGAATAGGTACGTATTTTCCCAAAAGAAATTCATAAAATTAAAGGGTAATTAACAAACGACCGTTGGAATTTCCCAAGATCTAATAATAAACTACTTAAAAAGGGTATAAAAAAGTGGGTCACTTGGATGAGGCTGTGGGGGTTCTCTATACCACATGGAGAACCAACCCACAATGCCAACCAATTTTGACCGCTAACAGCGCTTCACCCTAACCTAAGCTGTAACCCATTTCCCAACATGCAAAAACACATCAGCCTATGGTGATTTGTGCGGTTCGTGGAACCGCCACAGGCTTAACAGAAGTAAGACTGTTTTAAATAGTTACGTTGCTGATCCACAAAAATATGGGAAAAATCAAAAAGGACGCACATTTGAAGCAAAAACATCACGAAAAAAAACGGTTGATTCTACGGCTTGCCTCAAATTCTACTCTACCAGAGACTAAAGTAAGGGCCAAAAGCGGAGTATCAGCCAGCATAGCAACGGTCCGAAGGATGATAAAAAAAGTGATGCTATCAATAGAAGAAAAATTGAAAAAGAAACCTGTTTGAGGCAAGTACACAAGGAGCATCGAATGAATTTTGCAAGAGAACCTCTCGCTTGGACCAGTGAATGGAAACGCGTTGTCTTTTCGGGTGAGAAAAAGTTTAACCTTGACGGTCCCGATGGTTTTGTAGTGCTCCTAAATCACTACTCTCACCCAATTACCTACAATACCAACCTTATTCCCGTAGTGAATCATATGAGTGACAAGTTAAATCAAAAGTTAATTTGTCGCACATTGATTCCATTTCCAATTACCTTAACCTTACCCATAATCCCATTCCAATTGAATCATAAGCATGATGGACTTAAACGAAAGTCCATTTGTCGTATATTGATTCGATTCCGAATAACCTTAATATTATGAAATGCCTAATTCTAAATGCATTTCATAATTTCTCCTTCGGGAATTTGTTCAACCAAATCCCCATCCACTTCCCAGAAAAAATTCCAATGAAAGCACACAGAACATGTTTGTGCTTCTTGGAATTTTTAAGTAAATTTGTTGCCACAGAGTATAAAAGGGCGGCACATTTTGGATTCGGTATCAGTTCGACAAATTAATAAAATAATTAAATAAATAAAATCGAATCGTCTATTAATTTGGCCATCCTGCCTTAGAAACCTGGAAGGAAAACACCCCATTGATGTAAGCAACACGATTTAAAAAATATAACCCTACAGTTTAAACTTTTATTTTCATGATCTGAGAAAGGAGGAGCTTATTTTGGCAATACATCACAGCCGTACATCAGATGTCATGGTGTGGGGAGCTATTACCTACTATGGGACAATCGAGTTGGAGTTTTCGTCCACAACAATGAACGGAAACAACTACAAATGTTTGCTGGATCGGTCACTTCCAAAAATTAAAAACATTTTCGGACCCCTGGCTTGGATTTTCCACACTTCCAGGGTTGTTAGAAGTTGGATTCAATCAGAAGACGTGGAACTTTGGCCAAGGCCGCCCTATTCGCCGGACTTAAACACAATCGAAAACGTTTTGTCATGGCTATCTCGTAAAGTTTATGAAGGCGGCAGACAATTTGAAGACAAGGACACCTTACTCGAAGCTATTCGTTATTCCTGGGACCAAATCTCCCTAGACTATTTAAAAAACTCTATGATTCTATTCCAAACCGTCGTATAGAGGTCATATCCAAAATCGGCGGGCATAATCATTATTAATGTAGTAAAACGTTATAAATAATTGTTTTTTAATCATAAAATGTAAACATTTCATTAATTTTTTCCTTCTTTTCTAAAATTTCGCGTGTGGCCTCATCCTAGTGACGCACTTTTTTATACCCTTTTTAAGTAGTTGGGAAATTTCAACGGTCGTTTCTTAATTACCCTTTAATTTTATGAATTTCTTTTGGGAAAATACTTACCTATTCACAGGTAGTATATGTTTCCGGGCACAAAATTTCCAACAGATATAACGAGAGAAAATCAATTGCAAAATTTGTGGCCTCATCCTTGTGATTGGGAGTGTATATCTGACTATCATGTTGGTGACCGAAAAGTCGGCCTTTATTTTCTGTCTATCATAAGGTCCTCTGCCGTATTGTGGCGGTTCCACGATCCGCACAAACCACTATAGGTCGGGATGTCTTCGTTCCACCAAGGAACATACATACCTATGACCAAACGGCACGTGCCCACAGACACGTTTTTCCAGGGTCCACCTTTTCACCTGACCAAAAGGTGACATACATACCGGTGTAAACAACCCCACGTATCCACAGATACGTGGGCCACAAGTCCCGAACAATTTTCCTACGCCTGCAGCACAGAAATTGCGTATCGATCCATCAACTGGATAAACACAAACGGCTGGCGCAGCTGCGCCAGATGTTGACAAATATCATATCTCCGGCGATAAGCGAATTGCCAGAAAACCAATCCGTCGACAAAACTTTTGTCCCTGCCGCTATGCACTTCGCCTAAACAAAGGCCATTGCGGAGCAACAGCAATAAACGAAAACGCTGTTCCCATAGGGCAAAGTGAACACGATCCCAAGATCGCCCAATGTAAACCAAACATTCGATTGTTCGCATAACCAACGCAACAGAAGTGTGAATATTCTGACGATCACAGAATGATCTACAGCAAGCAGACGGCAACCTCCGCGTCTGTATGTGTGACCGCGATCTTCCCTGGTGTAGAGATTCTCGATTGAGAGAAAGTCATCTCCCAGAAAGAGAGAAAGGAGAAAGAAAACTATGGGGTAAATGGAATCACCCCCAGAGAAGAAACGACAGTGAGTCGACATAGAGAACCCGAACGAGGAGGTTAGTCTGCGCCGCGCGATAAATCGATAAAGAAACTGTTCGTCCCGAAGTTAAACCTTTCAAAATTACGCGAGTTAACTTAAGTCAATTGACCGAACTGCCACCAGAGGCAAACATCATAAACGTAGATATTCGGCGTTAAACGCACTGCAATTAAACGCGCGCAGGACTGTGGTCCTCACTAGGGACATCGGAAATTGGCTAAGTAATTAACAACATTGTGCTCCGAAATAATTAAATTAAGTGGGGCAGTAAATACGAAGGCTGATACGGTTATCCTCCTAGTGACACTTTCGTTATATCCTAACGTGTGCGTTTGCTACTGCCAATTTTAATTAGACACATTTTTCTCTGTGTTAAATGTAAAGCGAAAGTAAAGAAAAAGACAAAACAATGAAACAGTGGCAAAGATTGTAAACTCCTGCCAGACCCTTTGTACAAACTAAGAAAATAAAAAACAATAAATAAAGGAGTGCTTTCTAAAAGAAGAACTGCTGTTTCATTTGTGATGGTGTTCTCCGTGTTGTAGGTTGTTTTTGTTCATGAACAGTGTTCGGCGGAACATTTCAGAGACATCGACGAAAAGACCAAAAATGCGCTAAAGTATCAATACTTGTACCCGCGTCCCCGGCTGTGTGGTCAAACGGGCCATAATGGGCAAGTTCGATTCTCCGATGCATTGCGTGCATTTGTTTACATAAGAAATGGAACTGGGACAGCGCAGCAAAGATGTAAAGATTGAATTATATTCTGATCCAGAATTCGCGCGCACAATTACCAATATCCTATCGGCTGAGTTTCGGCAGAAATGGATCCAGGTGGCGCGACCACGGCCTCCTAGACCAGAACTCGTTCTGTTACAAAGCGGGGAAGCTGTGGAACTCCCTCCCGCGTGAGTGTTCCCGGAGCGTTACAACCTCCAACTGTTCAAAAAGAACTGCAACGGTTATTTGGTGACATCTCGGGGCGTCGTGTCGGCGCTATAGGTTCCCCTCTTCCGAGAAGTGTCGTAAAAAAACGCTATGCTTAGATAGCTCCCCACCTTTGTTTTCAGATATATTGGTTCGAGCCCAATATCCTCACGGATGTGGATGATTCTGGTTGTCGCAAGATGACCAGAACCCAGAGACAATGTGAAGGCCACATTTGTCCTTGCTTCGTTTAATCGTCCTCGGAGTTTCTGGTGGAATGGCGACGATAAAAATAAAGAAGAAAAAGAAGCTTCTGCTGCTTTATGCCAAGCCAGATGTAATAAAAACTTAAAAGGTAGATGTGCCTTTAAATTCAACCCGTCCGTAGAAGTTTGCCAACATAACCTTTCCTCCTTTCAAATATCCCAACATCAAACTTAAGATCTTTATGGATGTGGGTTGTTCTAGTGGTGGAAATTCCTGGTTTCGCAAATCGACCGTCCTAGCACACTTTTTTATTTTGTTAGAATTGGGATTTGAAGGTTTAATGGAATAAAAACTCTAAATAAGGGACAACCAGCCCCCCCCCCCCCCCCACCTCCCCCCTCTTTACAATCTATTTAACCATTTTCGAGACTCCGATCACCACTCCTTCTTCAGTATTAAGGAAGCATGGTGGTGACCACAGTATTTGTCATTTCTCCAATTTCTTTCAAGAATGACACTTTCAATGGCGCTGGAACGAAAATAAATACAGCTCGATCATAATGTACCGATGCATTGTGTACTTTTCTTTACCCTGCTATCGCCAGAAGTTCGGTTGAAAGCGGTCCAAGCAGCGCGGGGAATATTTAATATTTAATGGTATATATATATATATATATATATATATATATATATATATATATATATATATATATATATATATATATATATACCATTATGGATATATATATATATATATATATATATATATATATATATATATATATAATATTCTAATTGCATTCTTATTCGTGGGATTCCTATAATTAGCACTTGAACGTGGTGTTCTCTGCAATCGAGAGTATGCAAGCATAAAATTGGTGCATTTTAGCATGGAGAGGCTTTACAGTATGTGTGGACATTCCTGGCTGTTCACATGAATGTGTGGCGGTTCCACTAAACCAACCTACTCGCCCCCCACAAATGCATTCCGGAGTGTTTCATTTTATATAGTATCCGTGAGTTTTCATTACGTAACTTACCGAAGTTTTTGAGATCTCATAGAGTCGTCACAAGTCAATTGTGGCGTTACCTTTGAACACAGTACAAAATCAGTAGATGTTCTACAAAAATTCGTCGATTTTGTGGGAATTCTAATTCGTACTAGCCCCTTAAAACGTTAAGTTACTGTAACTTAATTGGATTCACTTGGTTTGCAAAAACCGTATAGAAATTGTGTCATATTTAAATGAACACACGTCCTGCATAATTGAAGCAACAATTCAGTTTCATTACTTTCCCTGCATCGCCTTCAGTTTCCTTTCTTTTCTTCTAAAACAACCAAAACCCTATTTCATCCCTTTTTCATCCAAATCCCAATTGTCCTTCGATGCATGCGCACAAAAAGCTTACTAACTCAAATTGCGTTACATCAGAAATTCCCACAGTCGTCAATACCAACACACCGGTCAGTCTTCACCTAATCGTCACCCATTGATACATTTCTCGGGTAAATTTAAATGCGGTCCCTTTCGTCCTGCGTAGCGAAATTCTATGCAGGAATTTCACGGAAATATCTTTAAATCAAACCCAAAAAATTTCCATTTCCACATGCAAAGATCCGGAGCGGTGATAACATCGAGAACAACAACAACAACAACAACGTTGAAGAAAACCTTTTTCCAATCACAAATCGAAAACCATAAACAACACACAAAACTGACGACCGCAATGGTTTCACTTCATTAAAATCGGATTAGTCCCCCCTGTAAGACGCACATAAAACACAGGCCAACGACAGGGCTCATATTTTCCAAAGACCCCTTAGCTCGACCAGCTACAACGACGATTTTCTCACGGTTATGCTGCACAACCACACCAACGAGGTCGCCTTGTCCATTTTGCATTCGCGTATTACTTCGGGCTAGACCCGATCGTTGAGCGTACCGCATACTGATCTAACGTTGCGCCGTCCACTGTCGTCCGTCCTTATTATGGCAAAGCAGACATGATTCGGCCGCACGGACACAGATGCAATGTTCAGGTAGGCATTCTTGCACAGGAGTCCTTTGATCTCCTTATACTGGAAAAATTTTCATTAAATTTGTGAATAGAAATTATTCGTTTTTCCTTGCAGGTCGTCTTCAAAACGTGTGTAGAGCAACTCACACAAAGGTACTACAATAAAAACTGTGTCAGGAGTCCCCTTAGTCCAGTACAGTGGCTCACGACAGCATCCAAGGAGGAATCAGAGGTTAATTTTCTTATATTATGGGGTAAATACATCTTGCACAAAAGCAGCGCGTCGATTCCGTTGCAATTGTGGCGATCATCGAGTAAAGTCCCGCAAGTCAACCCTGAAGGCAGGCAGTCAAGGTCTACCTGACATAGAAGAATGCCACACGAAGCAGTTGCAGCAAACGATTGCATCGTCATCCTTATCCTACATCGTCATCGTCATCGTCGTGATCTCTTCGCTTTGCAGAGATGGTGCTTGACCAAACCGGACTTGTATTGCTGTGCGGACTAGCCAGTGCTGCTGTTGATGCTCCCTCGGTGACCTTATGGTTGTGCGTACGAGATTTCGCATTTATATTGCGCTTGATCAATTAGGGATGTCATCTACATCGGGGCAGAGGTCAAGAAGTCTTTTATATTTTATTTACTTTTTCTCTTATCTCCTCTTTTTATATCCTTCGAACTCAAACGAGGATGAATTTCTGTTATCAGTTTTCCTTTATTATATATATTTTTTATAAGTGATAGTGAATAAAAGTGAATAAATTAAGGTTCCTACCGCAACTGATTTCATAGGGGAAAGATTCATCGAAGTCAAATGTTTTACTAACGTCGGAGGATGTTTTTTGTGCTAGAGGTAGGAAAGATTTGGAAGTCGCGTGTCTTGCAAAGATTTACCCAACCTAACGATTCACTTTGAACCTTTATGTTTATCAGTGTATGCTCTCGGTACCATATCTGGACATTACTTTCTTTAGACGGACATTTCGCTTAAATTGTATATTTTTTATTAAAACAAGTCAATGCCACAGACAGTGGTGGAAAAAATAATAGAAACAAAGGTTTAGATAACGATCAACAATCAGTAACAGTGTACAATTAGGTTTTTCTTCGACACCAATTCTATACCCGAACCATACCTACTTTTGTATGGTGCATCAATTTGCTCTTATCAGTTTTTTGTTTTTGCCTAGTAGTAAAAAATGCAAGCGAAAGGGAAATTTTGCCTGGAAAAAATAATAGAAACAAACCATCACCACAGTTTTCAATCGTGACTGTGAACTAAACTACTGGTTCGTCTTTATTGAAATCTTCGTAAATTTGTTAGAGTTGTGTTTTAGTGTTTGTTAGAAAAAAAAACAATAAAAATAAAATTTTGTGAAAATAGGTCGTGGAGTACATTGCACTAGTTCCGATCGTGAATTGTTAAAAATATTACGAAATGGCAGGAAAACTATGGATGAAATAGCTAAGCTAATGAAGTGCTCTAAGAAAAAAATATTCACATTCAGGTCCCAAAATGGAAACCAGAGGCAGAAAAAGAAAAATAACCTCACGATTCGACAAACTGCTAATCCGACTATCCAAGAACAAGCCGTTTTTTTTTCAACGCACCTTGTACGACTCGTACAATTAGAAACAGACTAATAGAAGCTGGTCTTCCTGGAAGAAGTTCCAGAAAAGTTCAATACTTGAGCAAGAAAAATATAAAGCAGAGACTCGTTTTGCCAAAAAACACCTCCACCGTGCGAATTGGAATAAGATCGTATGGTCGGATGAAACCAAGATGAAATTGTTTGGTTCCGATGGAAAAATTGACGTCAGACGAGCAATGAACTCAGAATTCGATCCAAAGTATATGAAAAAGACAGTGAAACATGGTGGAGGCAATTTAATTGTTTTGGGGTGCTTTTCAGCATCCGGTGTTGGTCCAATTTTTCTTATAAAGGACAAAATGTGTGCTAAAGATTATGTGGAAAATGTTAAATACCGTTATGCTACTGTGGCGGTTCCGCCAAACCCCACTGTCTACTTACCGTAAAACCCCCATAACATTCAGCCAATTTCCTAACTTCACTAATGCAATCACATTAGTGCCTGAAAATGCTTCACACATCATATATATCAAATCTATGATCTTAAAAAGTCCCTGCCAAAGAAAACTTACCTTTCATGCATTCTCTTCGCATACAATTTCCCGTAAGATTTCTTTCTATACCTTATCAGGCAGAACCCCCATTATTACAACCCAATCTACATCAGTTTCTGCTAATGCAACAGCATTAGCACCTGTAAATGCTTCACGCATTATATAGATCAAATCTATAATCTTCATCATCATCATCGGCACTACAACCGGGAGCCGGTCTTGGCCTTATTTAGTAAGTCCTGAGGCTTGTTAAATTTTCCATAATGATTTTTTTTCCGGGCAAGGTTATTAGTCTTGCACCAGAATCTATAATCTTAAGGTCCCTGTAAAGAAAACTTACCTTTTCATGGATCTCTTCGCATAAAATTTTCCGTAAGATTTCTTGCTTTACTTATCTGGAATTCCAAACCGATTCGGCACCTTCGGTACCAGACAAATTCCTGTAAACAAAATGATTCGGTTTGCATACAATGTAACCGTCATGACAGGGACCATAAATATTGCTCCGTCTATTTTCCGAGCCGCGCCATGTGTACAACAATGTTCCCTAAATACACATTGTCTGGCGACTTACACCCAAGTGACCAAAGCAAATACGCATTCCGCGTCTGTTGGCATCAATTGAAGCCTACAGCATAAACAAATGCAAATAGGAATTCAATACCTACCCTTACTAGCGATGCCATAAACACCATTTCCCAGTAACCTAGCTAAAACCCATTAGCACCTTTTTTTCCTAACGTCTATCATAGCGACGTCGCACAGCATAGATATAGATCATGAATCTCCTTGGTCTTTGCCGCCTGCCTGTTTCGTTGTTCGACTGCCTTCGAACCCGTGTAAATAACATCGATCTGTTCGATGGCGCACACACACCACTGCACTGAAAGAGTGCATGTCAGTGGCGGCCACACCCTTAAGAGAAAAGTTTTTCTCTCTCTCTCTCTCTTCCTTTTTCTTAACCCTAACCTAGGATGGAATTCAGGTCAGAGTTCTATCCTCGGTGAGTCAAAATTCCTTCCGCTGACCATCATTGTCACGCGATCTTCCGCTCTCCGGCGGCTGCGGAGATGCGTAATATACCTCGGGGTCGTGTCGAAGTGTTTGCAACCTCCATGTCGAGTATTATGTTTGCGGCAGTCTTCGAAGTTTGTGTTTTTATTGACTCCACATTGTAACTTTCACGCAGTGCTACCGTAAAATGTTAGTATCCAATAAGAAAATAAAACTACAATAAAAGAACCCTTAATAATAGACGAAAAGTGTGTTATATTTTTGCGTGTCCTGTGTCCGGTGTTTGTGCTTTTCCCTCGGTGTGGTACTGGTCGGGACATTTAGAGGAAGTTGTGGGGACGAGGTAGAACGCCCATGCTGGCGTCGCGATCACGTACCCCCACACTACCATTTTCTGAAGAGGACATGCCTGTTAATTGGGAGTTTATGCAGGATAATGACCCCAAGCACACCTCAAAATTGGCTAAAGAATGGTTTCTCCAAACCAAAGTCGATGTTATGGAGTGGCCATCGCAGTCCCTTGATCTTAACCCAATAGAACACCTATGGGGCATTCTTAAGCGCAAGATCGGAGACTGCAAAGTCAAAAATAAGGAAGAACTTTGGTCCAAAATAAAAGTACTCTATACCACCCGCGGCTTGTACCAAACTAGTCAATTCCATGGGACGAAGATGCGAAGCAGTCATTAAAAACACAGGTGCAACAACTAAGTATTAAAAGTATATATAAAACTCTGTTACTGTAAATTAATTCTTCACAAAACACAAACAAAACACTAATTTGTTTCTATTATTTTTTTCCAGGCAAATCCATGGAAAACCGGAATCAATTTTTTTTTAACTACTTCTCGCTTTTTTTATTAAAAATTTAGTATTTCTTTTATGTATTACAGTGCACCAAATCTATTAGTATATTTTTAATTCTTATTTTTCCCCAAATACATTTTTCTTAACGATTAATGTCGAAGAACAAGCTTGTTTCGATTATTTTTTCAACCACTGTATGTTAGACCAAAATATTCTGAAATCAAAGCCATTTCATGTTCGTCAACGGAGTCCTCGCATAGCTGCTGGATTTAGATTGCCACAGACTTACCGAGTATATGTATCTTAAGCCTTTTCAAGTTTTACTACCGTGAGACTATGTTATCATCGCTGATTCCCTTTGTGGAGATAAGAGGGATTATGAACCCGTTCATATTTCTAAAGGACCATAATCTATTTTTCAATAATACAATAATATAAAGACATTGACATCGATTGCTTTTACTCAAACTTTGCGCAGCTGACTATACATCTTATTTCGTTGGGCACTGATGCTTTGTTCTGAGTGGTTGCAATGGCGCAAGAGTTTCGCATTGACTAGTGCAACGTCCAACATTGAATCTGCTATGTTTGTCCATATGTCTAACCACAGACCTGCAAGATCTTGCACTAAGCGAAACTTAGGTAGTCATTTATAACATCATTTTGAATTTAAAGGTCTCTAGGTACGGTTTAATACCACTGTTCTTTGCAGGTCGTTGCATAGCCACATACATACTAAACGATATAGCTTAGTAGTTTCTACCTCTTAACTGTTCTCCAAATTAGAATTAAATTCTCCTGGTTAAGGCTTCACGTTAATATCAATTACTACTATTTCCCGCCCAAACTTGGACAGAACTTCATTCTTATATCTGTACATCAAAACTGATATATGGTAAACGACTGCAATTGGTACAATCATCCAATGTGCACAGTTCTTGTACATCCAGAAAGTGAAACATAGAACACATTACTGTTTATATTTTGACAAAGACTATGAAAGTGTATTAACTGCTTTCTAAAACGAGCTTTATTGTTTTTTAAAGTATTCTCTATGATATTTAAAACAGTTTGGTATATGGTGCTGTGGGTACTTTTCACTAGAGGCCTCGGCACGGACGCAGGTTGAGCAAAAAGCCACTGATTGTTCCCTGAGGACCGCTACGATGCACACTGTTCTTCACCAAGGTTCACCAAATCGTACAAACTGTAATCTCGTCGCGGATAGTTCAGCAAAGAAGAAGAGTATCAATCGACTCCAACTGGACTGGCCAGCCTTTGGTAAACTCTGTCCTTTCGCTTCAAGCGGCACAGGAACGGGAACGACACACCTAGGTTGATGAAAGTCCGGAAATAAAACACTCAGCTATTGTTTTGGGTTTTTTTTTATCTTTATTGAGTAACCAGTTTGACGAAGTTTATAAATAGTGATAATGTTCGCTAACCTAACGTGACCGTGGTGCACTTGGGAACGTAGCGTCAGTTAATTAACACGAATTGGTAAAACACATTAAACATCGCAATCAAGGAACTATGGCGTTGGAGCTTGCTAAGGTGTTCACTTATATTTCTCCTTAAGACTCCACTGAATGTATGCGCAACGGTTTGTCGATTCACTTATCCACTGAAGACTGATTAAGTTGGAACACGAATCTCCCAGGTACTGTCAATTATTCGAAACCGATTTCACGATGAACACGATTAGATGAATGCATTATTATTGTTATTTAACTAAGCGTAAACTGCACTATGTCTCATTATGCGAACGGCTCGGAGACGAGAAATAGTTATACAAAGGTAATTAAGAAAGGCCGCGAACAGGTTAGGTGAATTTTCAAACGGACGTTAACTAAACGAGGATTTTCCTCTCGACATTTAGCCGCACACGGGGGTGATGAATTTAATACTCTTGCTAACTTGATGCGCACTCTGCTACGGATAAAATGTGAATCCCAGCACAAGTGCTCGCGATAAGGGACGCAATCTGACTCCACGATGCAATTCACATCCATCAGATTCTATGACCGCGAATTGCATCGATAGGGGAGGATTCTATATGTGTCCGTATAGGACAAGTACGTTGCCCTTCGATGAAAACGATGATTGGCGGACACCTGATTAAACAGACGTACGATGATCGGGGGCTGCGGCGATTCACCCATACATCGTTGATGATGTATGCCAGGGATCGAAATAGATTCTTGTTACAAAGTAAACAAAAACTCTATTTCACAGATCAAATGGTGGCACACATGATGTAAATGATGTGCCTATGATACAAGGGGTCGTTATGGTATTTGCCTAAGATTCCTTGGAAACACCTATGTAGGCAATATCCAATCTAGCCGTATGGCTTCGGTGCACAAAGAGGCAAATTATTTTGTTGACGTAAGTCAGCAGAAACCTCGTCGACTGCGGCAAAGGGTCAGGCTGGATGGCTGTATGTTTGATTAATATGCGGGTAAGTAAAACGCACACAGTGAGATTTTGGTGATTTAATTGTCTTTGGACACTCTGTTTCGCCGAACACTGTACATGAACAAAACTGCACCAGAAACGAATGCTGTCACCAATAAAACAAGTAGTTGAGTTGTTTTTAATCTGTGATTCGATTTTATTTCTTTCAATTTAGATAACACTGTTGGACACTCATAGGTCACGATCCAAAGTTTATTGATTCACGGATTGTTTCAAATATTATTAAAGAGGTTAATAAGTTTTACCATTCTAGTTCTTTGTCACTTGCGATTCTCCGCGTTCACACACTTATGTTAAACATCTGGCAGCACATACAATTTTAGTAGAATTTGAATTTCGGATGAATTAACTGGTAAACTATTTGCTTTACTACAAAACTCGCGCACACGCTTCCGTCGTTCGTTACCTATATACCTTCCGGTGTGACTGTTTCTTCCAGAATCTCTATTCGACGGATTCTCTAAGTCGACTCCTCGATAAAGACTAATCTCTAATTCGACTACTGAATTCGTATCCCCCATCGTAAGGGAAATTTTCTCAACGTATCTGTGAAACAGAATTTCCTATCGTATCCATGAAGCGAAATTTCCCATCGTATCTGTAAAGGAAGGTTTTTCATCGTAATCATCATTATCACCTTTGTGGCGGTGATCGTAATCCTGTCCTCCTTTGTCCGTTGATCGGATGCCGCCGCTTATTCTCCGATCACTCGCTGGTTTGTTTATCCAACATGTATGAGGAAAAGGATCGCCTGCATTTCGGATGCGTACACGGATTATGGGATGTAAGGCTTTGTTTGCCTTTTCCATTATAAACATCTATCAGGGATAGCGCTTATGCGTTTATGATTGTTCGCCTGCTAATCGGTGGCGCAACGAATTGTTTGTTTGCGCAAGTGTGCCTGGTTTAGGTGCTAATTGCATTTAGCTACCAGCGTATGCATCCGTTGTTCGGTCTGTATACCGAAAATGGTATTTCTTTGGAAACATCGTGTTGATGTTTAGGATGGGAGATTGATGACCTGTATGGGATGCTTGCTGCATTTGACGCATTGCTCAGATGCGATGCTTTAGTTGCCCTTTTGAATTGGGGTAGAATACCATGTATGGATGCGTTGAACGCGATATTGGAAGCTTTTGAACGTTAAGTTCCTTGGTTTTTGCTATCGGGTTCAACGTTGTTGCAATTTCATATAGCCTTTATTACAGGTATGGTAATGACTATTGGGCCACGTGTCTGTGGGCACGTGTGCTGCGAAATGTGAGTAGAGTTCCTTGGCTACAAGATACTGTATGTTTACTTTAGGTTTTCAGGCAGGTCATCATAGGCATGGCATGGTCAAGGTCACCTAAACAATGTTCATCTCCATGCCCAAATTTATGATCGGTTGATAGCCGATAAAGGAAATTGGTCGCAAGTGTTGCGAACATCGGGACTGGGGCAACAAATGGTTATGAACCGTAGCAAAACCCATCGGCTACAACTGTGTCAACAATTACGCTGGTCAGCGAGTATTTATATATTATAATTGCTGACAAGCCGAGCCGATGGAGATATGGTACGGTTCATATAATAATTCAATGTGATGCATGCCTTGATGAGGTTTAACTTTCAGGAGAAAGTTATTTGTAAGAAAGCTTACACTGCTCGAATGAAGGTAAATATAGTGGTTTGCATGCAACGAGGAAGGTGGTTAACTTAAGAGGATGGGCGGTTCTTTGGGAATGTATTAAAGAGCCGCCACGGTACCTCAAAAATACGTGTTATAGTTTATATTCTGATGCATATGACAATCAGTACTAGAATATTCTAGAAAGTCCAAAACAAAGTACTAGGATATTCTAGAAAGTATATACTGGAGACTATGAGCAGTAGAAAATTCGAGGCTATGAAACGGGCGGAAACGAAACACCGAATCAGAATGAGGAAAAACGGTATAAATACGTGGCACGCAGACTAAGCATAGTAAGCAAACGCTAAGTAAGGAAGCGATAAGTCAAGAAATCGTTAAGTGTACGGTAAAAGTAACGGTTGTTATTAATAGACTAATAAAGTGTTACATTAATTCAAAATCGATTTAACGGCTCTTATTTATTAAAATAATTAATCCAGCGAACCCTAAGCTCGCAACAATATATATATATATATATATATATATATATATATATATATATATATATATATATATATATATATATATATATATATACATATATATATAAATACGTTAAATCGTTGGTTACACAGGCAAACCTTGATTTTGGGAACAAAAAATAAATCGTTGGGTCCCAAATCAGGATTGTACGGCCAATGATCGGTTAATTCTGACTGGTGAAATATTGAGTTGTTTCCGCTGTCCTGTATAGGTTGATATTTCAATTTTTTTTTTTTTTTAGGCTAATAAATTTTATTTATTGTACCCAATATTATTACAATCTAGCCAAATAGGTTAATGAGTAATTTAACTCTACCTTAGTTTTATTAATTAACATTATAATAAGAATGTGTCCAATAGCAATTTTCTTACAGTCTCTAATTAAGGCGAAGACACATACCTTGCCAGGTTACAAGTTTGCGGCTAAGACGACCGAAGGTGATGCTTCAGGTGGAGTAGGTTGTTTCGTGAGGGAAAACTACAGAATACTTTATTTCACTTGCGTTGAGATGTCAAGTAAGGATTTCTGTTCAAATTAATCAGGCTGTATTTGTATTCCTTTGTGTCTATAGACTCCATACGACGAATATAGACAGTTTTATCTAAGGTCTTTCTGCTCTCCTGTCAGGAGATAACTCTAAAAATTTAATTTCTGTGGGAGATTTCAATATCAACATCTTGGACGACGATGAAACTATCAGTAACTAAATGTCGTTATTCGCACCACACGGTCTTGTATGCTTTGTAAATGAACCTATAGCGTTTGTGACGATAGTGAAGAACGTGTGATTCGAACTGACGCTGTGACGGTTAGAATCACTAAAAATTGAACCAATGCTTAACGCACCAGGCCACTGCCACGTGTACGAATTTTATTTCTAAACTCAAGTACACTCAACTGATGTGGAATTGTTATGTTATCGCTATGGTATACGGCTCTGATCCATTTTCTTATTCGATTTTCGTTTGGTGTTCTTCACTATTTGCTTGTGTTTTGTGTGTGTATCTATTAGAAATGCCACAAACCTACTAGGCCCGCATCAGGAAGCTGTATTGATCATATTTATGGACGCCTTGCTTATGTTGCTATTAACGACTGCATGAAATGTGTCTTCGATTTGCAAATCTCTGATCACTGCATGACGGGGCTCTTGATTCCCGTCCCTTTAGCTAGAAGTTGTGAATCTTCTCCTACTCCTCTAAATAGACCTGTGGGGGTTGTAGTATGATGCCAATGTATGGCACAGGATTCACTGTAATCCCCCAACGATGATCCGCAGAAAGAAATGAAAAAAGCACGTTCTTATTTATTTAATTTTATTTCTGGTGAATGGCACAGTAGCGATTGAACTTAATTACACAGCAAAAATTGGTCTTAATTGTATTTGCCAACATGAATCATAGCCTCACTGGATTAGTCAGAGATTTACTATTTCACTTCTGTCAAGCAGGGAATGCAGTACGCGGCGGAAACGTCAGACTGTTCAGCTGGTCGGTCTTACGCAAATCGCGAATATAGGTGAACCGTCAATAATAGGCTTCGGGAACTAAAAAAAAACTTTACTTGTACACCAACTCTATCGAACGACTCCTTGGACTTTTTGTTCCGTGAACTAAACGAACTGTCTCATCCGCAGACACAACCAGGTTCAGATACAAATAGCGACTCCTGCGGCAGCGTGACTAGACGCGATGGTGATTCAATAGTGACTGGTGTGAATTAGGGTTGAAATTCATATTTCTTTCTACACACAGGACAACCAAAAGAGACCACGCCTCTGCTCTCTCAACCTCACGCCCGTCAAAGTATGAGTAACTTTTGTTAATAGGGTAATTGACGGACACGAAGAATGAGAGAACAGAAAACATGATATGCTGTGATCTCGGGGTAGCTTTGGTTGTGTGTGTTGGTATCAGATGCAGCTACTGACACGACCTACTGGCCCAGTGGTACGGCTATGGTGTAGTTAAAGCGCATTGAACCGTGGAAAGAAATACGAATGAGAGGGAACCCTAGCGGATGTTACTCCCCTGCAAAGAGAGATCATTGATCCCAAGCGAATGGGTGATCTGAGGGAAAGTCGATAGGACGCCGCTGATGTTTGGGAAATAATTCGCGTGAGAACCAGACTCTAAGACGCTGAAATTACACCAGCTATTTTGCTATGTTGCAACAGCGTCGTTCTTTTAGACTTGTTGTTGCTAACCGACATTATGAGATTTCCGATGGGAAACTCATGATTAGCAAGAATGGAGTTGCCGTATGACATTTATGTAGCTAAACTCAATTATGCATTATCTGCAAAGGATGATGAGTTTAGCTATACATCCGTTTGAAATGTTTTACAGGGGAATACATATAATGGAGATTGGTAAGTATGACGCACTGAAAGCGGTCAAAATTAGGTGGAAATGTTGGTTGGAATTGTGGGTTGTTTCTCATGTAGAATAGAGAAACCCCCCACAGACCCAGAATTGACTTCGTTGGGCTTAAGCGAAGATTATGCTATTATACCTGGGCAGACGTGTGTGCTTGTGGCTCCTCAACTGCCGCTCACGCATACTTCAGCGCTACTCTCGGTAGGCATATCTCCTTCTGTTCCTCATTATTATCACCGAAATATATGCCAAAACGGCTTAAACCTTGGATATCGAGTGCCTTAGTAAACAAATTTGCAGCTAAGAACCAACTCTGGAAAAGATGCACAAAGTATCTTGATAACCGTGAACTAAAGATTAGGTACAAATTATTATGTTATCATCATCATCATCGGCACTACAACCGGGATCCGGTCTGGGCGTTATTTAACAAATATCTGCACCGGTCCCGATTTCGAGCCGATGTCATCCTGTGGCTTAGTGGGGTGGTATTTCACCGAAGGGTCCGACATTGGGATCCAACTTACCACTCAGTAGTTGTGTCGAACTATTTCAGTAGTGTTACACGCAACGCCTACCCTCCCCTAATACTCACCCTTTTTGGGGGCCACCTCCCACCATTAACAGGATTCACCTTCATGTGAAGCCCCATATGTTGATTAATCCAAATCAACATATCCAACCCAATGAGTACCTGTAAAAGTGCATTAGCTACAAAATGCATATACGGGCAAATCATGGAATCCAGATACCACATCTGGGAAAAATTCATGACGGCACAAAGAAAAAAATGTGCTGCTCAAAACAGATAATAATTCTATGGTAACGAAGCAATAAAGTATACAAAATATCTTTGCCATCGTTGACCATAAATGAACACTTGTGTAAATACAAGATTCTAAATTGTATACACGCATCCACACAATCAGATCTCGCAGATCATAAACATTTTCAATGTTTATTATTTTCAAGAAATTTACTGCAAAGCATACCTCATGGGTATCAAAAAGGATCTATTGTGAGTAAACAATGGATGGATGTATATTTCGGTCTACACGACCGAAAGAGAGATACGGGTGTCGATGTATGAACGTCGTCCGGTTTGGACATTCATAAATAAGAAGAGTCTAAGTCAAACCATCGTCCACAACGGACTTCAAATATAAAACCCGTCGCGTTGTATATTTGATATTCAAAAAATAAAAAGTCTGATACAAATCGTTGTCCTGGCCGTAAGTCAAAGGTAAAGCCGCCGCGCGTGAAAATTCGGTAGAAAAATTAAACGAAGTGAAAGTACCCCGTCAACCTAGACGTGTGCCGTCAAGAAAGTCGTGTGCCGTGTGTGAAATTTAAATTTAACAAGCCGCAGAGCTTAAAATAAAATTAAAAGTAATGTTTACTAAATTAATTGTGTGTTAGTCCAGTGACTTTGTTATTTTCGAAAATAAAGCAGTGTATTTTATTTAACTACGTGTGTTTGCATTCTGTGTGTGCATATATAGTGTCTCGAACAATTTCTTTAACAAGTGGCGCAGCCGAAAAGTCCAAGGAAGCCTGAGTTTAAAACTCGTAAGAGCTTGAAAAGCCTTGACTTTGAAAGAGCTTACAGAGCTCCCAAACAAAAACAAAACGTGTTTCAAAAAAAAAAAAAAAAAAAAAAAACACAAAATAAACAATAGTGAAGTGAAAAAAAGTGAAAAAAAAACATTAAATAACCACACAAAAAATAAAGACACACAAAACAAAAACACTAAACTAAAACTACAAAAAAGTGACTAAAGCACACAAAAAATAGTACAATTTAGACGTTCAAAACAGTTAAAAACAAAAATGTTTTAATAATTAATATGAATTATAGAAAAGACAGCACACTAAGTAATCACACACTGCCACAAACATAAAAAATTATAATAAATATATAAAGTGTTGACTACTGCACCAATAACTACCACTGGATCACTTCAGCGACATCAGAAAAGGCAACAACGAGGGAACAAAATCGCCCCAGCACACCAAGGACACCAGCAAACACCAACTCTAATTGGATGTCTGGAAACCAGAGCAAGAATTTAGTTCACCGTCGATCACAACGTCTTAAAAAGACTGCAGCTACCAAAAGTGCAGCATCGTCGGTAAGTCAGTTAAAAGCCTTAAAACTAAGAAAAAATAATAAAATTACAAGTAGAAACATTAATAATAATATTAAAATGGATATATCTAACAAATTAAATGTAACTAAAATAGATGTTCTGCCTGGGACAAGTCTTACCCAAACCCTGACCCAACAACCTAATTTTGAAATCCCACTTGTCGCGTCCACTCCCGTTCCCCCCTCGTTTCCTGGTAGTTCGGTGAATCTAGGAGGTATTTTGGATTTGCTGGCAAGGGCGGTGCCAATTTTTTCAGGTGTAAGAACTCCAAATGCAGCAAGCGAACTTAAGGCGTTCGTAAGTAGCTGCAGGAGAGCAATAAGTTGTTTGCCAGCTGAGGAACAACGGGTGTTTCTCCAACTGCTGCCCACACGACTGGTTGGTGATGCCTATGAGTTGGTCACCGCTAAGTCAGTAGAGTCTATTGAAGAATTGGAGACACTCTTCGAGAGCTCACAACAGCCACAAGAGTCGTTCGAGGACTTGCTGAACCAACTACGAGCAACACGACAGGCTCCTGGAGAAGAGATGAATGGTTTCGTCTCAAGATTGGGGCAAACCATGTCGCGGTGCCAAAATGCAGCAAATAAAACGTACGGCCTGGTGAACGGCGCTACGTTCAAGCTGCAGGTAGACTTAGCAGCGAAATCCGCTCTGAAAGGTGGTACTGCAGATCCTTTTCTGAGGCAATTCATGGTGTTGGTTGGTGATGACACATTTGACGGTTTGGCCCAGAAATTAATCCAAATGGAGAAGTCACAACAGGAAATGATACGGTTGTATAACTCCACCCAAAGTAGACCCCCAGTCGCTAACCAATCTGAAAATATGACTCAAGTCAACTACCCACGACTCAATCACTATCCTCATGTGCAATATAGCACATATCCTCAGGAGACAAATAATATTCATTATTTAAGTTCTCCCCACGCCCCTGTGCAATTTGCTCCACAGCCACAGGAAAACTACATAGGATCTTACGATCTGCCTGCCCCTGTGCGACAAACTACATATCCACAGGCGGTGTCAAACAGTGTACCAATCAACGCTCCTTCTACCCTTGTTCCATATCCACAGGCTGTATCAAACAGTATACCGGTCAACGCTCCTTCTGCCTCTGTTTCATACCCGCAGGTGGCAGTAAACCAAACACCAGTCGATTCTCCACTTGCCCCTGGATGGAATTCTGTAAACCCACAGGTGGCTACCCAACAATTACCGGCTCCAGCTGCATACCCTGGGGAAAGTCAGCCAATACCAGCTCATTTCAGCAGCACCCGCTCTCCTTTTCCACAGGTTGCACGCGTAACTTGCAGTTTCTGCAAGAAAAAGGGACACGTTTATGAGGAGTGTCTAAAACGCAAAAATACGCCTTTCTGCATGGGTTGTCGGCAATATGGACATGATATTAGGGAATGTCGTGTACCCGCAACCCAACCAACATATAGGAACTATGGGCCCCCAAAAAGCGGTCGCCCACAATCAAATCTAAGAGCACCCCAGGTACAATCACCACAGGTCCCTCAACCATCAACTTCCGCTCAGGCGCGCCCCACGCAAAACTACAAAGTTTACAGCGTAGGACACAGCTGTGAATTCTGTGGCAGACGAGGCCATAAGTGGACAGAATGCCGCCACAAATTAAATTGGGAACAGGCAGGCCATTCGACTTCCGCCTCCAACAATATTCGGGAATCAAATCCAAAAAATAATCAACGTCGGTCAAATCCACAAAAGCGCACAGTCACATTGACTGTCAACGTGGATCCGGACTTGGTGTCGGAGGAAGAAGAACAGGTAAGGCATCAGAATTCTAACCGAGACACTCCAAGGAATCGGTCTCAACGACGACGCCGTCGAACAAGGGCAACGCAAAACTCCCACCCACCCGAGCCCAGCAATACGCGCTCAAATACCAACCCGCCCTCCCAAAGCTGGAGAAAGCCCTGTGAATTTTGCAATAGGCGAAATCACACGGTGGCAGAATGCCGACAAAAACAAAGATGGGAGAATAGTTCGGGAAACTCAGTACGGTCGGGTTCAAATACCCCAACCCGACCGAATTAAAATCACATAACACTAACTGTTCTCAGGCGCCACTAACCCGTGTCCCCATAGTCCAACTTCCTTTGGATATAGGTCGACGCAAAGAAATAAAACTAGTAGTAGATACTGGCGCCGAGATCAGTATAATCAAACAAAACGCGCTTCACTCAAATTGCCAAATAGATAGCCAAGACTCATGTACCCTGCAGACGCCCTTTGGTTCAGGAAAAACTAGAGGCAGCTGTTTGGGGCACTTCGAGTTGGCACAGAGCGTGCCATGCTCATTCCAAGTGGTACACTCTCTGCCTGGGCTCAAAGAAGATGGTTTCTTGGGCAACGATTTTTTGTCCAGGAATTGCAAAGTGGATGGACCGGGACAGTGTTTGGAATTCCCTCGCATGGGTACCAACTCCGAACACTTTACCATCCCCTTCGCAAGGAATCGAGGAAAAACAGGACGAACACGGGCAGCCGATGAGAAAAGGACTATTGACGAAATGGGACCCAAAAAGGTACAACCCATAGTTGGTAGCTCTTCCAAAGCCTTTTCTAAGAAAAGTGCTGGCTGCAAAACTGCATCGCTCCCAATATCCCCGATCCCACAAGCAGAGCCTCACACTTCTATAGAAATAATCAGAGAAAATAGGACTACAGATCCAGCAGCTCCAAACTCTGAAACAGTGGAAGTTATTCTGAGTGAACCGGTTGAAATACCAGGACGTTCACAAAAGGTAATTGTGTTACCAATAGAAATCCGAGAGGAAGTGATCTGTTTGCCCAAAGAAATGCAATCAGGAATATACCTATCGAATTGCATATTAAACAATGCTTCGAGGCCAAAGATTGCAGCACTCAATATAACAGACACTGCCAAATTAATTCACCGGATAAAAGTAGAGTTACTGCCCACCAGGGAATACTCATTAATTCCCCTGGATATCCGAGATAACGAAAGCCTCCGGATGCGAGTATGTACGTCAGCAGATAAAACCGAGTTAACCCCTTCGGAGGTGGCAACCCTCCAACACATAAAATACTTGTACTCGGAAAATGAATCGTCAGGTGAAACCACAATTGATACACGGTTGGAGAAACTATATGAGGAACTTAATTTAGGGAAAAATCTAAGTTCTGAGGAGCACCAATCCATTGTGAGTTTATGCCAGGAATATCACGACATATTTCATCTGAAAGGCGATTACCTGACGTACACCAATGCAATAATGCATGAAATCCCTTTGGTACAGGACCAAGCACCAATAAACCAAAGGATGTACAGACTACCCGAAAATAAAAAACAGATAATAAACGAGCAAGTGCGGGAAATGCTAGAGAATAATATTATTCAACCTAGCAAAAGTCCATGGAACTCACCACTTCTGGTAGTTCCAAAGAAAGCGGGCCCCGACGGAGAAACCCGATGGAGAGTCGTAGTTGATTTCAGGAAGCTAAATGAAAAAACCATCGGAGACGCATACCCGTTGCCTCGAATAGAGGATATACTTGACCAGCTCGGACATTCGCGTTATTTCTCTACGCTCGATCTGGCTAGCGGCTACCATCAAGTATTAGTAGACCCCAAAGACCAACAAAAAACAGCTTTCAGCACCAATTATGGACACTATGAGTTTACACGTATGCCGTTCGGATTAAAAGGAGCACCGGCTACGTTCCAAAGACTCATGAACCATGTCCTAACCGGACTGCAAGGTCTCGAATGTTTTGTATACCTAGACGATATTGTCATATATGGCAAAAATTTGGCAAACCATAATGGCAAACTTCAAAAAGTCTTCGACAAACTAAGAGAACATAATCTAAAACTGCAACCGGAGAAATGTAGGTTTCTACAAAAAGAAGTGGTTTACCTTGGACATGTCTGTTCGGAAAAAGGAGCGCTGCCAAATCCCGCTACAACTGCCAGCGTAAAGACTTTTCCAACTCCAAGAACAGTTAAAAACGTTCAATCATTTTTAGGTCTTGCCAACTACTATCGAAAATTCATTCCGGATTTTTCCAAGATTGTACGTCCCATAACTAACCTTTTAAGAAAAGAGGTAAAATTCGCGTGGTCAGATAAATGCCAGCAAGCATTTGAAAAAATAAGAGAGCTGTTGGCTTCGCCACCTCTTCTTATCTACCCTGATTTTACACGGCCTTTTAACCTGACCACGGACGCTAGCAATGAAGCACTAGGAGCAGTGCTCTCACAAGGCGAAGTGGGCAAGGATCAACCTATTGCCTACGCTAGTCGGACCTTAAACAAGGCCGAAAGAAATTACTCCACAATCGAAAAAGAGTTGTTAGCGATCGTTTGGGCTACCAAAAACTTTCGTTGTTACTTGCAAGGACGAAAATTTACGGTCTACACAGACCACAGACCTCTTAGAGGAATATTGAAATTAAAGGATCCCTCATCCCGTCTAACAAAATTTCAACAAAAATTAGCAGAGTTTGACTACCAGATTGAGTACAAACCCGGAAAGTACAACACAAATGCGGACGCCCTTAGCCGCATCCCCCAAAATTCCCTTGATCAACCTATATCAACGGAACAACTTTCAGGCATACACCCAAAGAAAATGCCTATTAGAAAACAACCCCCTCAGCAATGTAATGCTGTAACTCGTGCTCAAACCAAAAAACAGGCAGCGAATACAAATGACAAACTTACCCAAGGACTTCCAGAAGACACTGATCCTCCTGAGAATGCAACGGTGAGTCGCACATATGAGATAGGGGTGATGGAAATTACAAACCCCGAAGAAATCCAAATAATACTCAAAGACTACCATGACCTTCCCATGGGTGGACACCAGGGAGTGGCTAAAACATATAAAAAAATTCGTAGGAACTACTGGTGGAGGAACATGTTGCGTGACATTAAGCACTACATAAAAGTATGCAAAACATGTCAAACCATGAAATCCTCACCAGCCCTGCGTATGCCAATGGTAGTGACTGACATTGCTGAGAGGCCCTTTGATAAAGTCTACTTAGACATCGTGGGCCCTATCGAACAAACTCCTACTGGCAACCAATACATTTTAACTTTTCAGGACAATTTGTCCAGGTATATGGATTGCTATGCTCTACCAAATATAGAGGCAGAATCGGTGGCGCAAGTCTTTTTCGATCAAATCATTGCTCGGTATGGTGTTCCGAAGTGTCTAGTCACCGATCAGGGATCCAACTTTCTCAGCGGCTTATTTAAAAGCGTGTGTAAGCTGCTCCATATTAAAAAACTACAAACCTCAGCATACCATCCACAATCGAATGGAGCTCTCGAAAGAGCCCATCGACCAATCGTAGAATACCTACGCAGCATTGTGGATGAAAACCCTCAATCTTGGGATCAGTACCTGAGGACGGCGACATTCGTGTACAACAGCAGTGTACACGAAGGTACAAAACTCACGCCTATGGATTGTCTCTATGGTTTCACTCCGGAAGTACCCTCAAACTTAAAACGAGCACCGGAACCAGTGTATAACCACGAGAGTTATCACAAGCTATTAAAATACAAATTACAAAAAATGTATGAAATAGCTAGGCGAAACTTATTGGCTAGCAAACAGCGGTCAAAACTGTACCACGACCGTGTAACACGCCCTTTCACGTTTCACGTGGGCGATAAAGTTTTGGTACGAAACGAAAACAGGAAGGGGAAATTAACACCCATATGGAAAGGCCCTTATGCGGTTACATCAATTACAGGAGCCGTTAATACCACTATCAAGGTAGGCAACAGAAATGTTGTAATACACAACAATCGTCTGAAGCCATTTTATGAATAAACCAAACTACACCTGATGAACGAACTACCAATATTCCCATTCCCTTTCCTTATCCACATACATTATCTATTTGCTTCCCAGGACAAAAACCTTTCTCAGAAATCATAGATGACTCCCTGGCAGAACACAAATGAATTGTATGTGTCGTAAATATTGTAGATAAAATAAGATCTGTAAAGTAAACAAATATGAACAAAATTGAAAGGAGTAAAAAGTTGAAAATTGTAAAACAAAGAACTTGTAATACAAATGCTTATAATAGAATTATATATTTTACCTCATAAAATTAAGCAATCATTATTATCAATAAATTAAAAACAAAAAAAAAAAACTCAAATCAAAGTTTTAAACATGTAAACAATAATATAATCTTTTCTACAACTACATGTAAATTGAAAAAAAAAAATCTATATATATAATTAAATGAAACATAATCTTACCAACATTTTATACAAAATAACTTTATGTGTTTACCTCCAATCTGTTTATTTCATAATTGCAATGGAATATTCTGTTTAAATTTATAATAAAAATAAAAGAATCATTGCAAGTTTTATTATAATCACTAATATTCCTGTATTATTCTTAGAATTATAAGTACTATTATTGTAAATATATGCTCTCCTTTTAGTTAGTAGTCACAAAAAAAAAAAAAAAAAAAAATTAAGTAAAAATTATATATAGACAGATTTTATACAAAAAGTTATACTTAACCTATAATTAATGGTCCTCCTAACAAGGAAAAATACAAAAAAAAAACCGAAATTATGAGGTTTCCAAGAATATACTTCACATTACCCACACATTACTATTGTAAGATTTCTCTTTTAAAATAAATAAATATAGATATACCTTTACTTCAATTAAGTTTAAAAAAAAAGAATATATATATATTAGTGCCTTAAATACATATTAGAAAAATAACTCTTTATTACGAACTAAATTAAAAACATTTATTTGATCCTTTGAAATGTATTTACTTTAAATTTTACTTTTATAATACATGTATCTATTTTTATTATTTTTTTGTCACTTAATACACTTTAACAATAATTGTACAACCCAGCTACAATAAAACAAACCAGATTAATGTAAACTAACGTCCAAAAATAAATGGAAAAAAATATACTCTTATGTAAACTAGCGAACAAAGTTAGCATTACATGCTCAAAAAGTATATATATAAATAAAAACAAAAACATAAATCTTGTAAACAAAATACAATGATCCCAACAATTGTAATGACAGAATATGGGACACAAAAAAAAAAATATGTTTATCTTTCTTTAAACAATTTTTGTAAACGCGCACGCTGACACTGACATTTATTCACGCAAGGGTTCACGCCCCGGTACCCACTTTAAAAACCGTTCGAGAGTATTATTCCTCTTCTAAGAATAATACTCATTTTCTAAAGGGGGGAGGATTGTTACACGCAACGCCTACCCTCCCCTAATACTCACCCTTTTTGGGGGCCACCTCCCACCATTAACAGGATTCACCTTCATGTGAAGCCCCATATGTTGATTAATCCAAATCAACATATCCAACCCAATGAGTACCTGTAAAAGTGCATTAGCTACAAAATGCATATACGGGCAAATCATGGAATCCAGATACCACATCTGGGAAAAATTCATGACGGCACAAAGAAAATAATGTGCTGCTCAAAACAGATAATAATTCTATGGTAACGAAGCAATAAAGTATACAAAATATCTTTGCCATCGTTGACCATAAATGAACACTTGTGTAAATACAAGATTCTAAATTGTATACACGCATCCACACAATCAGATCTCGCAGATCATAAACATTTTCAATGTTTATTATTTTCAAGAAATTTACTGCAAAGCATACCTCATGGGTATCAAAAAGGATCTATTGTGAGTAAACAATGGATGGATGTATATTTCGGTCTACACGACCGAAAGAGAGATACGGGTGTCGATGTATGAACGTCGTCCGGTTTGGACATTCATAAATAAGAAGAGTCTAAGTCAAACCATCGTCCACAACGGACTTCAAATATAAAACCCGTCGCGTTGTATATTTGATATTCAAAAAATAAAAAGTCTGATACAAATCGTTGTCCTGGCCGTAAGTCAAAGGTAAAGCCGCCGCGCGTGAAAATTCGGTAGAAAAATTAAACGAAGTGAAAGTACCCCGTCAACCTAGACGTGTGCCGTCAAGAAAGTCGTGTGCCGTGTGTGAAATTTAAATTTAACAAGCCGCAGAGCTTAAAATAAAATTAAAAGTAATGTTTACTAAATTAATTGTGTGTTAGTCCAGTGACTTTGTTATTTTCGAAAATAAAGCAGTGTATTTTATTTAACTACGTGTGTTTGCATTCTGTGTGTGCATATATAGTGTCTCGAACAATTTCTTTAACAGTAGCAAGAGTCGTCAGTTAAACGTACGTATGCACAATTAAACGCGTGGCCCAACCTCCTTACCAACTCGGCCGTTCGTGTTATTGGTGAAATGAAGGCAAATTTATGAGGTAAAGTGGTCAACAATTGGTATTCCAGAATTGAACTTCAAAAAAAAAATACGAACGTGCTCATTTAAATGGAGCCATTTTAAAGTAAAAATGTATGGACTAATACCTAAAAAAATCACATTAAAGTAGGGAAAACCCTTTAGAATATCAGTGACCTTCACACACGGGTCGAGTTCGGACAGATTTGCGGCTCGATGCAATTAATTTGTCATCATCATCATCGGCACTACAACCGGGAACCGGTCTTGGCCTTATTTAACAAATCTCTCCACCGGCCCCGATTTCGAGCCGATGTCAAGCAGTTTAACACTCCCAGGCTCCGGGCTTCCTGGTCTACGCCATCCCTCCATCGCAGACAAGGTCTGCCGCGCTGTCTCCTTCCATACATCCTGCCACAAAGGACTTTCCGGTCAGGCTCCTCTTCGCTCATGCGAGCTAGGTGTCTCGCCCACCGGAGTCTACCGAGCTTGATTTTTCTTACAACATTAGCTTCAAGGTAGATCGCGTACATCTCATGGTTGTACCGTCTCCGGAATCGTTATCTCTCACATACGGGACAACAATTCTCCTTAAGACCTTCCTCTCGAACGCGGCTAAGAGTTCAGAGTGCCTTTTATAGAGCACCCAGGTCTCGGATCCATACATGAGTATTAGTAAGACCATGGTTTTGTGCAGTAGTAGCTTGGATGTTCTGGATAAATTAAAGAGCCTTGATAGACCATACTAGGCTTTGTTGGATTTAATCAACCGTTCGCGTATTTCTTCTTCCATATTATTATCGGCTGATACTACTGACCCAAGGTAGTTAAAGGATTGCACTACTTCAAATTCGTGCTCCACTACCCTGATAGTTTGACCAACGTTAGGTCTTCTCTTCGCAGAAGTTGCCACCATGTACTTAGTTTTCCTCTCATTAATGTGCAGTCCCAGTTTTTGTGCCGCCTGCTTGATCTGGGTGAAGGAATCCTGTACAGCCGAATCGAATCTACCGATGATGTCGATGTCATCTGCGTAGGCAAGTATCTGTCTGGACTTGGTGACAATAGTCCCTCTTGTTGTAAAGCTAGAGTCACGGCTTGCTTTCTCCAACTCCAGGTTGAAGAGGAGGCAGGCCAGACCGTCCCCTTGTCGGAGTCCATTAAAGATATTTATTGGTTTGGACAGCAATCCCGCTATTTTTACTTGACTAATTACGTTGGTCATGGTCAACCTACAAAGTCGTATCAATTTGTTTGGAACGCCGAACTCTCATGGCATTATATAGTTCTACCCGGGCTATGCTGTCGTAGGCGGCCCTAAAGTCTATAAATAGATGATATAATGGGATATTAAATTCCAGACATTAAATGTACCAATCCCAAACTTAAGTAATGACTTGAAATATTCACGTGCACTCGCGGTATGTGGTGTTCATTCTCTGGTTCTAACGTTTTAACAGCGTGAGTTCGAATTACGTTCCCCACTTCATCGTAAAACGCTATAATGTCACGTTCACGTTGTTCCATCATCAGAACACTGGTGGAACGTATCCTATCATTTCTAGTTCTACAGATATTACCATAAACATTTGCCAAGTTCTTCCTATTCTATTCCCGCGAACGTCTTCACTCAAAACGTATGAACTCGTTCACCCAAAAGGTCAAGTTTACACGAACAGAAAAACATCAGGTATCTTTCCTCCAAACCTTCAAGACCTATGTACATGGACATCATATTCCCCAATCTTCTGCCTCTTCTTCTACTTCTTCTCCACTCTGCTACGACAGTTAATGGTACCAAACAACCCCTTTTATGTGTGCGCATTAAAAAAAAAGGAAAAGCTCGACATTCTTAGAACAAGGTTATCCTATTCCTTAATCTCCTCATAAACCGAGTTAAAAAAAAGCTTTTCCACCTTGAATTTAATCCCATAATCTATTATTCCTAATCATTTCATAAACGAAAATCTGTTCCGTCCCCCAGCTCGAATCCTTGATGAGAATTTACCCAGCAATTTTCTTTTTGTTCCCATCACTTACATATTACTTTAAAAGGATTTATAAACACGTTTTTTTTTCTGTCAACCCTACCATCCTCATTGGAGAACATACGTTTCATATTCCCTGCGGTTTTACGAATCAAAGGATAATCCAGGAGAGGACCAACACCTTGCAAATAATTAAGAAAAGTCCCACGCGGTATAATCACCACGATAACTACGCATTACCACAGCAGGTGACTGTGAACGTAACCATCACTGCCGGCGGCCATCGACACTGGAAATTGTGACAAACCAGATCCTTGATGTGGTGATTAATTCTCACCCTCGTTTCGATAAGACTCCATGTGCGTTGAATCCGTCAAGTTGGGCCGATTGCCTGTCATTGACCAGATTGAACTTGGGAATGTTAAGAGACACTCCCGACACTCAAGAACGCTTCAACACCTCTTCGCGTATCATCCATCCTAGAAGCTAGTGAGCCATCCATCCTGGCAAATCCATCCCCCGATGCAGCAATCCGCGAATGAATGGAGCTAATTCATCAGGCAATCAACCTGAATTCTCCAGAGGGTGAGAGCAGCGCGAAGAGGCAAAGATTCTCATCTCAGATCTCGAGACACTTGTGCGTTGTGCACACCGCCGATTGCACATCCTTTTTTAAAATAGGATTTCCCACTTTATTTTGTTTTGTACTTTTTTTCTAGTGCTTGTGGGTTCTTTTTTATTCTTATACATTGTCGGCTTTATTCCCAGTCCCTGATTTGTGTAATCTCTTGTTTACGGATACGCTCCTGTCGATGGAATGATGAATAGAGATACATCTTTCACCGAGGTGTTGCAGTGGCGCACACAATAACAACATCACAAAAAAAGTAAATAAAAGGACCAAATCGAGATACATTTGTTACCGTATCTACCCTTCTCAATTCTATTATCCTTATAATCCTTTCATTGCGCCACTTAAGCTGATCATGCGGTGCAGCTTGTACAGCCTCCAGGTACAGATAGACATACGCACACATTCAGAGATCACCCCTTCTTATGAGAAGTTCTTGGCAAGTGTACCAGCCGTGCGACGACTGGCTAGAGCGTGTACCAGGACCTACGTGGCCTTGCACAGACGAAGATCCAAATTATCGACCCAGTTAACCCGAAGTCATAGTTTACACGGCGCATTTGGAAAAAGGGATCATCAAGCGAATCCTTGCGGTCGATTACCTTCTTAAGAGCAATCCCATATCAACTGTAACCCGACTGAAGGGGTTTGTTTGATATCATTTTGTTCTTAGTTTTGTTCCACTGATGGACCATCAAATGTAACGAAGGGTGGTCGTGGTTAAGGGTTGGCGGACGAAGCGTGGCACAACGAAAGGAGGCGAGCAATCCGGCAAGGACGTCATTTGACTTTATTGATTTTTTTATGGCGTACCAGTGATTCACGATCCTACAGGGTTGGCAACGATCCTCAACCTGTAAGTGGATGCAATGGATACAATGTGGGTAGGTGCGTACTATTAGAAAACACGGATGGACATTTAAGAGCGTTTGGAAGGGACACACATTCTTTGATCTTGTGATTAAAGAACCAATGCCTATGTCCACAAAAATATCGGAATTGATTAATTCGTTACACCGTTGTTTCAGGTTGACAATATCCATAAGATTTGCTTTTTTTTGTTTAACGGTTGCACGGTAAGTGGATAATCATAGATAATTCTTTAGTTTACTTGATGCGTCAAGTCGTTTTGTCACATAAGCAATTGTCAAAATTTTTGTTACAAAACTAAATGGGATTTTCACAGCTCATTTTTCTTAGTAGAGCCAAGTTTGTGTTAAGTATATTAAAGATGTTTGATGTTGCGATTAAGTTTAGCAGTGGATGTGTAAAAAAAATCTTGCATGAGGCATTCAAAGTCCACACACACATGAAGGGGCATACAAGCAAAGCTTATAAACACTCTTCTAATACTGAAGTTAACTAACTTTATCCATTATCTCCGTCCAGACTCGGTTTGACATTTATGGTTGTCATAAGAGACCGTTTGGCTGCGCGATTTATAAAAAAACACATATCCTGATAGTATTAACAAGCTCCTTAACCATTAAATGAATATGATTACATAACAACACAAACAACTGCAACTATAAGTTCCTGGTTATGGAGTGAAGTACAATAGTATAGAAGACAGTGATTTGATGAACTCTATAGACTTGACGGATCTTGGGCGGTTGAGATCTTAGAAGTGCATGGGCGGATCTGACGAATGAAACGAATTAAACAGATTATAGGTTTAGCCGGATTTGACTGATTAGACGGATTAGCCGTATTAGACAGATTCGACGTTTTCGACGGATTCGAGGGGTTAAACGGATTAATCATATACGGATTAGACATATACAGACGGATTAAACATATACAGATTAAATGGATTAGACGGATTACACGGATTAGATGGATTATACGGTTGTGACAAATTAGACGGATTAGACGTACTAGACCTATTAGGCAGATTTGACAGATTCAACGAATTAACAGGATTATTCACATTAAGCGGATTATACGGATTTAATAGATTCGAGGGATTATACGGATTATAAGGATTAGACGGCTTTGATGGATTAGACGGAGTATTTCTTAAGTTAGTTCGTAAGTTTTTTTTTTTTTTTTTTTCTTTACTTTTAATTTCTTTTTCTTTTTTTTTTTCTCAAACGCTTGTATTAAGTGTAATAAACGAGGGTTCTGCTCTCACTAAACTAAACTATACAGATTCGACGAATTCACCGAATTAAACATATTATACCAGATTTAACGGTTCTGATTATGAGGCGGGTTATACGGGTTACATGAATAAAACATATTAGACGGATTACATGTATAAGACAGATTAAACGGATTTGACAGATTAGACCGATAAGGCGGATTTGAAGGAATAGATGGAGTATACAGATTCGACGAATTCAACGAATTACACTGTTTATACTAGATTAAACGGATTAGATTATGAGACGGGTTATACGGATTAGATGAATAAAACAGATTAGGCGGGCGTATAAGACAGATTAAACCGATTTGACAGATTAGACCAATTAGGTGGATTTGGGGGAATAGACAGAGTAAACAGATTCGACGAATTCAACGAATTAAACTGATTATACTGGATTAAACAGATTAGATTATGAGACGGGTTATACGGATCAGATGAATAAAACAGATTAGGCGGGCGTATAAGGCGGATTAAACCGATTTGACAGATTAGACCAGTTAGGTGGATTTGGGGGAATAGACAGAGTATACAGATTCGACGAATTCAACGAATTAAACTGATTATGCTAGATTAAACGGATTAGATTATGAGACGGGTTATACGGATCAGATGAATAAAACAGATTAGGCGGGCGTATAAGGCGGATTAAACCGATTTGACAGATTAGACCAATTAGGTGGATTTGGGGGAATAGACGGAGTATAAAGATTCGACGAATTCAACGAATTAAACAGACTATACTGGATTAAACAGATTAGAAGGATAACACGAATGATACGGATTAGGCCGATTAGACAGATTAGACGGATTAGGCGGATTAGACGGATTAGACGGATTTGACTGAGTAGACTCGGGATTAGTCGTATAAGACAGATTCGACATTTTCGACGTATTCGAGGGGTTAAACCAGCGGTCGTGGAACCGCGGTAAATTACCCCAAATGGGGTAAAAAATTTTTTTGGGTAATAGGGAAATTTTTCTAATTTTTCTATTGCTATTTCATAAACATTGTAGTATGTTAACAAACTTAAACAATTCAGCCCGATATACGGGCCGGGCCGCTAATTCTGGTTAAAGTCGAGTTTTTCGTTTGGTGTGTGCGTGATAAGCAAGAGACGCGCGTTGTGTGTGTGTGTGCGTGCTTGCGTTACGTTGTTTCTTGCATCAACCACTAGAGGCGCTGCGTATGTTGTATTGTTTAAACTTAGCACTCAACGGTCAGTTATGCACGGGTGTCCGACCCGTCGTTTGATTGCGTACAATTTACTTACGAGACACATCATTTCATCATCAATTTCCACTATCAAGGTAGGCGCGATTTGAACATTTAATTTAATGTACATTTTTTTACCACTGTTTCTGTCACCCTTCAGATGACAGCAAATAGGAAAAGAACATACCAGGAAGAATTCCTTAATTATGGTTTTACACGAATAGAAGACAAAGGTATGATAAAACCACGGTGTGTTGTATGTTTGAAAATATTGACTTCAGAATCTTTTAAAAAAAGTCAATTGAAGAAACATTTGGATAATTTGCATCCACATCTGTCTTCCAAACCGCGAGAATACTTTGTAAATTTAGAAATGTCTGTTAAAAGACAAAGATTGGACAGCAACTTGTTAGGTACTTTTGATCAGCGTTCAGCATCAAAGGCTAGCTTTGCAGTAGTCTGGTGGATGCCCGAAACAAGAGACCATATACCATTGAAGATTTGAACCAGCAGCTGTGAAAATGACAGAGATCATGTGTGGTCAGAAAGAGGCGAATAAACTGAATTCAGTGCCCTTGTCCGCAAGAATTGTAAAAGAAAGGATTTCTATCTTGGCAGAAAATGTAAAGGAACAGGTTATTTCCTCACTAAAACAGGCTAAATATTTTGCTATTCAGCTTGATGAGACTACAGATATTAGTAGCAATTCACAGCTAATGGTATATGTTCGCTACAAAGGTACACATGCAATTAAAGAGGAATTGTTGTTTTGTTCTCCTCTCGAGTTGAGATCTCGTGGAATTGATGTGTATAATAAGGTAAATGAATACTTTAATACTGAAAGCACTAATTTAAAGTGGGAAAACTGTATTGCTGGGTCTGTTGATGGAGCTCCAGCTATGTTGGGTCATATTAATGGTTTTTCGGCTTTGGTGAAAAAAAGTAATCCAAATATTGAAGTTATTCACTGTATGATCCATCGCCAGGCAATTCTTGTGAAACATTTGGAACCTACACTGGAAGCCGTCAAGCATGATGTCATCAAGATTGTTAATATTATCAAAGGACATGCACTAAACACGCGGCCTTTTCGTGAATTATGTCAGGACGGTGAAGCGGAATATACGGACCTACTTTATTATACAGAAGTAAGGTGGCCATCTCGCGGAAATGTTCTAAAACGAGTGTGGGCTCTCAAAAGTGAACTTGAAACTTTTATGTTTGATCGAAAGAATATTCTCGCAGATAAGTTTAAAAACCCCTCGTGGGTTGTACATCTCGCATATTTAGCTGACATTTTTGAGAATATAAATATATTGAACAAAGAATTGCAAGGAAAAAATATTAATATCATTTCAGCCAGAGAAATACTATCAGCGTTTTGATTAAAGCTTCAATATTGGAGATATAAAGCAGAACAGAACAAGATAGCTTCTTTTTCAAAGTTAGCTTTGTTTTTGGAAGACTGTGAAAATATTACTATTGATGACATCAAGGATAGAGTTATAAAACATCTTACCAAACTCAGAGAGCGGTTCTCTGACTTTTTTCCAGATCTTGATATACATACTGTGAATTGGGTTGTAGATCCTTTTACATGTGAAATTACTAACATACCAGAAGAACCTCCAGGTTTGGCAGACGCAATTCTTGAACTTCGATCCAATACTGAAGCACGTATTCAATTTGAGACCAAAGCAAATCTGTCGTCTTTTTGGTTGTCTAAGGCTGCAAAGGCTTTCAAAATTGCACATGAGGAGGCGGTGAAAAAATTGCTGCCATTTGCAACAACCTACCTTTGTGAACAAGGCTTTTCCACTCTAATGAACATAAAAACGAAAAACAGAAATCGATTAAACTCCGAAGACTGTATTCAAATTGCTCTTATATCAAAAAGTCCCAATTTTGAAGTAATTATATCAAACATGAAGCAACATCATTTTTCCAAAACCTGAAGGGGGAAAGTTTTCAATTAATTTTTGTTTGTTCCAATTTAAGAATTTTATTTTGTTTGTCTATTACATACTTACTATTTTCATGTAACTTTTTTATAAATATGTAAATGTAAATTAATTCAATAAATAATGTTTATTTAAAATTTACATTGATTGTTTTCTTTTTCAGAAGACGGGGGGGGGGGGGTAATATCGACTTACGCAAAAATATTTTGGGGTAATGGTTAAAAAAGTTCCCCGACCGCTGGGTTAAACGGATTACTGATATGCGGATAAGACGGAATATACGTATAATATGAATTAAAATGAAAAGGTGGATTACACGGGTGTGACACATTCGACTGATTAGACTTACTAGACCTATTAGACAGATTTGGCAGATTCAACGGATTAAACGAATTATACAGATTATCCAGATTAAGTGGATTTTGTGGATTTAATGGATTCCGGGGATTATAAGGATTATACGGATTAGAAGGATTTGACGGATTAGACGGAGTGTACAGATTCGATGAATTCACGAATTAAACATATTATACCAGATTAAACGGATTATATTATGAGACGGGTTATACGGATTAGATTAATAAAACAGATTTGACAGGTTAGAAAGACTACGCGTATAAGACAGATTAAATGGATTTAACGGATTATACGGATTAAACGGATTAGGTGGATAAAAAAGTTTTGACAGATTAAGCACGTATAAGACAGATTCACCGCATTATATAGATAATGCCGATTAGATGGAGTAACGGATTTGAGCGATTAAACGGATACGACGGACTAGACGTTTTAGACAGATTCGACATTTTTGATACAACCGACGGAATAATCGAATTAAACGCATACTACGATTAAACAGATTAGATGTTTTAGGCGGATTTGGCGGATTTGACGTATTCGCGAAATTAAAGGGATAACACGGATTATATGGATGAAACGGATTTGACAGATTAGACGGATTACACGTCCAATGCAGATTAATCGGATTTGATATACGTATAATGCCGATTAAACAGATTACAGAGTTTAGATGGATCAGACGGGTTTGGCGTGTTCGAACGATTATACGGATTAACCGGATTAGCTGTATTCGAAGGATTATACGGATTAGACAGATTTGGTGGATTGGACGGAGTGCACTGATTCCACGAATTCAACGAGATAAACATATTGTACTAGATTAACGAATTCGATGTATGAGACGGATTATATGGGCTATCCGGATTAGATAAATAAAACAGATTTTACAGATTAGATGGACTACAAGTATAAGACAAATTAAACGGATTTAACGGATTAGACCAATTGGCGAATTTGACGTATTCGCCGGATTATACAAATTACACGGATTAGATGGATTATACGGTTGTGATAGATTAGACTGAGTAGACGCATTCGACGGATTAGAAGGAGTATACCGATTTGACGGATTTGGTGGATGTGGTGGTTAGATGGACTAGACGGACTCAATGGATTCGAGTAATTAAACGGATTTGACAGATGCGGCTGCTTCTACATATTGGGCGATTTGGAAGACTATACAGATTATACGCATTAATCGCATTAGGCAGACTAGTTTTAAGAAATATATACGGTGCTAAATATGCTGAAGAAACAGGACAGTGGACGAATCTCTACTATCGTGAATTTAAAGAGGTAATAAATAGTAGTAGAAGGAATAGTAGTAGTAGTTGTTGTTGTTGTTGTAGTCGTAGTAGTAGTCGTAGCAATAGTAGTAGCAGCAGTAGAAGCAGTTGCAATAACAGTAGTAGTATTAGTAGTAGTAATAGTACTACTGGTAGTAGTACTAGTAGTGGTAGTAGTGGTATTAATAGTAGTAGTAGTAGTAGAAGTAGTAGTAGTGGTAGTAGTAGTAGTAGGAGTAGTAGTAGTAGTAGTAGTACTATTAGTAGTAGAGTAGTAGAGTAGTAGTAGTAGTAGTAGTAGTAGTAGTAGTAGTAGTAGTAGTAGTAGTAGTAGTAGTAGTAGTAGTAGTAGTAGTAGTAGTAGTAGTAGTAGTAATAGTAGTAGTAGTAGTAGTGGCAGTTGCAGTAGTAGTAGTAGTATTAGTAACAGTAATAGTAGTACTAGTAGTGGTAGGAGTAGTGGTGGTAGTAGTAGTAGAAGTAGTAGTAGAAGTAGTAGTAGAAGTAGTAGTAGAAGTAGTAGTAGTAGTAGTAGTAGGAGTAGTAGTAGTAGTAGAAGTAGTAGTAGTAGTAGTAGTGGTAGGAGTAGTGGTAGGAGTAGTGGTGGTAGTAGTAGTAGAAGTAGTAGTAGAAGTAGTAGTAGAAGTAGTAGTAGTAGTAGTGGTAGTATTAGTAGGAGTAGTAGTAATAGTAGTAGTAGTAGTAGTAGTGGTAGTCGTCGTCGTAAAAGAAGTCGTAGTAGTAGCAGTAGTGGCAGTTGCAGTAGTAGTAGTAGTATTAGTAACAGTAATAGTAGTACTAGTAGTGGTAGGAGTAGTGGTGGTAGTAGTAGTAGTAGTAGTAGTAGGAGTAGTAGTAGTAGTAGTCGATGCACTAGATGGATTATACGAGTAAAATGGATTAAGCGGATTCATCGGGTTACAAGAATTGGGGAGATTGGGGCGGATTAGACGGATTCGACAGACTAGACGTATAAGACAAATTAAACGGATTTGACAAGTTAAACCGAATTGGTAGATTTGGTGGATACGACGGTTAATATGGATTAGATGTATCAGGCGGATTAAAGGCGTTATTCAGATTAGTGGTTTTAAGTGGATTAGACGAACTAGACTGATTAAACGGGTTAAACAGATTAAGTGGATTAGAGGTATTCAACGAATTAAATGTATTGAAGGGATTGAAGAGATTAGGCAGATTCGACGGACTCGACTCATAAGTTGTATTAAACAGATTAAACGGATTAAACGAATTTAACGGATTGAACGGATCAAACGATTGTACGAATTAGGCGGATTAGACGAATTCGGCGGATTAAGCGAATCAGAAAGATTAGGCGGACTAAATGGATTAGATGGTCTGGATGGACTAGACGGATTAGATTGATTAGAGAGGTTATTCGGATTATGCGTATTAAACTGATTAGAAGGACTGATAAGACAGATTAAATGGATTAAACGGATTGCGCCGAGTAGATGGATTTGGCGAATTTAGCGAGTCAGACAGATTAAGCGGACTAAATGGATTAGGACAACATAGACTAGATGGACTAGACGTATCAGACGTACTAGACGTACTAGACGAACTTACATAGGCCTGATGTGCTTGAAGAACTTTGCGGACGTAACGCGTTTGATATAATTGTCGCGCTTGAAATTCTTGGAGGAGTTGGGGGACTTAACATATATTACACTTGATTTTTTTTTAAATATAGTTCTCTCAGAAGAGGCGAACCTATAGCGCCTAAAAAGGCCCTGCGAGATGCCATCAAATAACCGTTAGAGTACTTCTTGAACTGTCGCAGGTTGTGACGCATTTGATATACTTGGCGTTCTTTCCAGATACGATATTTTTGGAGACGTGACGAAATTAACGCATTTTATGTGCTTGACACTCTTGACTCTTCTAACTGAGCTAGGCGGGCTCTTTGGATATACTAGCATAGTTCGACGCGTTGGTCCTATTTGATTCATTAGACTCGTTGGGCACGTCGGACTGGTTGGGTTCATTGGTATCCTTGACTTCATTGGACACCGTGGACTTCCTGGTCTCGTTGGACTTTCTAGACTCGTTAGATTCGATGGTCTGGTTTGGCTCGTTATACTCTTTGAGCTCGTTGGACTGTCTAGACTCGTTGGAATTTCGATGCGCATTGGACTTATTGAAGACAAAACAAAATGTTTGATTACAGCGCGAGCAGGTGGACCTCAGGGAACACACATAAACGTCAGAGGCAAGATATTTGAGAAAGTTATAAATATCTGGGAACAATACTGACGGCCAGTGACGAAATATCGAAGAAAATTAACAAAAGACTGCATTCCGCCAAACTGCTATCACATTATATAAAGCTCCGTGTTTAATCATGCTGATTGTTCTATACGGATGCGAAACATTTGCTCTCACAAAACGCGAAGAAAACAAATTCCGCGTTGGTGGTAAATATGATGGTGGTAAATTTGATGAAGAGGCAGGACAATAGAGGAAACTCCACCGCCACGAATTGGAAGAGCTATACCGCAAACCTACAATAGTGAGAGGAATCAGGTCGCGAAGATTAAGATGGGCCTGACGTGTGGCGGGAATTGGCAACGATAGGAACGTGCATAGAATTCTTGACGGTAGACCAACGGGAAAGAGACCAGTAGGACCGCCGCCACGGAGATGGGAGGACAATGTAAGGTTTGACCTTGAGAAGATCGGATCAAATGGTCAAGCGTGGAAGGAGAGTGTACAGGACAGGGATGTCGAGAAAAAATTGCATCTGAAGGCGCTGATTCAGCGCTATAGGTTTGAGAAGTAGAATTTAAAAAAAGCTACCTTAGCTGTGATTGGTCTCTTGCCCTGTTGTCTCCCGTCAAGAATTCTACGTACGGCTCTGTCGTTGAGCATTCTCGCTACATACATACTGATTATTCTCACTATTGTAGGTTTCGGGTATAGCTCTTTAAATATGGGGTTGTAGAGTTTCCCCCACTATCCTGACTCTTTAAAATATTTACCGCCAAAGATTCTCCTTAATTTCACCTTCATTCTCGAATACGTGGAATCTGTTCCGTTCTCGTTTTGTAAGCGCTCATTTCTAGCATCCGTATAGAACAATCGGCATTATTATGGTTCTCTAAATACTGAGCTTCATATTACGCACTTTTTTGACCGTATAGGATCTGTTGTTCGGTCATGTGGTATACCTCTTTGGCCATCTAGAGAAGAAATAATGGATTCCTTTTTCTCCAAAGTAATATATTAAAACTCAATGGTTTATGTGATCAGTTTTTAATTGATTCCAAATAAAATTCAGCCACAATTTCAAAAAGCAGTATTCACACGTTTTTGAAAAGTTATGGCAAGTTACAAAATCTAGGATTAAAATCGAGAAGTTTTGAACGTATGTCCCTAATGTAATTAGCTTTCCGTCTTGTAAGGTGTGGGAGGTTTGTAAGGCTTTTGGAATATTAGGTATGTTTAGCAGTTAATAGTATAATGGGCGGATACCAGGCAAGGGACTCATCTAATAATATCCTGGGAAATATTTTGAAGGCATTTTCTGACAATTTGGTCAAAACCTATGAGACCGATGAGCGTATATCGTGTAAAACTCGGCCAGCGGGTATATCACATGGAGTTGTCATAAAAAAAATGAATAAATATGTGACAGTGTCGCGGCGGTTAAAGTGACAAGACTGATTCCAAGTGAAGTCATACCATCAGCTACTGATCTGAGCAATGCCCCTGACAAATTTGTTCGTTTAAATTAGCTGTCCGATCAGAAATAATCAAGCCCTACCTTTCTTTGGAACGTTTCTAGTTGTGTGATGTATGCGCTTGTGAGACATCTCCGTAAAGAGCAAAACCACACTAGAAATGAGTAGCGAATGTATTACAAAATTTGCGATATTGCTTTCTTAAAACAAATCAAGACACAATTTACCCTTTTATGCTTTATTGCTTCCAAATAACACACCAATTGTTAAGAATAGTGTCAAGATCCTTGATTACCAAACATTTTATTAGCCATGTCCCACAAATCAATATCTTAGGTATCAACTTTAAAATCCCCACTTAAACGTATTCGTCTTCAGAGGGATATCTACATACGAAACCATATCCAACACCCTCGTACTAACTGGACTCGGCAAAAGAAAATTTATGACCACGGTCAACTTAAAAGCTGCTCGTTCAACAAGGGATGATAGTTCGAGAAACAAAAGCCACAAAGGACACAGAAGAGGAAAGAACAAAAAAAAAATACAAAAAATCACTGTAAATGAATGAATGAATGTGACTATCCTGACATTCTGGTATCCCCTCTGCTCATTCAACTGAACTACAGTTTCTACAATCGAATCGAATATATGAGCCCCACATTCACATGTACCATGTGCATTCGTAGTCCTCCCTGAAGGCAGGAAAACCCACAACATTGCCCATCGGTTTAACCGCGATGACATGGCTTGGACTATGGCTTTTACACCACTATCACTGAACCCATCGGTCAGTTGCGGCTAAGAAGGATACAAAATTAAGCAAACCAACAAAAAAGGGGAGATATATATATAAATATATTACAAAAAAAAAAAAGAAATAGATAAAAAATAACAACAAAAAGACACAAAAGGCGAAAAGAAGCGTCAAGAGAACAAAAACCAACAAAGACTATTTGAACCGGCGCCCATCCCTCATTGTGTCAACTGCACACCACGTCTACCCCTATACGGAGCCTATATGCTGGAGCCGATAGCCCCTGAGGGATATAAATAACCGAAAGAGGCTGAAAGACAAGCACAAGGACGGGCAGGAGGATACGAAGAAAACCACAACCGAAAATTAAGAATAGAGGAACGCTTTCGAACTCCAAGCGTAATGTCACACCCACCTGCCAGAAGTTGGCTGCCACCCACAATCATCATCTTTATCATTATCATCCGTTACGACCCCTACAACCTAACTGGTTGACTTGGGGTTGCGCGCACTTTCTAACCCTCGCCAAGTTAATTTCGCTCTCATCTTCCCGGAGAGACAGAGAAAGTGTTTATTCACCGTCGGGGAAATTCTTCACCGCTACTCCGATAAGGGTTGTGATTCAACCTCACGAAAAAGAGAATCATCCATAAATAACTCGAATGGGGCGGAGCCACTGTACTCCGATTGCTAACTTAACGAAACATCACTCACACTACTGCAATTCCATCTCTCACTCTCTGATAGCCAACACAGCGAACAACGACTCATACGCACACACACGCGCTCTCGGATAGTGAATGAGCGCCAATGTAGCTGCGCCACCAAGAGGAGGCATCAACCAAAAGTCAACACTGCCACAGTGCTACTTGGAACTCAAACGTAACATAGGTCAGTGGGGGTACGAACCGAAAGTTAAAACCAACCAACCCTGGCCAACTTTTGACCGAGTCTTATATACACTATCTTTCTTTCGCGCGCTACCACTGGGTCTCGTTCTCTCTTCCCCAACGACGGCAATTGCAGGGGCAACGGCGTTCCGGCATTCAGTCATTCTTTCGCTGACTACCTACGTTCCGTGTGTTTCTTTGCAGTCCTCCCGGCCCGAATACCTCATTCATTAGCAACTCTTCTCCACGCCGTACTCCGCTGCTCCACGTCCTTCTTCTTCCTTCCTTCCCTACTTGGTCTATTTTGTTCTGTAGTTCTGCATCTATCGGCTTGCGGTTCGTTTGAATGCGAGAGAGAAAGAGTACGAGAGTCATGGCACTTTGGCGGACCCATTCACCTAGCTATTAGATACATTTCTATCTTGTCGGCCTCGCATTGCCTACCGATGGGGTTGTAGGCAGTAGGTGGCGCTGGCCGTCGATGCCACGGAAGTATGCGCTCGTTTTCATACTAATAAGACGACTTTCCAGGATGATTAAGCGACCGTGGTGGATGGGGATGTAGGGCATCCAGAGGTGGCTTTTAGGCCCGATGACCGATATCTCAGCTTGCAGTCAACTGCAGCACTGGATACAGAGTGTCACTCAACAATATCAAGAACAAAAGTATCTGTTTCACTGCTAATTGGATTAAATACGTGATGCTGGCCAATCAGAAAGAGATTGGTAGCGATGCTTTTAGTTTCGCTATTAGGAGTTTCGTAATGTAGTTTGATGTGGTTGGACTACCGGGGGCGCATTGATTGCTTCACCGTCCAAATCGGGTCTTAAAGGTTCCGTCTTGGGAGGTGCAACTGATGTTTTTCGCGACATTTAACAGGTGTCATATTCAACACCCGATTCGGGTGTTTTGGGGACCGAAAACGCGAGATTACGGAATGCTTAACATGTAGAGTGCTCCACCAATTTGTGACTTACTAATATAAGCTGCAAGAAGGTGGCTTAGATGTCCTGTCGACATGATTTACGTCCCCCAGATGTTGTCGGTCATCTTGTCGCCTTAGACGTAATGAAAGTAAACTCTCTGAAGTGACAGAGGTTTGTTAACGCACCATAATCCATTTATGCCGCTTTCCAGATGCTGTCAAGTTAATTACTCACCAAATCAATTCCCTCGCAAGATGATGACATTGGCAAACATGGTAATACGTTTGTCCTCCTGTAGCTGGATTACGAATATTAGAAGAATGTGAGGAAGCTGACTAGCCTACGCGTCCGGGGGTAGACTTTAGGACATATTACCGGATCGACATTGTAAGTTTTACCTCCTAGCTCGGGTCGGTCATTGGAATTGATTTTTAATTAACTCAGTAACCTCAAAGTAATGTTGTACTAAAGTTAAATAGTTTTGTTTTCTTTTATTTATTTTTACCTTCAGTTGGTTAAAATGTACACGGCTCGCCTTAGGTTTAGAAGGATGCCTTTGTACTAAAAAATTATACAATAATAATTATTAAATAATAATAATAATAATTTAAGTATAAAAAAAGAATTAATAATTATATTACAACACTCAACAAATACCATGTTCCATAACTAGCCACAATCTCATGGCAATTACTTACGATTAATGTCATTTATTGTAAATTTATTGTTTATAACACATTAGTGTGAGTTGAACGTATGTGTAAGCTACGTGGAAGTTACAAGAAAGCCAGAGACCTTGTTACAATCTATTGACGGGCTGCGCCACTCAAGACGAATTGAAGCTCACAGACAACATACCGCTGAAACGTCAAAACGTCGATAGATACGTGTGTGGCGATGCCGCCAAACCCCACAGTACACTTACCTAAAAACCCCCATAACCTCATCCCAAGTCGCATAAGTTTTGGCTAATGCAATCGCATTAAGCACCTGAAAATGCTTCACGCATTAATTATATCAAAACTATAATCGTAAAGTCCCTGTAAAGAAAACTTACCTTTTCATGCATCTCTTCGCACACAATTTTCCGTAAGATTCCTTTCTTTGCTTATCTGGAATTCCAAACCATTTCGGCACCTTCGGTACCAGACCAATTCCTGTAAACAAAATGATTCGGTTTGCACACAATGTAACCGTCATGAAAGGGACCATAAATGTTGTGCCGTCTATTTTCCAATTTCGCCATGTGTACGATAAATTTCTTTACGTACACATTGGACGGCGACCTTTTTCTCCCAGCAATAAAATTCTCTAACTCGCACCATGTGCAAACAGAAGAACGCTGTTCCTACATAGGTTTCCTTCGATACCATAAGCAAATGTTGTTACAAATTCAAAACCGACACACTTGTCAACCGTTAGCGTGACCTCATGGCGTCGCACCGAGCCTTAAGCCAACTAATACGACATCAACACTTCGATTCTGGAGCCATCTAGAGGAATACTGGAGAATACACGAAACTGGCAAAAATGTCAGAAGCAGACGGAACCAGGACAGAACACGTGCAAGGACTAAGAAAATGGAGAGCCAGAGGAGACGAGGAATTGAGGAATTTAACGGAGCAAAAGAGGTTGTCCTTGAACATTGAAGCACTCTTGCGATCCAGTGGTCGAACTCGCGTAAAAGAACGGATCGTTTTAAACTGGACATAGTTTAACGGTCGTGTGCGAAGTAAAAACGTAACAATATCGTTATGGTATCCGAAACACATTTTTTTCATTTAATGAGCGGCTGCTATTTATTTTGCTGACCCTCATTACCGAACGATGCATAAGCAAGCCCATTAGCATCCGACGATTTCGGTTTTATTTGCTTTACCGAAATCGTATCCCATGAATGCACTTTATGCCGTTTCTTTGTTCTAGGTTCGTTCTCATCCATGAAAGAACCACGCACACACACCACTGCACTGAAAGAGTGTATTTCTGTGGCGGTCACACCCTTAAGAGAAAAGTTTTTCTCTCTCTTCCCTTTTCTTAACCCTAACCTAGGATGGAATTCATGTCAGAGTTCTATCCTCGGTGAGTCGTTTTCCATCCGCTGACCGCCACGGTCACGCGATCTCCCGCTCACCGGTGCGCACGGCGACGCGACTATAGTCGAGTGGTGGTTTGTCGATTAAAGTTATAAAAAAAAACCAATTTCGTATTAATAATAAGTTTACGCGGAGTACAAGATCGCTAACATATTTAATAGTGGTTTGGAACAAAAGTAATGATTGCGGAATATGAGAACCTTTAGTAATAAATAAAAGTGTGTGTCAATTATAGAGACAAACTGGAGTGTTTCATTTTCTCCTCTCTTTCGGTGGACGGTGTGTTGTCAAGGTTTGTGTTTGTGCTTTCCCTTTGACGTCAGCGGCGGAACTTTAGTGACAATTAATTATGATGGTGGAGGAAGTAGAACTCGCACCCATGCCGGTGCCACGACTTCCCCCCCACACGTGTTCCTCGAGATCAGTAATTCTATTCGTGTACTTTATATCTATCCTCACTTTTTTCGTTTCAAAAATTGCAGATTTGCCCTAACGTAGGAAGACTCACTTCAAAAGCAAGGTTTTGTAGAACAATTACCAGAAAAATTAAGTCACGTCACAGCACAGGACCAGGAATCACCAGGGAATGACAGTCAAAAAAAAAAAAAAAAAAAAAAAAAAAAAAAAAAAAAAAAAAAAAAACAAGGGTCCGGTCATAAATCACTAGGACAATGTAATCTTAGTGAAACTATGGTAGGGGACTTTGAAGAAAACCAAGTAGTTGTGGGCGATCTATCCGGGGTAGGAAGATACACACAAGTTCCGCATCTTTGGAATTATTATCAGACTGTTGGAGTTATATTTTTATTAAGTTTCGGTTTACCCTTACCTTTTAGGGTGGACGCCTGCTCCAGTTGGAGGTGTGAGGGCGGCGTAATGGGTGTGCCCGGCCTCTTTAGTGGGAGCCTCCTCGATGACCCGATCAGACGTCTTCTGCCTACTGGTCCCGTGGGTCGTGCGGGTCCTTAATAGCCGAGCTGTCTTATAGCTTCTCCGTGGGATGGCGTCCGGCTCTTTTGGCCCGTGGTGTTGAGAGCCTTGATCATTGAGGTTGACCGAATCACAGTTCTCACCGTTGATGTGGTGAGGCTATCCGCCACAGATGGATGATTAAAGGAAACGCTTTATGTTTTACTTGAGTTTTATTTCAAATGCCTTTATTCTTCCTTTATGTCTATGGGCGTAGTTCGGCCCTCGGGATTTACTGATCGCCTTCTGGATTTCGACTGATCACGAATCCAAAAAAAAAAAAAAAAAGGGTGGCGAGAGGGCCGGCTTTGGCGAGACAAGGACAGATGTGTCCTTCATCTTGTCTCTGGCTTCTGGTCATCTTGCGATAACCAGAATCACCCACATCCGTGAGGATGTTGGGCTCGGTCTCGAGATATCTGAAAAAGAAAAAGGGGGGGGAGGGGTATCTAAGGAAAGTGTGGACAGGGTTAGTTCGGATGTTCTCTACCTACTCGGATGGAGGGGTGGTGGGAAAGAAATCGTACAAGACCGGTAGGTCTTGAGTGCGGTAGTAAACGCAGATCACGTCTTTGGCGTCTGATAATCTGCGCTTTGGTCGGTGTGTGTGTGTGTGCGTGTGTTTGTGCTGTCTTGTACTGTGCGTGCGTGTTTGTAGTGTGTCAGCAGTAGACCCTATGGGATGGGTCCAGGAATCCTCTATTATAGAGGAGAATGTTGTTGGGAAGGGTGCTTTCTTCAGTTTTGTACTGAAGAAGAAATTGTGGTGGTCTGATCCGAAGAAATTGAGAGAGAGAAGGGCCAAGAACACAAGATTGCCGTACAAGTGGGTTCCCGCTGTTCTGAATGCTTTCGAGGTACTTATATGCTAGTTCTAGCAAGTACTCGTCGATAGGGATAATCGAGGCAGCTTCGTATATGTGAGAGTTCGGGTAGTGGCGGCCGTCAGCCCTTCTGTAGTGGTTGGTGCATCTTCTGAGGCGTTTTCTTTCGAAAACTCCCAGTCTTTCTATTTAGGCCGAAGATATGCAGGACCAAATGGGAAAGGCGTACGATATTCCAGATCGGATTAGCTGCTTATAGCAGAGAAGCTTAACTTTGGTGTCAACTTTGTTGCTCCACTTCAAGATGTTGTGCAGCTGCTTAGACCGACCGAGGCCCCTTTGAAGAATGTGGGTCACATGTTTGATGAAATTCATTTTTGGGGTATAGATGACCCCAAGATATTTCATCCTGTCCTGTGGTCTAATCGTAGTACCTCCCATTTGAATTCGGGTATTCTGTGAATATCGAGAAGTAGGTTGGGAGTGTTTACTACTCAGAATTATAGCTACTGCTTTAGATGGGTTAAGTCGAATTTTCCATCGACTGTAATACTGATAGAGTTCGTCCAGATGACGGTTGAGTCGGTTTGTTGCGACTTTTGGGCTTTTAGATGACGTGTACACTAGGACGTCATCCGCATAACAAATCTGGTTTACTCTACCATCCACAGGGCGAGGAATATCTGAGGTATAGATATTAAATAAGATGGGGCCTAGAACAGAGCCCTGTGGTACGCCTGCAGCGGCGTTGAAAGTTCGGCAAAGCTTTCCATTCACTCGAACTTGGAAGGTTCTGTTTAAAACGAACTGGTAGATGATACTACACAGCGTTTTACTGAGGCCAGTATTCAGTAATTTAAAAACGAGACCTTCGATCCAGGTTGTGTCAAATGCCTTTTCAATGTCCAAGCTCACCGCAATGGTGGGTTCCTTATTAAAGAGGCGCACGCAAACGTGGTTTTGAAATATGATGAGAGCCATGGTGGTGCTGTGCGCTCTTCTAAATCCAAATTGGAAGTCAGGTATTAGGTTCCTGACACTGATACATTTATTTAGCTTCTCGTATATGAACTGTTCATATATTTTGCTGATGCAGGTGAGGAGCGAAATAGGACGAAAGCTTGATGGGGATAATTTGTTTTCCCAGCTTTTGCTATTGGGCAGACAACAGCATTCTTCCAAGCTTGGGGAAAGTACCCCATGCTGTAGGCATGGTTGAGCAGAATGGAGAGCTTTATAAAGAATAAAGCAGAAAGCCTTCGCAACGAGTGGTAGGACATATTGTCGATACCGGGTGAGTTCTTGGGGTTTCGAGATTTAACTAGGTTCTGTAGGGTATTTGGTGTGACGAAGCCGTGACTATTATCACGTGTGTCGTCGAAGTATGCACTGTTAGCTGAGTTAAAGACAACTATTGACTCGTTAAAGTTATCTAATTTGTTGTGAACCTCTGAACTAATTATTGCATTCGTTTCCGGGTCGCCATCCTCGAGAGTGAGCTTGTGATTATTTTCAAAGGTCTGTCCGATGATGTTTGCTTTATTGGTGTCATTATTGACAACAAGGCCGTTGTGCATGATTGGTCCAGTGATACGAGAGGTGCCACATATCTTTTTAACATTTTTATAAATGTTCTGGTCCATCTGAATACCCCTCAGTTTGTCTTCCAATTGTTGGGTGCGATTGTTTTGGATTCTCTGTTTTATCAGTGAACCAATATTGTGAATAATGGTTCGCAATAATGGCTCCCTTTGCGTAAAGCGGTGACGATATCTCATTTTGCAGAGCTTTTTACGCTCCCGGAGGAGACGAAGAGTGAGGTCGTCAAGGGGAATCTGATAAGTCTTTTCAAGTTTGTACTTCGGGACATGAGTCTCAGAAGTTTCAACTAGAATCTCGTGAAGTCGAGTTGCAGCGTTATTTATCTCAACCGTCGTTAGGTTCCTGTCAGTGGGGAGTGGAGTTTTTCGTTCAATGTAATATTGAAGTTGTCCCAATTTGTGCGTCCATAAACGGGTATGTATCTGACATGAGCCCGGGATGCTCGATAGCCGCGGATGAACATGGTCACAGCGTTGTGGTCAGATACACCCGGTGATACTTGGGGAGGAGTGATTTGAGGAAGTAAGTCTTTGGACACAATAAAGATGTCCAGGATGGAGTTACCTCGGGTACCACCCGTAGGTGCGACTATTTCGAAGTTGAGGGCATGACAGTTTTCGGTGTGCCATTGGAACAACTTTGTGCCGTTTGGGCAAGAGACGGGGTTGTTCCAGTGTGGATGCCTGGAGTTGAAATCGCCGCCTATGATGAAGGGTGTATGCCCCGAGGACGTTATTAATTGGCCGATATCTTCGGGATTAATGGGGCCATTATTGGTTTTATGCGATTGGTATACGGAGTATATGTTCACTCTACCATTATTAGCTAGATGCAGTTCAACCCCGGAGACCTTTATAGAGTCGAAATGTGGGAGGTTATAGCGTTTGAAATAATAGTGAAGAAGATCGTGTGATTCGAACTGACGCTATGACAGCTCGAATCACGAAAAAATTTTTACCTAAGCGTTACTCATCAGGCTACTGACCGTGTTTAGAATTTGATTTCCAAACTCGATAATATTCCACTGATGTGAATTATTTTTATTTATCGCTTGGTATACGGTTCTGATGTATTTTTCTTATTCGATTTTTTCGTTCGTGTTTTTCACTATTTTTGGTTGTGAATTGTGTGTATCTGTTAGAGTTGCCACAAGGTCATGGCGAAGTTCGCTATTAACTAGAATACAGGTGCCACCTCCGTTGATGGTGGGGCCGCCAGTGAAGGTTCGGTCTCTTCGAATCATTGAAACGTTTGGGAAAGTGGGACGGTGACATGGATACAACCTAGTTTCGGTTACAAGAACCACGTCCGCCCGGTTATCCTTTATGAAGTCAGAGACTATTGCACGCTTTGATAGCGAAACAAGGGAGTTGACATTTATAAGGATAACTTTAATTTTGGGATCCATTTTGAAGCGTATGTCTTACATATGCCGTGAAAATGAGTGCATCCCTCTCAGCCTCAGTTGTAAGTTTTTCATATCGGGGTCGAATATCCTCAACCACGCGAGAGAGACTAAGTAGTTTCTCCGGCACTGGGGGTTGCCCCTTTGGAGGCTTTTGTGCCGCCGCTTGGATTTGTGGCATTGTGTTTGCCTGTATAGCGGAGCGCTTAGGAACTTGAATATGTTTTTGGGGGAGAGGTGGTAGGGTTTTCATATTCTTTGTTTGGTTCCCTTTAACCTTATCAGTAAATGTAAATCCATTTTGGATGAAATTTTGTGTAGCCTGTTTTCCGAAGTTTGACTTGGCTAGTTGTTTAGCTCGAGTCTCCTTGGTTCTGTGGACTATCTCTTTATATTTGGGACAGTTCCTGTAGCTGGCCGGATGTCCTTTCTTACCGCAGTTGCAGCAAGTGGGCAACGTAATTTCATCCTGCACATTTGTTGTGGGATCGTATTTTGCTGGCGGGAGTTCGCACTTGCCAATGTCGTGGGATTTTCCACAACGGACGCAACGGCGATCCATGTTGCAGTTCCGGGAGACATGCTCGAAACGTTGGCGGCGTCTGCATTGAGGCATTTCTCTGTTATGAAATACCTCGAAGACAACTTGTTGGCGAAGAGTTGGAAGCGACTTTGTCCGTATTATGGAGTCTATGTCGGTTCCTGGGGCAAGGTGAAGGTGCCATATGTTCACCTTGCTGTATTTTTGCCGTCTGATGTTCACAAACCGTTGTGAGGGAGAGAATTTTTTGACGTCCGTTTATTTGACGTTAGGAAATGTTGTCAGTGATCACGAATCCAAAATGTGCCGCCCTTTTATACTCTGTAGCAACAGAGATTTGTTAAAAATTTTATTTAAAAATTCCAAGAAGCACAAACAAGATTTTGTGTGCTTCAATTGGAATAGGATTCTGGGAAGTGTATAGGAATTTACTTAAATAAATTCCCGGAAGGAGAAATCATGAAATGCATTTAAAGTTAGCATTTCATGATGTTAGGATTATTAGAAATTGAATCAATGTACGACAAATGGACTTTGGTTTAAATTTATCGTGCATATGATTTAATTGGATTGGGATGTAAGTTAATTTGAAATTGAATCAATGTGCGACAAATTAACTTTTGGTTTAACTTGTCGCTCATATGATTCACTATGGGAATTAGGTTGGGATTATATGTAATATTGGGGATTTGGGTGGGAGTAGTGGTTTAGGATCACAAGACCAAGAAAATCCATACGAAATCCTAGATATACTGCTGACACTGTGGTCTGCCATTTAAGGGTACTTCAACACTCCCTTTTGTGCGCGTATTAGTGTACAAAATTTTTTTTTTAAATGATAGTAAATCAGAGGAAGGGGGGGGGGGTGGGAACGAACATACAGGGGTAAGTCGCTGCTCTCAACCCGGCGAAGGCCAGGACGATCTTTGTCCCTGTTCAATCCAAGTTGACGTGCAGTCTCGATGTGATATCCCTGGGTAGCTACTTTGACAAGTAGTGAAACAATGCTTGCAGCGACATCCTCAAAAAGGTTGGCGCAAGGCTAACAACCTTGCCCGGAAAAACAAATTATTATGGACAATTTAAGGGGGATTCTGGTCTAGAATTTTGAAAAAATCAATTTTTTTCTCATTATATTTTCTTATAGTTTATACTTTTGAGAATATGCTGTCCAAAGGAAATTTTAAAATTCCAATAATTGGCGAGGTTACAGCTGCTTTAGCAATATTATGCCACTTAAAGCTGTGGGGGCTCTCTATATCACACGGAGAACCAACCCACAATTCTAACCAACCCTGACCGCTAACAACGCGTCACCTTAACCCAACTCCCCATGCAAAATCCGCAATAGCATACATTCTAAACTTCGCAATAAAACACACCCCAAACTTCCAACAGAATACAATTCAACATAATACATTCTAAATCATCCCCGAATACATTTTCCCAAAATTGCTTCGGTCAATTCTTTACTTAATTCATATTCCCTCCTTGCGACCAAGCAATCTTAATTTCCCCGAAATTCCTACGTTGTAATAAAACGCATATTCAAACCTACAACGGAACATTAACCATCACCACTAACTATACCGAGCCGCATACATTTCCCCGAAATGACTTCGGTTAATATCTTATCTAAACGATATTCCTTGCTTGCACCCAAGCAATTCCAATTTCCCCCGAAAACCACTTCGGTTCATTTCCTCCTTAAATCATACTTCTCGTCTGCGACCAAGCGACAGCTCATTTTCCAGGAAACAATCACATCGATCCAGACCCCTGATCATACTTGGCTATGCCAAGTTCCCGGTATACACAACCAACGAATCCAGCTCAGCTTATACGGCGAGGATTCGCTGGAACTGAATTCTTATGCAGGCATAGCAACTCTTCTCGAAATTCCTAGCAAGTGGCAGCGAGTGTATTTCTGCTATGACTCAACTGCCACGACGCGATGAATGGATTCTTTCCATTCATTATTTAGTCGAGATCCAACGGCCACCAGGGCCACACTGCCGCCTGCAAGCATTTTGTTCAGCTTCAATTTTTCCATTCGATCCACTCAGTCGGTGTTGAGGTAGTGTATTTCGGCAGTCGGTCGTCAGAACCTGACGCGCGTTTTGGCCACCTTGCGTTTGGCAATCCTCGCGTATCAAACCGCCTTTTGTAATATAGTGCGACGCAACTCGGGTCACTGTTAGGGGCATGCGGACTTACCCAACCACCAGGTGCCGGAGGTCGTGAAGTGTCTCGAGACGTTATTTTCGAAAGTCCCCGTTCGTTGTTAATCGAGTTGAATTGCAAAAATGTCGCTTAGGGAATCAAACCCAAACCAAAACTAAGTGCCCTCGGAACCGTGGTTAAGTGAAATATGGTACTAGAGTAATCCTAAATAAGAAATAAGAGGACGAATTAATCAATAAACAGATAAGTGAAGACAAAATAAAAAGAGAAACATTAACATTAAAACCAAACCAAAGTGTTTTCTTTCGTGGCCGATCCACTCTGGTGAACAGTTCTCTTTTGTTGTTGCGGTGGAACAATCTTTGTGCAGAAAATCGTCGGTGGGACCTCAGTGAACCGGTGCCATACGTTGGCACACCTACCTCGTCCCCCACAAAGCTACTATACCCTAACATTTTTAAACGCGTTTTTCTCGAAACCACTTTTTTCAAGTCTATTGACACGATATCTCAAGTTCTACTGAACCGATTTACTTCAAATTTAGTATGTGTCTTCTTTATAGGCTTTTCTATTGCATGAACTATCCTCATCCGCAAATGTTTCAATGTTAACTATTTTTAAAAAATTCGAAAAACTAAAAAAAAGTGGTACAAAAATAATTTTTTTTCAGGCAGTCGCCATTTTGTTAAAAAATTTTTTGTTTCAACTTTTCTTAGTTCCAACGATAGAGACATTTCTGTAAATCAATAATCTTTTTTTTCCGATTGCTAGGAGGGTTGAATCGTGGGTATGGCCGCGTGCCAACTTTTTGAGATCCCCCACTTCATCAGCTGCTAACTTTTTGAATTTTGAATTTTTTACTTTAAAATTTTTTTTACTGTATTCTTGAAATATTAATAAAGATCCTATAAAAATGAATAGTAAAAAATATTTATTGCTTTTTTTTACAGCACTTCGAAAATTGCGTTAAATTCGTGCGTCTAGACCAGAATACTCCCAGAATACTCTCGGATAAGGACCGGATACCGGTGGAGAGACTTGCTAAATAAGGCCAAGGCCGGATCCCGGTTGTAGTCCGATGATGGAAAACCGATATCTCTAAATGGATTACCAGGGAAATAAACTTATAGAACATCGAGGATTTACGCACGGTCAACCACAGAAAGTAATAGCAAAACCAAGTACATGTAGATAAGCTACCAGGGAAGGAAGGTCATCCAACACCCCAGCATGTGTATATGTAGATGAATTACCAGGGAAGGAAACACACGAGAAATTCGAGGATCTAGCCACGATTGACCACGGTAAGAAAATTGTTGAAAGCTCCTTTCTTTTGTTGGGGTGCCGTACCTCCAGAACCGGACTCTGCTCGGGACGAAGGGCGTTGTGGTCTTGTGGGGGTTCTCTATATTACATGGAGAGCCAACCCACAATTCCAACCATAATTTCCGCCTTATTTCGACCGCTTTCAGTGTGTCATATTATCCCCTATCCCACCGTTCGTGCTATTCACCTGAAATATCATAATTCCCAAAGGACGCATAGCTAAACTCATTATCCTATGCAGGTAATGCATAATTGAGTTTAGCTACCCTTTTTGCCATACGGCAACTCCATTCCTCTAACCATGAGATTTCCATCGGAAATTCCATTCATGTTGGTTAGCAACAACCAAGTCGAATCAAACGACGCGGTTGCATCATCATTCAATGGCTTGGGTAATTACCGCATTCCTTAGCGTTTTTCCCACTATGTTATTTCCCTAGCCGATGTAGCGTCCTATCGATTTTCCACAGATCATCTTTTCGCAGGTTGATAGCATCGGCTACATTTCCTCTCCTCCATAATTCTGTTTCCATACGGTTCCATGCACTCTGAGATCACCACAGCCGTAACACTAGGGCAGTAGGTCATACTCAGAAACTGCATTTGATACCACCCCGAGATCGTCGTACATCGCGTTTCTGTTCTCTCATTATCCCATATTCGTCGATTATCAATTAATCTGGGGACGTTACCCACTGCTGGTAGTCCCCATCGAAGGTAGGCGAAGGATAGATTAAAGATCGTTGAGCGCAGGAGAGAAAGAGAAAAGAAGCTTTTTTTTATAAAAGGCCAGCGTGGGTAGCGCTGAACTTGTCTTTAAGTAGGTTTAATTTTTCTTCAAGTAGGTGTTGTTGGACATGTTGAGGGACGAAGGGGCTAAGGGAGAATTCGGGCATAGCTTTGAAGTAAGACGGGTTAGGCTCCAAATAGTTGTCCGTAGGATTGTTTAAAGAAGCGAAAGATTGGCAATGGCTTGGAGATAAGTTGAAGTAGTCGAGTCATAGGAAAGGGACTTGAGAAAGGCGTGAGATTTGCCTTTGTAATTAATAAAGTGCAAACAAAATATTTAGGGTCATTGATCAACTTGTTTTGAGTTTTAATGAGGTAATTGTGGTAGAGGTGCCGCCTCAATGGCTGAGCTGGTAAGGAGGTTGTGTTTTGCGTTTGATTGTGCAAACCTAGGTCCAACTGACGAGTCTTGCTATTGTGCAGTGCAGTTCGGCACAATTACTGAGTGGAAGGTAGCATCCCAAAGCCCACCCGGCCGGTGAGATACTACCTCATTAAGCTATAGGCTTCATGAAATCGTTGGGAGAAATCCTTGAGTATCTTTCGGGGCTTGGGAGATGGACCCGGTCAAGAAAAAAATAGCATCTCAGGGCGCTGGCTCAGCGCTATAGGTTCGCCTTTCCTGAAAGAAGTAAAATATAAAAAAAAGGAGCTGTAAATTGCGGAGAGTTTATAAAAGGAATCGAAATAGTTGAAGTAGTCTAGTGGAGAACGCGTTCTTACGAAAAGGTTCCACAAATTATTCCTCTTGTTTGGAAGAGTAAGGAGTTAGCCGCTTTACTATGGGGGCGATGAAAACGATATCCTTGTGCGCCGCAAGGAAAAACAAAACGAAAAGACATATTGTACAATTTAGTGCTTGTGAAGAGCCGGTATAAGAAAAATAAATGTAAATAGGACTTAGCATTTAGTCTTAACTAAAATCTGTAATTTTTTTTTTCTATAATAAATGCGTATTGTAAATTAAAAAAAAAAAAAACAAAAAAAAAACTAAAACCGATATCCTGTATAGAGAATATGGGACATATAGGGAAATGGAATTATAGTTTTTTTGTAGAGAGTGGCAGTAGCGTTTTCAATCTCTATATGGTCAAAGCGAATTACGATTTTGCTAAGATGCTCTTTGCGGAAGTTGTAGGATAAATAGTCGTAGAGCGGTGAGGGGTGGGCTGAGCTGTCATGCTAAAGGGATAAGACACCCACCACCTGAGGCTTATAGACCGAAAAGCATACGAAAATAATTGATATTGTATAATTTGGAGTGCTTGCCAAGAGCCAGTAAGTTAATGTAAGAATGATACGTATAAAATAGAATTTAACATTTAATCTTAGGTAAAATCTGTAATTGTATTGGAAATAAATGTGGATTTAAAATCAAAAACAAAAACCACCACCTGAGGTTATCGATGTCTACATAGTATAATGGTCCGAGGCAAACAATAGCGTTAAGCCGCAACAGAAATAAAAATAAAAGAGAACAACAGGTGGGGAGGTTCTCATCTAGAGACCCAAAACAACGTCTTTTTCTTGAATTTTTTTCTCAAAACGGAAGCAAATATCAATGTCAACTTTTGTGCGCATATTTATTAAGTTCTTAGATATACATACAATTTTTTTTGGTTGAAAATATTAAAAATTGTCAATTTAATAGATGGCGCCGTATGACGATTCGAAAAAAAGGTACCCAATCGGTCTCCATCGTAGCGCTGTTTATAATCGTTTGTAATCATACAACAAAACGTTTCTTGAAATAATATAATATTTGCCGGAGTCTGAATTCTATTTTGAAGAAAAAAAATCCAAAATAAACAAAATGGCGAACATGCAAACTTAAGGCACCGATTTTCGCATTTTTTTTTTGCTCTTTAACGTTTAAATTATAAAAAATCATATATATTAATATTCAGACTCCAATAAATTTAATTTACTTTAAAATAAAAAAAAGCCGATCCATCGATTGGTTTTAAGACATCGTGGAGACCAATGTGAAAAATATGGTTTCGAAAAAAACGCGTTTAAAGTTTCAAAATGCTATAGAGGGTCGGGTAAAAAGTTTCCGGTCTGACCTACAGATGGCACCAGCAGGTCTAATTACTATCTCAGGTTCTATAGTACCGTGGCGGTTCCGCCAAACCCCACTGTACACTTACCCGAAGAACCCCCATAACTACAACCCAGCCATCATAACTTTCTGCTAATGCAATCGCATTAAGCACCTGTAAATGCTTCACACAACAAATGACCTAATGTATATAGCTAAAAGCTTCTGGAAAAGAATTCTTACCTTCATTCATTAATTCGAATTAAAAATTCCCTATAAGAATTCTCTCCAAACTTACATAAATTCTGTGAAAGAAAACTCATCGGTTCACATATAATGCAACCGCATAATCCGGGAATCTTAACCTTGAGTTGGCTATTCCCAGCCTCAACATGTGTACAATAAATTTACCTACATACACATTGGCTGGCAACCCTTTTACCCAACGATAAACAGTCCAACGCAGCTGCATACAATTAACACAATATATGCTGAAACTAATTCCCTAGCATGTACCATATACAAACAAAAGAACGCTGTTCTTCAGCAGGCATTCTGGCGATACGGCAAACAATTTAAACCACAAGTATCCCAAATGCATCTACCATCTAATGAGTTGCAACTTGTTTACTCAGTTGAACTCTCAGATCATAAATTCCCTTTGTCCTACATATTCCTGGATCCGTTTACCATTGACCCTCCCACATAAGCAAACACAAACCCAATTAGTATCCAATGAGATTCGGCTTGTTTGCTTAGCCGAACTCACATCTCATGGATGCGGATTACGCCCTTTCTTTGTTTCAGTTTCGTTCTCATGGCTTTGTCCCATGAACGAAGCAATGTACACACATGTGTACCACCATGATCTTTATTACGAGACCTGGTTTTCTGTTCCTGAGAGAGAGACTTTACGCCTCTCTTGTGGTAAGTAAAAGCATATTCTTGGCGGAGAGGATATCCACCACCACCGAATCGTGGGTGAATCAAGAACCAGATTTCAACCCTCGATGGAGTAGTTTTACATCACCCGACCGCGCCGATCGGTCCGTCTCCCGCTCCCCGGTGTACACGGGGACGCGAAACAAAAGTCGAGTGTGAATCGAGGTTGTAATCCGAATGTGAAATCTAATTGGTAATTAAAATAGAGGTTGTAATCAGAATGTGAAACCTAATTAATAATTAAACCCGAGGTTGTATCTTGTAAGACTAATGACCTTGCCCGAAAAAAAAAAACAAATCATTATGGAAAATTTAACAAGCCTCAGGACTTGCTAAATAAGGCCAAGACTGGTTCCCGGTTGTAGTGCCGATAATGATGATGATGATGATGTATCTTGTAAATGTGAACTCTAATCGTTGGTTAAAACTAATTCAACAACGTTAACAGATGATGTGTGACGCCACACTCTCATGCACCCTTTTTTGCGAACTTAAATACGTGCCATGTGAATGATTGGTGCGTCTGAAATATGAACATTGAACTCAAATTAATTAACGTAGAATTCAACATTATCTAATAAATAAAGTAACTCATTAATAAATAAACAATCCAGTGAGTGTTTCCTTTCTTGTGGTGCCGGTCGTCGGAGGGAACAACCACTTTGGCATTCGTAATCGCGGCGGAATCGAGTGTTTCCCTTTACTCCTGGTTGTGAGCGTGGCGGTGTTTTGTTCTCTTGTCGGTGTTTTCTTCAACGCAAGCTTTTAGAGATGATGGGGAGTGAAGTGAATCAGCGCCGTACGCCGGTGCAACCTACTTCATCCCCCACAGTACTGTCTTATTGGCTTGTATATAAATTGCTGTGTTAGTATACATTTGGGAGCCTACTAAACAAGACGACCTCGAAGTGAAAGATAAACGACCTCGCTTGACCTCGTTATGCTGCAACTTTTTTATAAAATTATTTTCGCAAAAAGGGTTTTGGAAACATATTCTACACACTATAGGACATCAAAAAATGGAAAAAAATGGATTTTTTAAATCTTCTTGATGAGAACCTCCCCTTAACTTAAAAAAGCCCTTAGTCGCCCCAAAAATTAGTAATTTTGTTTAGTGCTTTTAAACGGGATAAAATAATCGTCCCATTTTTGACTTTTAACATCACTTTATTTGAACTTTCAAAAATACAATACACCCCATTTATTAATATTATTGTTATTTTTTTTTTATGATAATCCATTACGCAACAGACTTTAGTACCTCTTGCTCGCTCATGGCTGTACTGACTACAAAGTCGAGTGAGGCCCCACTCTCTTCATAAACCAAACAATAGCCACGCACAAGATTATCTAGCTTGCCACTTGTTGCTAAGCAAAAAAGTAAAATTACCGTTTATAATTGTTTCACCCCCGTATTTTGTTTCTGGCTTTTTTTGGATTCGGTACGAAGGCGGAATTCTTCAAAATTTACCTTGTGGCGTCTCTAACAGATACACACACAAAACACAAGCAAATAGTGAAGAACGCCGAACGAAAATCGAATAAGAAAATGCATCAGAGCCGTATACCATAGCGATAACATAACTGTTCACATCAGTGGATTATGCTCGAGTTTAAAAATCGAATTCTGAAATCGGCCAGTAGCCTGATGTGTTACGCATTGGTTCAATTTTTGGTGATTCTAACTGTCATAACGTCAGTTCGAACCACACGTTCTTAACTATCCATCCCAAACGCTATAACCTCTTGTCCGATCCAGAGGCATGCCGGATTTTTACCGACTAAAACCACCTCCCGCCAGGCACATATTCCCGTTGATCCACGCCGAACTTTCTTTAGATATTCCATCGCGAGGCGGGACGGAGTTTATCTGTTATTCCACTCGTCGCGTCGCAACTGCTGCATCATGTCACATAGAATATCATTTGCTACGGACCAAGCATGTATTCTATTACTCCTGCTGGAGTAACTGTCCGTCTCATATGTCTCTAAAAATCGTTCGTGCGATCTCGAATCTCACGCATTCTGAGTACGTGTTTCGCATTTTCTATTTTGCCTTCACAATACAAGCAGTTTTGATGATTGACATGCTTATATTGCCGAAAGCATCTGTGGCGTTTCTAACAGATACACACAATATGCAAGCAAATAGTCAAAAACATCGAAAGGAAATTCGAATAAGCAAAAGCATCAGAGCCGTATACCAAAGCGATAACATAACAATTCCACATCAGTTGAGTGTACTTGAGTTTAGAAATCGAATTCGTACACACGGCAGTAGCCCGATGCTTCAATGCTTCACTTTTCACCCGTTTCATCGTATGTTCAATTCACCATCTTCACTATCCTTGCTTAACGCTATACATCCATGTCCATATAGCACCTGAGTCAAGTGGTAGTTCAGCTCGCGAGGTTTTCTTTTCACCCAGGTTTCTATTTCACGTATCATGGTGTGGGTCCATCTTCCTTTGGTGGAAGAATCCAATCTTCGGTGCCATTCTCTTAGACATGAGAGCTCTAATTGTGACCATATTCTCTGGTGATTCTCTTGTGAGACCTCATGCAACGCAAAGTTTTCTTTAGTTGCAATGTCAAGTGGTTCGTCCCGTCCAAGACATTTATGGCATCTTCGGATACCGTTCGGAATGCGAAGCATACTCTTAATGATGTCAGCGTATGTGCTGAGTTCACTCCCCTCATGTACGACTTAAATTGTGCAGCTTCTGCCCATATGTGAGCTGCATACATTATAATGGAGGTGTTGACACTGGTTATGAGTTTCCTTATGTGGAGCCGGGGACCTCCAACATTGGGTAGCAGTCTCGCTAAAACTTTGCATACTCTTGTCGCCTTTTCATTCGTTTTCCACAGGTGTTCCTTGAAGGTCAACCTATTCTCGAGTATAATACCAAGATATTAAATATAGGGACTGGATCTGATTGTTTGTCCTTCTATTTCCAAATCAAGGTGTTCAATTTTCTTGTGGCTGCTTATTAAGACTGCCTCCGTCTTATGTGCGGCTAGTTTCAGTCCGGCCATATCTAGCCCGCACTTAATTCTCTTCTTTTTTTTACACTAACGCGCGCACAAAAGGGGATTTTGAAATACCCTTAAATGGCAGGGCACAGTGCGAGCGGGTGGAGAGGAAGTGGATAAGGAAAGGAGGTAACGATGTATATTGGTCTTGTATGCCTGGACATCACAACGGCGAGGAAACTCATGATCAGGCAGAACATACAACATTTGTGTGGTTCGGCTAAAGAATGCCTCTCGATGTTTATTTGTGCGCCTGAAGTCCAACTTCAACCTGAACTGGTGCGTCTGAAGGGGCGGAACACATTCAGCAAGTTCAGTTGAGCAACGACCGTGATAATACCTATAGAAAAGGGATAGCCATGATACGTTACGCCTATGTTCTAACGACGGAATTGATCGACTTATAGCTGGGCCCCAATAAGTTTCACTGCTCGTTTTTGCATCCTATCGAGCACGTGTAGTGCAGTTTTGGATGCGCCTGACCAAATATCGGAGTTGAACTCCATTTTTGCACCAATATACGCCTTGTAAATAGTGGCCAGATAGTTCCTTACCGGTTGATCTACCTTTCCGGAACCCATACTGCCATTCAGAGAGCCCTGATGTCCCTTCAGTGAATTGTTCCAGGCGAGTGGCATTTACTCACTCAAGCAGTTTCCCTATATGCTCAACGGGAGGTGGGACTGTGGGGGACTAGGTAGATGTGCCAACGTATGACACCGGTTCACCGAGGTCCCACCGTCTGCTATTGTTCACCACCAGTATCCGAGGGGAGGAAATGAAACACTGCAACTGTTCTGCTGCAGACCACCTTCACTTTATTGTTACCTTTTGGATAGATAAGGACTGTCTACACTTATTGTTGAAAGTGCGTCAACCACGAATTTCTTTTGATTTCTCCATATACATTTATTTATCGACTAATTTCCCTTTTTATCTATGATTATTTTAGTGTTGTATTCCACTCAACCACGTCTCCAAGAGCACCTAACCTTGGTTTGATTCCCGAAGCGAGGTTTCGCGAATTGGTTCCAATTAACAACGAACGAGGACTTTTGAAAATAATGTCTCAAGACACTTTGCGACTTTCGGCACCTGCGGGTTGCGCTTTGGCGGTTGCGACTCAACTTTATTTGGCACGAGGAGCGTGCGTGCCCCCCGTGTGATCGCGGCGGTTATCAGGGGGACCCTCGACGTGCGCGTGTTGGGAGTTGAATGACGACTGACTAATAAGGGAAAGAAAAAGTTCGTCGCGTCGTGGCAGTGGAGTTATAGCTAAATAATCTTACTGCCACTTACTAGGAACTTGAGAGGGATTGCTATGCTCGCAACGGGGGTTCAGTTCCAGCGAATCCTCGCCGTATAAGCTGAGTTGGATTCGTTGGTTGTGTATACCGGGAAATTGGTATAGCCAAGTATAATCAAGGGTCTTGATCGTTGTGATTGTTTCGTGGAAAATTAGCTGTCGCTTGGTTGCAAACGAGAAGTATAATTTAAGGGGGAAATGAACCGAAGTGGTTTTCGGGGGGAATTGTATGCGGCTTGGTATAGTTGGTGGTGATGGGCAATATTCCGTTATGGATTTGAATATGCGTTTTATTACAGCATATGAATTTCGGGGAAATTAAGATTGCTTGGTCGCTAGGAGGGAATATGAATTAAGTAGAGAACTGACCGAAGCAATTTTGGGAAAAGTATATGTGGGGTGATGTAATTGAGGGAGATGATTTAGAATATATTCTATTGAATTGTATTCTTTGGAGTTTTGGGAAATGCCTTTCATTGCAGATTGGGAGATGGAATCTTGCAAGTTCGGGATGGATGTGCTTGCAGATTGGGATTTGTTTTTGCATGTTTTGAAATGGGTTACAGGTTAGGGTAAGGTAACGCACTGTTAGCGGTCAACACTGGTTAGCATTGTGGGTTGGTATGTGGTATAGAGAACCCCCACAGGACAACGGCGCTTCTGGATTCTTGACTCCTTTTGGTATAAGCACAAGACGCTTTTTTGTCCATCGTTGAGGAAAGTGTCCTGTTTGGAAGCAGGTCGTGAAGAGACTGCTGAAGACTTCCAGCTTTTTTGTTAAAGCAGTCTTCCCTACAGCGTTAGGAATGCCATCCAGTCCCGGGGTCTTGTTTTTTTAACAACCCTTGCAGTCAAGAGCACCTCTTCGGTGGTGACGGGAGGTATTTCTATTTCAGTGATTGTTAACACATATGTTGTCTTTATTGTGTCACCACTTTTATCACTAGCAAAAATTAATTGCATCGAGCCGAAAATCTGTCCGAACTCGACCCGTATGTGAAAGTCACTGATTTTATAAAGGGTTTTCCCCCCTTTAATGTGATTTTTTTTAGGTATTAGTCCATAATATTTTTACTTTAAAATGGTTCCATTTAAATGATCACTTTCGTAATTTTTTTTAAGTTCAATTCTGGAACACCAATTGTTGACCACTTTACCTCATAAATTTGCCTTCATTTCACCAATAACACGAATGGCCGAGTTGGTAAGGAGGTTGGGCCATGCATTTAATTTCCAAACGTACGTTTAACTGACGACTTGCTACTGAAATAGTTCGACACAACTACTGAGTGGTAAGTTGGATCCCAATGTCCAACCCTCCGGTGAAATACCACCCCACTAAGCCATAGGTTCTGTGAAATGGTTTGGAAAAATCTTTGACCATATTCCGGAGCTCGCTAATGGACCCGGTCTAGAAATAAAAATAGCATCGCGGGTCGCCAACTCAGTGCTATAGGTTCGCCTTTCTTGAGAGAAGTGAAATAACAAATAATTAAGTTTATTGAAGTAAACCAAAGATTTAACATAACCCAAAGAAAACCGTCCAATGGAGATATATGCTTGATCTTGATGGCCAGTTCACATCGGTATTTCGGTCACTGAACTGATTTTTGTAATAAATTTCATACTGTGTATATTTCCAAACAATATTGAACGCAAATGTTAATTTTGATGGGAATCAAAAACAAAACCACAACTGATATGACTATTACCAAATGTATAGGACTAGTTTGAGCACTCCTCATCATATGTTAGGACCTTGATTAACCTCTCACTGGCTTTAGCTCGTAGGGCACTCAATAGGCTGTACCTTTGAATCATTCCTAATACTTTCAAACGTTTTGAAATAGTTGTGTGACCCATTCTTAAAATTTTTGTAAGCTCAGATGCAAGTCCGGTAATTTAAATTGTGAATGGTGTTTATGGTTCCGATTTGTTACAGTCAATTGCGCGAGTTGAGTTTGACTTCCTGAATTTTCCAAAAAAAAATCTTCTTTTCCGACCTACGGCCGGTGTTCGATACTTTATTCGCTAATTCTTCGGTACAAAAGAAAGTGCTTAGGGTAGATTTACATGCTATTTATAGTACGTTGTTATCAACCAAAGAGAAACTTATCATTATACTACATGGTTATCTTAACATGAATCACCAGAGGCGGTTTTAAACATAGAGCTGTGGAAAATTACATATCATTGGGATGAGTAAGCGTGATAGGTTAACTGGCGCAATATTGGTATATATCGTATTCCGAGGCAGCCACATCATCGAAGACATTGATAAAATCATGGATGTGATCGGCGGAGATAGGCACGGTGGTAATCAAAACATCTTGCAAGAACTACGACCACAAAACAAGTTTTAATATATCCCCATAGTCAAAAAGACGCTCGATATTTGAGCGCCATATGAATTGAGGCAGAAAAAAAAAACGTAATTGATGGAATTTCTGCATGCCGAAAAACGTTCCATTTTTTAAACGGACGATGGCTGGGGGTGAAAAATGGGTAACATACGACAACATAATACGAAAATGATCATGTTTAAACGGTGACCAAGCCAAAACTAGCTGTGCAATTGGTGAGAATGGAAAGCAATATTAAAATGACTCATCAGAAACACAGCAGCACTATTGGGAAGGTATACTGGGCCGACGATGGTTGCAACAGACAAGATACAACACACGAACACGCAACCACAGTGAAGAACATAGCATCAAAAGAAAATTGAAAAAATTAATCATCAGACCCCTCGCCATAGTAATTGACATAACAATCCACAACATAAATAGCTGTCAAGAAAAATATATTATCGTGTACACGATGTGATCTGATGTGTTAAGGCGTTAGTTCTAACTTTTCCTGTGATTCTAATTGTCACAGCGTTGTTTCGAATTGCATGCTTCACTATCGTCACAAGATGCTATATTGCTCTTGTATTGGCATAAAAGTTAGAATAGGTTAGACATCCGCCTTATAATGTGAATCTAGAACCAAGTGTATCGTCTCTGTGAAAACCACAAGATGTAAAACAAAAAGGAGAGTGAACGACAAAAGCGAACGACCATGCGTTGTGTATGGATTGTGTTATCGAGAGAACGAAACGATACAAAAACGATAAAACGAACGGAAACGAATAAACGAAAAATGTCTCCAATGACAAGCACGAGTTTTTTGCTGAGTCTGAGAAACATGGTTGCCCACAAGCGTTTTAAATTTGTATGGAGTAGTAGGAGTGTGTGGGCGGGAGGGGGGGGGGGGGGCATACAGGGAAAAGTCGCTGCTTTCAACCCGGCGAAGGCCAGGACGATCTTTGTCCCTGTTCAATCCAAGTTGACATGCAGGCTCCACGTGACACCCCTGGATAGGCTACTTAGGCACCTGTCAAGTAGTGAACCAATGCATGCAGCGACATCCTGAGAAAGGTTGACGCAAGGCTAATAACCTTGCCCGGACAAACAAATTATTATGGACAATTTACCAAGTCTCGGATAAGGACCGGATACCGGTGGAGAGACTTGCTAAATAAGGCCAAGACCAGATCCCGGTTGCAGTGCCGATGATGATGATGAGTAGTAGTGTAGGGCTATTATAGAATCCGTCCAAATACTGGCCATCGGCTTCTACACATTTCGCCCATATTTCAATTAATTTATGAATAGCATGCCAGAAAAACGGCTTGTCTTTCGTGGCAAACCATTCGTTGAGCCATTTTCCAACTTCCTCGAAATCTCTGAAGTGGTGCTCGCCACTCAGATGGCACCAAGTCTGAGGACTACGGCGGGTGCAGAGGGATGTCCCATCCAACGATTTCAATGTGTCTTTCACTAGTACTGTGTGCTGTGTACTTGTTGCTGGCTCCACCTCTTAGCTAAACCGGAAAAAAATCGGGTGCATACACCTGTATATCTTTACATGGCGATCCTGCCAATCCGATCCTGCCCTTTTTACAATCATTATCTCATTTCACTACCTCCCGGCAGCACATATTCCCCTTTTTCGGAAAAACCAATTATTATGGACAATTTAACAAGGATAAGGACCGAACACCGGTGGAGAGACTTGCTAAATAAGCCCAAGACCGGATCCCGGTTGTAGTGGCGATGATGATGAAATTGAAAAGTCCCCGGCCTTCCATAGTAAAACACATTTTTTTGGCAAAATTCGTTTTTTTTTATTCAACATAATTCCCTTCGAGGGTGATACACTGATTATAGCGACCCTCCAACTTTTCGATACCTTTTTTGTAGTACGATTTGTCCTTTGCTTCAAAATAGGCCTCAGTTTCGGCGATCACCTCTTCATTCGACGAAAATTTCCTCCCAGTGAGCATTCTTTTGAGATCAGAGAACAGGAAATAGTCGCGGGGTTCCAGATCTGGAGAATACGGTGGATGCGGAAGCAATTCGAAGGCCAATTCATGGATTTTTGCCATCGTTTTCACTGACTTGTGACACGGTGCATTGCCTTGGTGAAGCAGCACTTTCTTTTTCTTCAAATGCGGTCGTTTTTCGGCGATTTCGTCCTTCAAACGACCCAATAACGCTGTGTAATAGCCGCTGTTGATGGTCCTTCCTTTTTCAAGATAGTCAATGAAAATTATTCCGCGCGCATCCCAAAATACAGACGCCATAACCTTGCCAGTCGACTGGTGCGTTTTTCCACGCTTTGGGGCGGGTTCATCGTGTGCAGTCTACTCGGATGACTGTCGATTGGACTTCGGAGTGAAATGATGGAGCCATGTTTCATCCATTGTCACATATCGACGCAAAAACTCGGGTTTATTACGCTTGATCATCCCCAAACACTGCTCCGAATCATCAACTCGTCGTTGTTTTTGGTCAAAAGTGAGCTCGCGCGGCACCCACTTTGCACAGAGCATTCTCATACCCAAATATTCGTGAATGATATGATGTACACGTTCAGTTGATATCTTTAGAGTGCCTGCTATTTCATTCAATTTCAATTTACGGTCATTCAAAATCATTTTGTGGATTTTTCTAATGTTTTCGTCAGTAACAACCTCTTTTGGGCGTCCACTGCGTTCACCGTCTTCGGTGCTCATTTCACCACGTCTAAACTTAGCATACCAATCCTTGATGGTTGATTTTCCTGGGGCGGCGTCTAGCAACTCGTCATCAAGCCAAGTTTTTGCTTCAACTGTATTTTTTCCCTTCAAAAAGCAATATTTTATCAGCACGCGAAATTCCTTTTTGTCCATTTTTTTCACAATAACAGAAGTTGCTTCACTCAAAATACTATAATTCACAAACGAATGATCCGACATCTGTCGAATTTATACACGCGTCTTTTGGAGGTTAGGGCTAACTAAAAATCATATTGATTTAATTCTAGTGCCACCATCTATGTGCCAGGCCGGGGACTTTTCACTTGGCCTGTTATTATAGAATCCGTCCACAAATAAACGTCATCAATCTCCACCGACCATGATTGTTGAAGAGCATCAAGTTTGGAAAGGAAGACGGCTCCACACAACTCCAAACGAGGTAAGCTAATGTTGCTCACTGGAGCGACCTTAGGTTTTGAGCAAATCATTTGTATATTCAGTGGGTGATCGTGCCTAAGTGCTTTTACTAGCATCACAGGTTCCGTGAATTGACGCGATTGAGGGCCTTAAGCTCAAAAACGACAAGGAGACCACAAGTTCCTTATCAATGGCAATGGTGTATGATATATCGTCCATAAATTATGTTATGGATATCTAAGGGAAGTGATTCATCTCCGTAGATCCGGGCCTTCCAGCAAAGTGAAATCATTATTTTGGCATAGATCGTGATAGTGTCTTGCAGACCCAACGGATCGAACAATTTGGCAACTTGGCTCTTGCAAGATGCCAAACCGACGCTATAAAAAATTGTATCCCTCTTGGAGTTGCAACGGTAAGCCAACGGGAAAGAGACCGACAGGGCGGCCGGAGATGGGTGGACAATGTTAGGTTGGACCTCGAAGAGATCGGATCGGATGATCGAACGTGGAAAGAGAGCACACGGGACAGGGAACAATGGCGGAGTCGAGTCGGTGAGGTCATGAACTTTCGGGTTCCTACAGCCCAATAAATAGTAGTAAACTCTAGAGTCGCAATGAGTATCATAAGTGTTTACCATTATAGTATGATCTAGATTTTTATGAGTACCTTTTAGATACTGAGAAAATTACGTAATAAGGAAAGAGTTAAAGGGCGCCCAACGAATATCAAGAGTGTTTACCAATTAATTAGGATCTAAATTTTTATGAGTATCTTTTGGTTGCTCAGAAAATTTCGAAATAGGGAAAGAGTTAGACGGTGTCCACTTGCGAAGATTTAATCCACATTTTATTAACAAGGCATTAAGGGCATCGCACAAGGGTGTAGCCTCCGAAAGCGTATTATCTCCAGAAATGAGATAATCGACATAAAAATCCCGTTTGGGGGCATCGCAGGCATTGACTGCTGATGACCTTCATACGCGGGCCACATGCTGAAGGGATCGAATGGTCAAATAGGAAGTGGAAGACGTTCCGTAATTGACGGTGTTAAGGGTGTCAGTTTGCACGGTAACCTGTAGACCGTTGCGATACACAATTTTTTGATATTGAGCATCGTCAGGGTGTATGCGAACTTGACGGTACAACTGAGTATGCACATAAGAGCGAAAGCGAACCAGGTGGACAATTAAGTGATCCTGCAACTTTGGAACCCACATCAAGGTCTCGATCAGAGACATCCCGCTTGATATTTTCGATGAAGCATCGAAAACTACCTGAGTTTTTGTAGTCAAACTATCCTGTTTAATCACGGCATTGTAGTAGAACACCACAGAAGAGCTACCACGCCGGTTAGATAAGGACATAGGCTACAATTCCACACCCAGTGATTCTAATCTCTTTTTATTATTACAAAACTTCCCTAGTGATATGAAATTGATATGCAGAGAAGATTACGAAAATCGGTTTGTCGAGTTCTTCGCCAATAGGGATCAAGGCTTGTGTGAGAGAGGCAATATGGAATTACTTTTAAATTGGGAAGAAATCACAAAAAAATTATAGAACAGAAATTACAGAACAATCAAAAACAGGTGCATATTTGACCAAATTTGGGCAATCCGAACCATGTTAAATTAATGAAATAAAATAATGGATTTCTTTTATAACTATATTGTACACTCAATGTTACAATAGTGTCTGCCAAATAGGCAATTCTACCCATAACAGAAACATATGTTCAAGATCAAATGTTTCGTAGCATGTCATTCAAAATACGTGTTTTTGCATTGGGTAGATTATGTTTCACATATTACAATGTAAGCCTATAAAACGGAGCGATAACGACGAATTTGCAAACGATTGGGGAAATTCAAACATAGAAACTTCTATTTGCCAGATCCACGAGATATTTTTCCTGTACAGGTTGGACCATTTAAATCTTCGGGATGTAGTTTGGTAATCATTTAAAAAATGCACACAAATAATTTGCAGTAAAATAATTTTTCGTTTATTTTGAATCTTGCAAATTTCTCTACATCACGTTTTGAACTGATATCGTGAAAATTGTCACCATCAGAGCTAATGGCGCAATATGCTCGTGTTTTGTACTTTTGATCATTTTCGTTTTATTGCTTCGGGCTGAGCGGCGGCCATTCTTTCATAATAATAAGTGTTGGAAACAATAATTAACGAAACATTTATTTATTTATATATAATACCAAAAAAATCAAATACATATATTAAGCTAGAGACTTCGTGAAACGGTTGGGAGAAATCCTTGAGCATCTTTCGGAGCTTGGCTAATGGATCAGGGCTATAGGTTCACCTTTCCTGGGGGAAGGAAAATAAAAAAAAAATACAAAAATACAACAGGGACCATTTCGAAGGTGAGAAAGAAAATTTCCCCAAAGCGCGTCGCCGGAAGATCGTTAATTTTTTTACATTAGCATATTTGAAAAGGGGCATTCAACTCCGGTTTCATTTTGGTTTAATTACTCGTATACAAAAATAGTAAATATCTGACTTTTTATATGTAAGTTGTAGTAAAAATATGGCTCTCGATGGTATAGCGGTTAGTATACCCGCCTGTCACGCGGGAGACCGGGGTTCGATTCCCCGTCGGGGAGCCTCTGGCTCAAGACTAATGACCTTACCCGGAAAAACAAATCATTAAGGACTTGATAAATAAGGCCAAGACCGGTTCCCGATTGTAGTGCCGATGATAAGAAATACATTCTTTTTCCAATAGATGGCTTTGGTAATCTGTATCTCGTCTTGTATAAGTGCCATCGGGTTACGCTAGATGGCGTTAGAAAGATAAGATTTCTTTTCAGACAGATTCGTAATTGCTTGTCTTAGTTGCTACACCGCAAACCTACAATAGTGAGAGTAATCAAGTCGCGAAGATTAAGGTGGGCTGGACATATGGCGCGAATAGGCAACGATAGGACCGTGCGTAGAATTTTTGACGGAAGACCAACGGGAAATAGACCGGTAGGACGGCCGCGACGGACATGGGAGGACAATGTTAGGTTTGACCTTGGGGGGGTCGGATCGGATGGTCGAGTGTGGAGAGTGCACAACACAGGGAGCGATAGGGGAGTGGAGTCGGTGAGGTCATGAACTTCCGGGTTCCTACAGGCCAATAAATAATAATAATAATTGACTTACTTTTGTTTTAACGACCTGTGGGGGTTTAAGTATTGTGTGCAGGCGTACTGCACTGGTTTCATTTCACCCACCAACTAATCCTTCACAAAAAAGATCGCCCGGAGTCCGGGCACCAAGCGACAAATTAAACGCACAGATAATGTTCGAACTTAGTTTTATTGGTATTAATATAAATGGACGCAACGAACGAAGGTCCAAGGTACACTCTAACGTAACGGTGGTAAGGGTCCTTAGCAGCTATTGGATTCTTTTTACTGGCCCGCGCAGATGGGAATTCCAAGTATGCTCATTTTACTTAATTTGGTTTATCACAACTGGTATCATCTATTATATGTTTTTGTTTTTGTCTAGCTGTGTATAAATGAATATTCCGCTCGAGAAATTCGGTAGGTTTAACGTCCCCTTTTGTATATTTGTATCTTTATATTCAAAGTTAAATTTATGTTTGCAGCTTCTCTGTAATCTGTAACCGTTCGATGATTACTTTATTTCGGAAGGCTAGAATGTGTGTGAACACTTCGGACCCGACTGACCCGGTGTGTGTGGCTTGGCGGTTGAAGTTCGACTGACTAATGAAAGCAAAAGTTCATCGCGTCGTGGCAGTGGCGTCATAAACTCACTGCCACTTACGAGGAATTTCGAGATGCTTGCATAAGAATTCAGTTCCAGCGAATCCTCGCTGTATAAGCTGAGTTGGATTCGTTGGTTGTGTATACCGGGAAATTGGCATAGCCAAGTATGATCAAGGGTCTCGATCGTTGTGATTGTTTCGTGGGAAATTAGCCGTCGCTTGGTCGCGGACGAGAAGTACGATTTAAGGAGGAAATGAAGCAAAATGGTTTTCGGGGGAAATTGTCCTTGCTTGGGTGCAAGCAAGGAATATCATTTAGATAAGATATTAAACGAAGTAATTTCGGGGAAATGTATGCGGGTCGGTATCGTTGGTGGTGATGGTTAATGTTCCGTTATGGATTTGAATATGCGTTTCATTACAGCATATGAATTTCGGGGAAATTAAGATTGCTTGGTCGCAAGGAGGGGATATGGTTTAGATAAAGAATTGACCGAAGCAATTTTGGGAGAATTATATGTGGGGTGATGTAAGAGATGATTTAGAATATATTCTATTGAATTGTATTCTGTTGGGAGTTTTGGGAAATGCCTTTCATTGCAGATTGGGAGATGGATTCTTGCAAGTTCGGAGTGGGTGCGCTTGCAGATTGGGATTTGTTTTTGCATGTTTACAGGTTAGGGTAGGGTGACGCGCTTTTAGCGGCCGAGGTTGTCTAGAATTGTGGGTTGGTTCTCCATGTGGTATAGAGATCCCCCACAGACCCTCAAATATGGACACCTGCAAAGAGAGAATACCCCATATGTTACAATTTTCTTCGATAAAGGCGAAAACGCAAGCCAGGCCACTGAAAATGTTTATGGTCCTGATACTATAACCGTCAATCATGCACAATTTTGGTTACGTCGATTCCGTTTCGGTAATTTTGATGTCAGAGACGCACCACGCTCTGGAAGGTCAATTGGCGAAAATGTCGATAAAATCCTGAAAATCGAAGAGTACATGTAAGCACTGTTTCGGTTGCCCAGGAGCTAAACATTGCACAAAAAATCCCTTTGGCACAAGTTGAATAAGGCCGGATATAAAAAAGAGCACGATGTATGGGTGCCACACGAGTTAACACACCACCTCATGAACCGAATTTCCATCTGCGAATCGCTACTGAATCACAGCAAAATCGACCCATTTCTGAAGCCGACGGTGGCCGGTGATGAAAAGTGGGTCACTTTCGACAGCATCAAGGGAACATGGTCGTGGTTGTAACGCCGCGAGCCGCCGCGAGCTGCCGCAAACGGTGATCAAGTCAGGATTGATGATCGGGAAGGTTTTGCTGTGTGTTTGGTTGGATTGGCAGGGAATCATCCACTATGAGCTGCTTCTCTACGGCCAAGCTCATAGCTCGAACGTGTGCTGTCAACAATTGGACAGTCTGAAGGAAGCAGTACTCCCGAAACGGTCAGCGTTGGCTAATATGAGAGGAATTGTGTTCCACCAGGACAACGCCGGGCCACACACATCGAGAGTGACTCACCAGAAGCTACGGGAGCTTGGTTAGGAGGTTCTTATGCATCTGCCTTTTAGTCCGGACTTGGCACCTGTGATCACCACCTGTTCCTGTCTACGGCGATTGATTTTGCTGGTGAATAATTCGACTCAAGAGAAGCTTATGAAAATTGACTGTCTTCGTTTTTTTCCAATAGGGAGAGGGGTTTTTATGAGATAGGCATACTGAAATCACCTTCGAAATTCAACAAGTTGTTTTACATTACGATGCATATTTGACATAAATCGGATCATTCTAACTATACTAAAATGCCTTCAATTGCATGCAACAATAGTGGATTTCTTTTTACTATGCCTATTATTTTGTTTCAAAATTATTGAATTTGTCAAACCTACTATAATCTTTGAATTTATTTTGATTAATAATATGCGACAGGAAATAAAGTGGTAGACGTTTTTATTTCTTATAAAAACAGTTACAAGAGCATTTCCCGCCGGGCATTGCGTTTTAAGGCTTTCAGTGCCCATGACTTGTCTACATAAACTTTGGCCGTGAAATAACTCGATAGGAAAAAGTCTAAAGAGTTTAAGTGAGACGATCGCGGAGTTAAAATCATAATTTTTTTTTTTAATGAAGTGGCCGAGGACGCAATAAAGCGATCGTGGTTGACGCCGTGTACATTGTCGACCCATCGACTTGGAAGCAAAAGTGTCCATTATTAGTCGGAATTGGTAATAAAAAAGTGTCCATAAAGTAGTCGGAATTGGCGGTTCTTTAATACATTCCCAAGGAACCGCCCATCGTCTTAAATTAACCACCTTCCTCTTTCCATGCAAACCCATAGTACTTACCTGCAATTAGGGGCAGCGTAAGCTCCCCTGCAGAATCATACCTGAAAGGAAAACCTACCCGACGGCATCCACACATTCTGAATTTCTCTGGTTCATATTCCATGAACCAGTTCATCTCCTATCGGCTCAACCTGTCTTCAATTACGATAAACAAACGCTGGCCAGCGTATTGTTGACATAGCTGTAGCCGATATTCTTTTCACAGTTCACAATTGTGTATCGCGCCTATACCCTTAGGTCCGCGACAGTTGCGACAATTCCCCGTTATCGGCTATCAACCGATCATGAATTTGGGCATGCATATGATCATTGTTTAGGTAACCTTACCCATGCCATGCATATGATGACCCGCCTGAAAACCTAAACTAAACATACAGTATCTCACTGTGTTCGTTACTTACCCGCATAGTAATTCAAACATATAGCCACCCAGCCTGACTCTTTGCCACCGTCGACGAGGTTTCTGATGACTTATGTCAACAAAATAATTTGCCTCCTTGTGCATCGGAGCCATACTGCTAGATTGGGTATTGTCTACATCGGTGTTTCCAAGGAATCTTAGGCAAATACCATGACTACCCCTTTGTATCATAGGCACATCATGTACATCGTGTGTGCCACCATTTGATCTGTGAAATAGGGTTTTTTTTTACTTTGAAACAAAAATCTATTTCGATCCCTGGCATACGCCATCAACGATGTATGGGTACATCGCCGCAGCCCCTGATCATCGTACGTCTGTTTAATCAGGTCTCCACCGATCATCGTTTTCATCGCAGGGCATCGTACTTGTCCTATACGGACACATATAGAATCCTCCCCTATCGATGCAATTCGCGGCAATTGAATCTGATGGTTGTGAGTTGCATCGTTGAGTCAGATTTCTACCATCACCGAGGTCGTACAAGTTTCGAGAGTGCAGATCGATTGTCTTTCAAGTTAAATTATATCGGAGTTAAAACACCGTTTCGATAAAAAAAAGTCGTGCGCGAAAGTTAAATGTCCTTGGTGTAAATGCAATTTAAAAACAAAGAACAGCGCGATTACAATTAATTAATAAAGAAAACGTCGAATAAATAATAAGGAAATTAAATAAAAGGTATGTTTGTAACTAAAATCAATCGACTTGTTTTATTCATTGAGTGTCACAGGTGATCAGTGTTTTGTTCAAGCTCCGCTTTTTTATTCCGTTCATCGCTGGCGAACAGTTCCCGGGAACAGTCAGTGAGTGTTAGCTGAATCCGCGCCCGTGCTTGGTGCATAGTTAAACACCAACCACAGGTTCGCCTCTCCTGAGAGAATTATAATAAAAAACAGATAAATAAATAAAAAAAAAGTTGCCCGAAGCTTGAAAATCTCCTTTTGTTCGCGCGTTAGTGTAAAAAATAAAACACTCTCCATTGATGGATGTGTTAGAGCATTGTCTTGAAAGAAGAACGATCCAACAATTCTTTCCGCAATAATTTCAGCTCAAGCAGTCAGGTCTGGGTCGTGAAGAGAATGCTTATAGATTAAGTGAGGTTTTTTGTTGGAGTAGAACCGACAATTTTGTTTGTTTAAGATCCCACTTAAAAAAAAGTGAGCTCCATCGCACATGATAATTTTCCCCCAAAAATCGTCGTCGGTTTTAGGCATGTTTACCGTGATAACGGTGCGTGGTGGTCGATTGTATTGTTCTACACTACAAATCCACTTGAATAAATGCTACGAACGCAGACTGTCATGAACCCATTTGAAAGTAGATGCAAAAGTTACATGACTGCCGCATGCCGCACTTTTAAATGGTCCACCCTATACCATTCTACCACCCTACCACAATCGACAGTTTCATTCTATCTCCTAAAATCATTTCCCACCGCTCTTATTGAGTACCGTACATTTTTAGTGCCTTAAAAAGAATGAAGATTCGTTCTTCAGCCTATCTGCGCAAACACAGTATTTATTGACTCGCCATGGTTTTAGACAATCAAAACTAAGGCAGATTAAGAAGTCCTTTCCCTATGTTCTCGACCCTCTTTCAGTCAGCGCAGTGTCCTGATCATTATGGATATTGAAAATACCTAATCTTTAAGGACATTAAAAATCCCTTTTTTTTTGCGCGCGAATTATAAAAATAATATTAGAGATAAACAAAATATGACAGCCTACCCTAGTATCGGTTGAAGTATTGTTTACCTAGAGTAACTGTTTACCTGATGGGTAGAAGAGCCCTTGTGATGTCCTATTTCGAAGAGTGCATTAATTCGCCAGGACCTACCGAGTGGCATAAACAAATTCATGGCACCAATTCTAGACCTCTATGTTCAAAATAATCAACGAAAGGTGGAGCCTTGTCGAACCGTTTTCTACGGTCGAATTTCGTAAGCGATCTAATTTCGACGAACAAGAAATCGTGAGTCAGACCACGCGTTGGAGAACCTACTTCCGCCGAGGATTTTGTACGGCAGCCGATCGTTAACGATGGCGCCCATTCTGGATTGGACTTGTGTAAACCTGATGCGACTAGATACAAGATATTTCGTTCGTCAAATGAGCGAGTTTCTCGTCCAATCAGCGACATCTAATCCAATCAGCCCAACACTTTAGAGTTTCATTTCTTTTTTATTTGCATAAAATAAACAAGATTGGCGGCAACAGCAATAAAAACAACAACAACAGAGAAGCACGAGCCGAATGAGTATAAAATCGAATAAGGTTCTAGATACATTGGCCGCGGCCTAACGATAAATTGAGTGTATTCGTGTCGTGCCTATCTATTTCCACTCTTGATTTTTAACGAAACCGTACCCAGAGATGTCGAGCTATGAAAATGTGTTCGGCACAGAGTCTGAATGGTATCTGAGAGTAGTTCGAATAAAAGTATCTCAACCTTGTTTAGCCGGCCAGCCAACGTCACTCGTCCAAGGGGTGGGATATCAGTTTGAAGCGCGAGATACTTTTGCCGATCACAGTGAAGTACTCGAAGGCGAGAGAAACCACTCCGTTGTGTGTGTATGTTGTACGAGGTAGAAAAAAAGAAATGAAAAGTATCTGTAAGATACACACCACCCAGTTTGTGTGACGGATTCTCAGTGGACAAGGAAGGGAACTCAACATTTCACACAGCACTCGGATGCGACTGTGCATCGGTATTGATAGCCGTTCGCCTAATGTACACAGGGCTTGCCCCTATGGGTGCGCAGAGGACAGCGAATAAAAATCCACCTCTACCTCTCGTATATATGATGCGGTTTGGTTTGGGTTGTGCAACAGGGACAGTGATTCGGTAATGTATCGCGGAACAGAGCGAGAGCGAGCACGCCAGTCGACTGGTGTTGGTTCAGCCAGTATCTATGTGTAGTATGTGAGAGATGTGTGATGTGTCGTTAGGTCGAGCAATCGGTCGAGTCGGGTCGGGTCGTGTACCTTTTGCACTGAATGTTTTGCCAGTCAGGCTCTAAAAGGCCTTTCGAACAGCTGAGATTGTCGCATGGTGTATTATCATTTATTTATTCGATCTCTGTGATTTTTTTACTCCTGTTCGTAAGATTTTTTGGAAAATGTTCAGAATATTATTTTGCGTACAAGCCCACTGAATAGATACTGTATCTGAGGCTGAGTTACATTCTATGCCATTACAAAGTAATACATTACTTCTAGATAAAATCGGTTGCGTGTTTAAGTTTCAGTTGAAATTTTGGAGTTTTTAAGTGAGAAATCAGTTTTTGACCCAACACCATCGTCTTTACCTCCGTCTTTTTTTGTTTTTTTTTTTTGTTTTGCTTTTAATTTTGTTGTATCTCGCTACACTTGTCGTCTTCTTGGTCTTCTGCTCCTTGGTGTACTTGGTGTGATCCTTTGAATTTGAAAACAAATGATGTGCACAAGGAAGTGTTATTGAGAAGAGTGTCGAACGGTCGTTAACCAAAAAATCTCAATACAATCAAATTGTCAATAAGAAAAGTCCAATATAAAAGATCGTCAGCGAGTGGCAGAATAAAATCAATAGTAATAATAAAATTCAGTTTCGGTGGAGATCATTCGAGATCCTGTGCAGTGTGTTATAATATATTCGCGGTGAGGATACAGAGCGACAACGAAAATATTGACGGAATCTGGTATAGAAACCTTTGTTCGAGTGGTAATTTTGAAACCGCCAAAATTATTACCCAAAACTCGCTGAGTGTGTACGGGGGTGGCGTGATGTGCGCCTCTCCGTCCACAGCAACGGGTTTCTTTAATCCTAGGCCACAGCCATCCGCTGAGCTGAGCGCCCTTGAATTAGGATTCCCGCGAACTATGGCACTTGGGGCACCGCCGATACCTCCCAGCGCCTGGCATGACCCAAATTTAAGCGCTCACCTACACGGATCGATACCGAGTGTCGGCACCGGCGGTACAACACCATCAGGATCATCTATTAAAGAAGATCTATCTAGTTTATCCGGTAATGGTGGCAGTGGACATCATGGTAATAATGGTGGTACAAATGGTAACGGTGCTACGGGCAACACGAACAGTGGCAATACAAATAATGGCTCATCGGCTAATGGACTCGTGCCAATTATTAAGGACTATAAAGATTTCAAAGAGTGCATACCATCAAGTGCTACGCCTAATTCTCAGGCAAACAGCAGCTCACAAAGTAGCAATGGCGGTGGATCACAAATCGATGTTAAAAATCAAAATATCGAATGTGTTGTGTGTGGTGATAAGAGTTCCGGAAAACATTACGGACAGTTTACTTGTGAAGGTGAGTAAATCCTTTAAAATTATCTTAGCCTTAGACAGCTAATGTATTTCAGCCGGTATTCTAAGTATTCTACCATTGCACTAAGATATATGATTATGTTGGCGTTCAATGTTGGTCATCTCTTTGGCTTGCTAATAAGACTGAGTGCAGGTTTGATCCTTTCTATAAAAAACAAAATTTCTTTCTTGTCGTTGCCGGAGGATCTTTGAATTGAACTTTTGTTTGACAACTTTGATTTGAAGTGGAATTTTCTGAGGGTTTACCTAAGTTTTCAGGTGATACCGCGGTTTATTTTCATTCGGAATTCCCTATTGTTTTGGTCGATTTTTCGATCGTGTTTCCTCCAGTTTTTCTCTAATTAACTGATGTTTTTTGAAAAATGTTTTTTTTTTCTTTTTTATTGATCTATCTTGAATTTTTAAAAAATTCTGTCTTGTTTTTTTCCGATAATCCTCTAGCTTTTCTACGATTTTGCTCTAGTTATCCTTTGATTTCCGCGGGTTTAAAAAGGAAATATTTTTCTCACTGTTTTTCAACTAGTTTTTTCGGGTATTCCTTATATTTAAAAACATTTGTTTTTGAGCTCACTCAGTTTTCTTCTCGGATTCATATAGTTTTCCTCTGGTTTCCCACCAGATTGCCTTTGGTTATCGTCTAGTTTCTTCCCGGATTACCTGTGGCGTTCTTAATGTTTGGCGTAAATGTGTCTTAGGTTTGCTGAAATATACTCTAGGTTTGACTCAATTTTACCTCAAGTTTGCCTGTAGTTTGTCTCGTGCTGATCTCTTGTGTACCTCTGATTTGCTTCAATTTTGCCTCAAATTTGTATCAAGTTTTCCTGTAGTTTGTCTCAATTTGACTCCTAATTTGTGTCAATTTTACTTCAAGTTTGTCTCAGTTAGCCTCAAGTTTGCCTATAGTTTGTCTCATGCTGGTCTCTTGTGTACCTCTGATGTGCCTCAATTTTTCCTCAAGTTCGTTTCAAGTTTTGCTGTAGTTTGTCTCAATTTTACTCCTAAATTGTCTCAGTTAGCCTCAAGTTTGGCTATAGTTTGTCTCACGCTGGTCTCTTGTGTACCTCTGCTGTGCCTCAATTTTTCCTCAAGTTCGTTTCAAGTTTTGCTGTAGTTTGTCTCAATTTTACTCCCAAATTGTCTCAGTTAGCCTCAAGTTTGGCTATAGTTTGTCTCACGCTGGTCTCCTGTGTACCTCTGATGTGCCTCAATTTTTCCTCAAGTTCGTTTCAAGTTTTGCTGTAGTTTGTCTCAATTTAACTCCTAATTTGTGTCAATTTTACTTCAAGTTTGTCTCAGTTAGCCTCAAGTTTGCCTATAGTTTATCTCACGCTGGTCTCTTGTGTACCTCTGATGTGCCTCAATTTTTCCTCAAGTTCGTTTCAAGTTTTGCTGTAGTTTGTCTCAATTTTACTCCTAAATTGTCTCAGTTAACCTCAAGTTTGCCTATAGTTTGTCTCACGCTGGTCTCTTGTGTACCTCTGATGTGCCTCAATTTTTCCTCAAGTTCGTTTCAAGTTTTCCTGTAGTTTGTCTCAATTTAACTCCTAATTTGTGTCAATTTTACTTCAGGTTTGTCTCAGTTAGCCTCAAGTTTGCCTATAGTTTGTCTCACGCTGGTCTCTTGTGTACCTCTGATGTGGCTCAATTTTTCCTCAAGTTCGTTTCAAGTTTTCCTGTAGTTTGTCTCAATTTAACTCCTAATTTGTGTCAATTTTACTTCAGGTTTGTCTCAGTTAGCCTCAAGTTTGCCTATAGTTTGTCTCACGCTGGTCTCTTGTGTACCTCTGATGTGGCTCAATTTTTCCTCAAGTTCGTTTCAAGTTTTGCTGTAGTTTGTCTCAATTTGACTCCTAATTTGTGTAAATTTTACTTCTAGTTTGTCTCAGTTAGCCTCAAGTTTGCCTATAGTTTGTCTCACGCTGGTCTCCTGTGTACCTCTGATGTGCCTCAATTTTTCCTCAAGTTCGTTTCAAGTTTTGCTGTAGTTTGTCTCAATTTTACTCCTAATTTGTGTCAATTTTGCTTCAAGTTAGCATCAAGTTTGCCTATAGTTTGTCTCACGCTGGTCTCTTGTGTACCTCTGATGTGCCTCAAATTTTCCTCAAGTTTGTTTCAAGTTTTGCTGTAGTTTGTCTCAATTTGACTCCTAATTTGTGTCAATTTTACTTCAGGTTTGTCTCAGTTAGCCTCAAGTTTGCCTATAGTTTGTCTCACGCTGGTCTCTTGTGTACCTCTGATGTGGCTCAATTTTTCCTCAAGTTCGTTTCAAGTTTTGCTGTAGTTTGTCTCAATTTGACTCCTAATTTGTGTAAATTTTACTTCTAGTTTGTCTCAGTTAGCCTCAAGTTTGCCTATAGTTTGTCTCACGCTGGTCTCCTGTGTACCTCTGATGTGCCTCAATTTTTCCTCAAGTTCGTTTCAAGTTTTGCTGTAGTTTGTCTCAATTTTACTCCTAATTTGTGTCAATTTTGCTTCAAGTTAGCATCAAGTTTGCCTATAGTTTGTCTCACGCTGGTCTCTTGTGTACCTCTGATGTGCCTCAAATTTTCCTCAAGTTTGTTTCAAGTTTTCCTGTTTGTCTCAATTTTATTCATAATTTGTGTCAATTTTACTTCAAGTTTGTCTCAGTTAGCACCAAGTTTGCCTCAAGTTTGTCTCAAGTTTGTTTGAGGCTTGTTTCACGTTTGATTTAGGTTTGCCTCTGATTTTTTTTCGAAAATTTGCCTCAGTTAGCCTCAAGTTTGCCTACAGGTTGCGTTAAGTTTGCTTCATGTTTGCTTCAAGTTTGCCTCAGGTTAACCATAACTTTGCCTCAGATTGGGATCAGGTTTTCCCCAGATTTACTTTAAGTTTGCCTCTGGCGTTCTTCTACTTTGCCTCACATTTGCCTTCAATTTCCGCCAATTTTGCCTCAAGTTCTCCTCAACTTCGCCTCAACTTCGCCTCAAGTTTTCCCGTATTTCATCTTAAATTTACCTCTGATTTGTTTTAATTTTGTTTCACGTTTGCCCCCAGTGTGCCTACTGTTTGTCTCAATTTGGCTATAGTTTTTACCCCAAGTTTGCTTGAAGTTTGCTTCTGCTTTGCCTCTAGATTGCCCCCAATTTGCCTCAAGTGCTCATGCAATTTAACCTTGTTTTGTCTCAGGTTTACCTCAAGTTCGCCTTAGGTTTGCCTCAAGTTACTTAACATTGTTCTCAAGTTTACATAAAATTTGCCTTAAGTTTGCGTTTGAAAATTTGTAAGGTTCCTTTTAGTTTTTCCCCGATTTCCTTCGAGACAAACTGGTCTAGTCTAGTTTTCCTTTCGGTGTTCTCTAATTATTTTCAGATTTTGCTTTAGAATTCAGTAGAGATTTCTTAAACTCTCCGTAGTTTTTTCCCTTTTCCTTCGTTTTTCCTTTAGTGATCCCCTCGCTGTCCTCCGATTTTCTAGTCGATCCTCCTGCTCTTGTCTCTTGTCCTTCTTTAGTCTCTTGCCCTTCTCTAGTCTCTTGCCCTTCTCTAGTCTCTTATCTTTCAATAGACTTTTCCATAGTTTTAAAAACTGCTTGGTGTAGAGTTAGGCCATTTCCCCCCCGGAATCATGGTAGTTTTTCTCTGGTTTCCCACTAAAATTTAGTTGGTATTTTTCAAGTTGGCTCCTCGATAGTATAATCGTTAGTATACCCGCCTGTCACGCGGGAGACCGGGGTTCGATTCCCCGTCGGGGAGCCTCTGGCGCAAGACTTATGACCTTGCCCGGAAAAAACAAATAATTATGGAAAATTTAACAAGCCTCAGGACTTGCTAAATAAGGCCAAGACCGGTTCCCGGTTGTAGTGCCGATGATGATGATGATTTTTCAAGTTAACTTCTGGTGTCTCCCAGAATTACCTTTGGTTTTCCTCATGTTTGCCTTAGATTTCCCTAAAGGTTTCCACAGATAGCTTTTGATCACATATATCGTTTATATGTCGCTTGTTCTAAATTTAGTTTCATCCCGGTTTTCTTTTGCCATTTTATTTTGCTTTTCGCTCGATGTTGTCTGTCGATTATCTGCAGGATTACAATCAAGTTTCCTTAAAGTTTCATCCAGGTTCTCCTAGGTTTTCCCTGTATCCGTTCGAATTTTTACATCCGAGGCTGTCTCAGTTATTATTGTAATTTAGCATAAACTTTTTCCAGTGTTTCTATTGTTTTCGTCATATTTTTAAAAACTGATATCGCTAGAGTTGATTACGAATACTTTTTGGTTTTGCATTGACTTGGTTCTGAATTTTTTGGGTCCCCCTTCAGATTTTAATCAGTCTCCCGGTTTTGACACTAGTTTCTGGATTTTCCTTGATTTTCCTCGGACTCGCCTTAAGTTTCCCTTGATTTTCCCAAGTTTTCTACAAAATTCCATTGTTTTTTTCTCTCGCTCCTCTGAGATTCTCAGAGGGTTTCCTTAAAGTTTCTTACTGCTCTATTTTTTTTTTTTGTGGGTCTACGCCGACTTATCTCTAGTCCCACACAGACGTTCCTCTGTTGTTTCCTTGGTTTTCGTATCGAAATTTTTAAGGTTGATTTCTGCAGTTTTTTCCTATATTTTACCTTCTGATTTATATCGGTTTTCATCTCCATTTTCCCTGATTTTTCTCCAGTTTTTCTTTGGTTTTCCTCCAGATTTTTTAAAAGGTTTTCGCCCATTTATCCCCCTAGCTCATTCCGCTTTCCTCTGATTTTAAAATATATTTTTCCTCATGACTTTTGTATAATTCTCTTCCTTAAGGTTTTGCCCATTTACCTGCCTTATTTCCTACGGCTTTCCTCGTGATTTTTTGATAATTCTTTTCCAAAAGATTTTGCTCATATACCTTTTTTTTTTTATTACACTTCTCTCGGGAGAGGCGAACCTATAGGGCCGAGTGGGCGCCCCGAGATGCACCAAATAACTGTTGCAGTTCTTTTTGAACAGTTGCAGGTTGTAACTCTCCGCACTTTCTTAGCTCACTCGCGTGGGCAGGGAGTTCCACAGCTTCCCCGCTCTTTTTGGTGTTCTCTGACTTTAGTCTTGCTTTTTTCCGCAGGTTTTTGTCCATTTATACATCTGATTCCAATCAGTTTTCTATTTGCTTTCCCTTCATTTTGCTCAATTTGTTCCTTGGCTTTACTCGTGCGTTTTAAGTAATGTTTTCCTCAAGTTTCTTCTTCAACTTACCTTCTCATACCCTTTGGTTTTCATGTCGATGTTTTCTAGCTTATCTCTGGTTTTTCTTTGGTTTTCTTTCCAGCAGATGTCTAACGTGTTGCCGTATCTACACCACTGTTATAGTTGAAGCCTTTCCATTATCCCCTTATATCTGACGTATACTTACTCATTTTCCGATAAGGTTCATGTTCTCTTTAAACAGTTCTGAGGACCGCCTAACGCTGGTGACACTTTGAGGAATTCTGATCCCTCTCTATCCATTCTTCCATTAACGGCAATAGTATCTTCGCTGTTTATCAACATGATAGCGTAATTCCGATCCTTCCGTTGTCGTCTTGTAGTTTTAGGGGATCTACTACTAGTGCTAGATTTCAAGCCGTCGGCTTCAGTTTTCTTATAGTAATGCGTTTGTAATACTCTTGAATATCACATTTACCTATTTAGGTGGACACACCCTGAATTCATCCAGATAGTCGTTCCATACCTTTTCAACCTATAAGGGTATCAATCGTCCTTTTAGATTGGGGAGATTAAAAAAAGGAAGCTTATTTGACTAAGTTGGTTTAACTTCGCATAACAAGTTGCTAGCGAACAATCTCCAGTCGTGTGCGTCATCTAAGATCTCTTCTATTTTGATATCATACCCAAAACTACTAGAAAACTTTTCAAATATGGTACATGAAACCTGATCATCTTAAACAAGTCATATAGACCAGGTCTCTCATTTCCCGTTTATAATCCTCGAAACATATATCGCTCAAGGATTTACTATAGGTATAGTCCAGTATATATCTAGTCCTAAGTCATCTGAAGGTAGGTCTTCGAGGTTTTACTGGTTTCGAGCTTTTCCGCACCTTTTTTTATCATACTATTAAAATCCACCAAGGCTAATAACCTTGCCCATAAACCAGATAATTATGGACAATTTAACAAGTCTCTGATAAAGACCGGATACCGGTGGAGAGACTTGCTAAATAAGGCCAAGACCGGATCCTGGTTGTAGTGCCGATGATCATGATTAAAATCCACCGGTGGGACTTACTGTCTATGTATTTCTGCTTATTTGTCCTTCGCTGATTTACGAAACACCCTTTTTGATATTTCTAGGGCATCAGACTAGGTTAGGCTTTCCTTTTTTTGTGCTACATGTCATAGTTCCGTAGGATTACCTCTGTTGTTTGAAAAATTGCATACCCGTCTATGCGTGTTTTCCTTGTCTTATTAAGAAGGAGCAAAAATATATCAGATATAATTCAGAAATATTTTTGGTCTTTATCTGAATTTCCTTTCTCTTAATACATCTATGAGTTCATTTAAATCATTTAATGTTCCCGTGAAACACCACAAATGTTCACCTAGTTTTGTTTTATGGTACCATGTACCGAGTTGCACTTTTGACAGTCTTCTCGTGCTTCTTTTTTTTTCATGTTGCACAGATTCATTTCAATAATTTACTTGTCATTTGCGGCTTTATTTAACCTCTGGTGTTTGATGTCCGCCTGCTGCTTCACTAGAGTGATGTTTCTCTAGTATTTGTTTAGTGTTTTTTTTATGATGCTTGGTGTATAAGATTTTATTGCATATTGTGAATTTCTGGTTCATCTCTAGTGAATCTCTGGTATATCCCTAATCAACATGTAGTGAATGTCTTATCAATCTCCGGTGAATCTCTAGCAATTCTCCGGTGAATTTCTGTTGCATTTCTACGGAACCTTTAATGAATCTTTGATGAATCCCCAGACAATCTCTGGTGGATCTTTGGTGCATATCGAGTGCATCTCTAATGCACTTTTGTCAAATTTAAAGTCGATTTGTGGTGAATCCTTAGTCAATTTCTATATCTGGAGAGTTTCCGGTGAATCTCTGGTGAATCCCAACTCCACAGGTGATGAATTTATGGTGAATCTCTAGTTAGTCGCTGGTGAATTTCTGATGGATCCCTGACGAATCCCTAGACAATGTATGGTGCGTCTCTGATCCATATTTGCTGAACTTAGGTTCAATCTCTGATGATCAATATGTAGTGAATGTCTTATCAATCTCCGGTGAATCACTAGCAATTCTCTAGTGAATTTCCGTTGCATTTCCACTGAACCTTTAATGAATCTTTGATGAATCCCTAGACAATCTCTGGTGGATCTTTGGTGCATATCGAGTGCATCTCTAATGCACTTTTGTCAAATTTAAAGTCGATTTGTGGTGAATCCTTAGTCAATTTCTATCTCTGGAGAGTTTCCGGTGAATCTCTGGTGAATCCCAGAATTTATGGTGAATCTCTAGTTCGTCGCTGGTGAATTTCTGATGGATCCCTGACGAATCCCTAGACAATGTATGGTGCGTCTCTGATCCATATTTGCTGAACTTAGGTTCGATCTCTGATGATCAATATGTAGTGAATGTCTTATCAATCTCCGGTGAATCACTAGCAATTCTCTGGTGAATTTCCGTTGCATTTCCACTGAACCTTTAGTGAATCTTTGATGAATCCTTAGACAATCTCCTGTTCATATCGAGTGCATCTCTAATGCATTTTTGTCGAATTTAATGGCATCCTTAGTCAATTTCTAGTACATCTCTGGTGAGTTTCTGGTGAATCTGTTGCGAATGCCTAGTCGACAGGGGAAGCATCTTTGGTGAATCTCTAGTTAATCGCTGGTGAATTTCTGATGGATCTCTGATGAATCCCTAGACAATCTCTAATGCATCTCTGATCCATTTTTGCTGGACTTAGGTTCAATCTCTGATAATCAATATGTAGTGAATGTCTTATCAATCTCCGGTGAATCTCCGGTGAATCTCCGGTAAGTAGTCAATATAGGATACATATCCAATGCATTTTTACGGGATCTCTGTTGAATCTCTACTAAATTTTCGGTGAAAATCTGGTGCACCTCTGATGTATTTCTGTTGAACTTCCAGTGCATTTCTGACGCAGCTCTCGTAAATTTCTAGTGAATCTCTAATAAGTTTACAATGAATCACCAGTGAATCTCTTAATGAATCTTTGGTGAATGTCTGGTTCATCTTTGATGCACCACTGATGGATTTCTATTGAATCTCTGGTAAGCGTCTGTGAATCCCTAGTGAATATCTGGTGAATCTCTGGTGTATCTCTAGTGATTGTCTACTACATATTTGCTAAAACTCTGATACATCTCTGATGCTTCTCTGTTGATTCTCTGGTGAGCTTCTGTGAAGCCCTAGTGAATATCTGGTTGATCTCTGGTGCATCTCCAGTGATTGTCTACTACATCCATGCCTAGACTCTGATACATCTCTGATGCTTTTCTGTTGATTCTCTGGTGAGCTTCTGGAACCCCTAGTGAATATCTGGTTGATCTCTACTGCATCTCCAGTGATTGTCTACTACATCTTTACTAAAACTGATGCATCTCTGATGCATTTCTGTTGATTCTATGGTGAACCCTTGGTGAACCCCTAGTGAATATCTAGTGAATCTCTGGTGCACCTTCAGTGATTCTTTAGAAAATCCTTTGTGAAACTCTGGTGCATCTCTGATTCATTTTCTTTAAATCTTTGCGAAATTTCTATTGTGTTTCTGGTGAATATGATTCTGCAGTGAATCTCCTGAATTTCTAGTGGATCCAGAGGCAATCTCTAGTGAATCTCTGGTGCATGTCAGGTGGATCCGTGATGTATTTCTCTTGAATTTCTGGTTAGCTTGTAGTGAATATCTAGTGAATCCTTAGTCAATCGGTATTGCAGTTCTAGTGAATCCTTGGTCAAATACTGGTACTCTGATGCACCTCCCACCTATAGATTTATACATTGAAGCTCTAGTGAATGCTTGGTCAGATATTGGTACTCTGATGCACCTCCAATCCATAGATTTATACATTGAAGCTCTAGTGAATGCTTGGTCAGATATTGGTACTCTGATGCACCTCTAATCCATATTTTTATACGTTGAATGTCTGGCGAATTTCATCAATAATGAATCTCTGAAGGTTGTCTGTTGAGTTTCCGTTGAATTTCCGCTAAATCTCTGGTGAATTTCTAGCGAATTTCTAGAAAACCTCTAGTGAAACTTCTGTGAAATTCTAGCGCAGGTTGGCTTTGTTTTGCTACTGCTTTTGGTGCACTTGTTGCTGTTTAAAATTTCGTAAATTATAATAATACTGCAAAGATGAAGAAAGGACTGCGGGGGCAGATTGCTAAACATGTGTAATATGTTCTCAGAATTTATTTTTACACTAGTCGAGAGGACATCCCGTCCAGATGCTTTGATCCGCCAAGTTTTGTAGCGATACACATGCTTATCGCTACCATACTTACGTATTTGAGACGGTCTGAGTTTTATAGTCTAGCAGTGATTTTTGATAGCCATTTTCAGCCAATCTCTAGTTTGCTCTGGATCTTTTAGTAAAACGCTCTAAGCGTCTACTTTATTCTTAGCTTATGTTTGTCTACCTTCTTTCTTCCAGTCCAGCAACATACCTCTGGTTCTGCCGTTCATGGTTCCACTCCTTTGTTGCTTGTAATTTCTCTCGGTTTCCTCCTGGAAATTATACGCTATTTCTATGATACTCCGCATATTCGACGTTGTTAATCACCTGATCCTCCTTTAGTTGTTCTCTAGCTTGACTTTATAAACCTTCTGCTGGCAAACATTCAGTTTTCTCTATTGTACCGCGCTATAGGTCACTCAGCATTTGTCTACGTGACTTTACTTCACTCTACCTCCAGGCATCTAGTGAGTTCCTGACAACCTATCAGTGATCGCTTGTACTAATTATGTAGCCCTCTGTTTTGGGCATTCTATGGAGTACCTTCGATCGCTTAACATCAACTTAACCCAACTTTTCTATATAGAGTGTCATTTTAACCAACTTTGACCTACCTACCCCCTTGTCATTCTTATCAGAGTTATACTAATCTGTGTCCTCTTGACCACTGGTTTATTGTTTCCAATTTATAATATATAAAACGACCCGAGGTGGATTACGGAAAAGTATTTTGCCCTCGGACAGACATATCGGAATAGTCTTCCATCTAGAACTTCAAGATTCTTGTGCTACTGGTATATATATATATATTTGACAGATGTAAGCAAGAGGTGCCTAACATTCTTGATATTGTCAAGTGCATTGCGTAGGATGGCCAATTTGTTAGAATGTAAGTTGTATGTTTCACCGAAACCATGTGTTGAGATGGCAGAAAGTTGGGTGGAATCTTTCTACATCTGCTACTCCCCGAAATCAGAAGGAAAATTCTTGATAGACCTCTGAAATATCGTGGTGGATGTAAGCGTGTTTCCGGTGATGGTACTTTTATATCAATAATCAAATAATAATTTATTATTTATGGGAAGAGAGAAAGGGAGAGGGAGCGAGAGAGAGAAAGAACATTTCAACATACATACTTAAAAGTGATGGTGTGATAGAGGGTTGATGTAAAGTTACTATACTATTATTAAGCACGAAGTAAGGAACTTCCGTCCTGTAACATCAACTGGATTTCAATTTCATCTTCTATTATCGTCTAATGTTCAATTAAACGGTGCGTTTTAAAATAGGTGGAAGGAACGAGATCTTTATAATGAATACCGCCAAGGTTTAAGTGGGTGGTAGGAGTTTTGAATTACAACGCAGTAGTGTTTTTTTTCTTTTTCTGAAGGTAGTTGCAAAATAAAGTGGAGTGTTTAAATGTCAGTTATTTACGTTTAATTTTTCAAGTACCCTTTGTTTTACTTTGGTGGGTTAAAAAACATGAATTAGGTAATGGTATAGCTAGCATGGGTGGCACCCGGTACGGATGTCAGTGGAACACCCTGTGTATGAAAAAACTTGTAGTTTGGTGTGCCATCGACGTATTATAGGCCATTAAGGAAGTTTAACAGCACACGTAGGGACACGAATTGCGAAATAAATTGTATGCTCGAGTACATGTCTCAATTCCACAGCACTATGAGTGTGATGTGTCAAATCACATCAAGAGGCAATCTTATATCAAATTCATATTACATCTAATGAAAATAACTTTTGAACTTTCGCGGTAATACCTTGATTTTAACTATTACAACAAGTCGGATATAACAAGTTGAATAATCACCAAAATTTGCATAGTGAAGGGATAAACCATCTGCATCGAATGCATCACAGACCTCTGGAGACATTATAATTTTTTTCAAACATGTGTAATAACAACAATGAACAAATTTACAAACGGTTTTTCAACCACATCGGTGGCAAGGGTATAAAGAACACATTTACTACCGCTTGCTTGAACGACTGCCACTTTTTATCAAAGTAGGTCTGAATGTGTCATGATCCATGCCGACAAATGTCACTTTGATAGCGGCTCTAAATGACGTAACTTGTTTGTTACCCTTTCAATTTTCTAGGTATGGAACATAGAAGTTCAAAAGGTTCAAATTTGGGCTGTTACGTGGTCAGAATTTCACACTAGTGGGAGACTTCTTGGTTTAGATTGATGGTTACTGTAAGAATCTAATTCATTTTAATTGTGTAAAATTTGTAACGGATTCGACGCATAATTTTCTCAGTCACACCAACAACCAACGGAAATTTTCGGATCAACTACTCTGAATCCAGAAATAAGACCAGGAGACCGTTGAACCATGTCAAGCATTCGGAAAACTCGATTTTTGGAGTGGATTTTCCTTGCTGGTGTTGCAAGACCTGCGTCGCACTTCTTAGATTTGTTTTACTTTGCGACGACATCATTCACAGACGATTTTGGGTCCCGAAGAATTGAATGATTTCTATCACTAAGCGCTCAGTGTGACAGTTTTCGATGACTGCGCCTCTTTAGACATACTCCCCATTTTGTTTCAATAACGGTTATGATGTTTAGCGCAAGCGTCAAACTATTTGTACGTGACACCTACCAGCAATATAGAACGGCTGGCCTTTGAAATTAAATATCCTTTTCATTGTTGTTGACGCATCTTAGGGTGTACTACTTTCTTTGGGGATATCTGAAGTCACTTGTATACGCTAATAAAACAGAGAGCTTCGACGCGTTATTTTTTTCTTTATTACTTTTTTTTTTAATATACTTCTCTCGGGAGAGGCGAACCTATAGCGCCCCGAGAGGCCACCAAATAATTGTTGCCGAAACACGACATGCTTCAAAAATTGATCTTCATTTGGACCTTTTTCATTTTTCATTTTTAAAACATTTTTTATTTTCTTTTTATATTCTTAGTTTCTAAATTATATGCTAGACAAAAAATGCTTAATTTCTAGCTTAATTATCTTATATTATAACTTACTGGTCCTTGGCAGACGCTCTAAGCTAAACATTACTTAACAATTGTATAATTTGCCTTTCGGCGACAGAACTTTGTGGCAGTACTTATAATTATTTGAAAGACAAAGAAAAATTTGAAAAACTTTGTGTCCCATTTTTTTTTTCATAAAATTTAACTTACTCAATTTTTTTTTTTAATTTTTTTTTATATTTTTATTTTTTTATTTTTTTTTTATTTTATTTAAAAGCACTTAACTTAACTTAAATCTTATACTACCCTAATTCTAGAAAACTAAGTCTATGTAAGCTGGCTGATGATAGTGTGATCCTATACCGGCATTGGTATCCAGGTCTTTATATGCCATTCAACCACCAGAACTGTTGACGCTGTCTAATACTATCGTCCCGGTCTCTGTGGGAGATGGCCCTACTGAAGCGCAAGAGCTCTTCTTCGTTGCGCGTTACTTCCCGGTCGTAGTACAATCGCCCGTCTACGGATGCTTCATTTGGACCTACCGATTACGCCATGTACGCATCAGCCGCGGCGGCGATATGTCCGAAATCGTATTTAAACATTAACGCCATATAATTATCCTTTACCATTTCCGGTCCTTTTGGGCATATTTTTAAGATTTCTTTTTATTGAAACAGTAATTTTGACAGTCTGCTAAATTTATACATTAATGTAAAGAAACAACTTTTTTTTTTTTTTTTTTCAAAGTTGATATGGCGGAGATAGGGCAAACTGAAGGGACGTTGTTTAAAACTGCTTGACATGATATCTCAGCTTTATAACGTCTGAAACAAAAAATTCATAATTCTTATTAAAATATAAGTTACTCGCTATGTCCGCTATGTAAAATAAAGTATTTTGGGTAAAAAACAAAACAAAAAATTTGGCGGAATTTTGAATTTTTTGACCCATTTCTTAATGTTAGGTCACATCAAAAAAAGGGTTAAATATTAATGGATATTTATAATTTTACTACGACACATAATTACATATGTGTAGAATAATATGTGAAAATGTTAGCCCTTTCAGTTGAATAGCTATTTCTTAATCACGTTAAGGAGATCGAAAACCGTTGTTTGGAGAAAACCGTGTTTAAAGCTTTTTGTTACAATTTTGCGGAAATAATATATAATTTTACTACGATACATACGTGGACATGTATAGAATAATGTATAAAAACTTTAGCCCAATCGGTTGAATAGTTTTTTCGTAATCACGTCAAGGAGGTCGTAAAGCATTGTTTCGAGAAAAACGTGTTTCAAGTTTTTTTGTTAGAATTTTGCAGAAAATTGAGAAAAAAATGATTTTTTCAACTAATGAATATTTCACGTACGTATAACCTTTCTTGATGAAAGGCGACCTTCAACCGGTCCAAAAAATGCCGGAAACATATGCGAAAAAGATGTTGTAAGTATTATAACGTAAATGTTAAATATCAGGAAACCGTTATGCTCGGCAGCTGCTAACGTGCTCCGAAATGTCAGCTGGGCGCGTCTACTAAATAAGTATCTTATATATGTTTCTCCATCTCGGCGACCTGACTGTCACACTTGCTAATTTTTCTATAATAATTTATTTTTACTGGCAAGGTTATTAGCCTTGCGGCGTTTAATATATATATATATCTCTCTCTCTCTCTCTCTCTATATATATATATATATATATATATATATATATATATATATATATATATATATATATATATATATATATATATTATTGGCGCAAGGCTAATAACCTTGCCCGGAAAAACGAATTATTACGGAAAATTTAACAAGCCTCGAAACTTGCTAAGTAAGCCCAAGACCGGATCCCGGTTGTAGTGCCGATAATGATGATGATGATGATGATATATATATTATATAAATATATTATAATAAATAAGTTTAAGGGGTCTGGTTCTATTTTTTTCAAAATTTACTACAAAACCAACTTATGTATACTAGATACCACTATAAACACTATACACTATCATATTCAGGTCGCCGAGATGGAGAAACATATATAAGATACTTATTTAGTAGACGCGCCCAGCTGGCATAAGCTAAATAAAGCCAAGACCGGAACCCGGTTGTAGTGCCGATGATGATGATGATGATGATATATATATTATTATATATTAAACAGTATTGTATAAAGATTTAAAGTTATATGCCTCAAAGTGAAATGTCCTTTATAAACCTTCAATCTATTTATTAGGATTTAATTGAAACAATGCCTCATACACGCCTCCCGAATTTTATCTGGCCTTCAAGAGTTGTCAAAATCTTGCTGTAATAAATATTTATTTTATTGTTCAACTTCTACAACAGTATTGAATTATCGGTTGAACCTGCGTACAAACGGGATCGTATACACGTCTCAAACTCTTCTTCATTTCGACCACCAAAACAGCACCTTGAGAATTTCGAGAACACATAAATGCATGGTCCTACCGAATATGACACATCTTACCTTTATTTTGTGTGTGTTCTCCCTATAAACTTCGTCCCCTCGAGATTAATGTTATTTTCCGTCGGAAAAACGAAGGTCAGAATGTCACCTTGATTTTTATGATTCATTAGTTGTTTAAGCTGATTAAATAGTTCTTAAAAAAATGGTATGGATAAATTCCTTTGTTTAAGAGAGGATGGTAATTTAATACTATACTATTTTTACTATTTATTAGTCTATAGAAACCCGGAAGTTCATGGCGTCACTGACTCGGCTGTGTCAACGCTGCCTGTCCTGTGCACTCTCCTTCCACGGTTGACCATCTGATTCAATCTTCTCAGGGTTAAACCTTACATTGTCCTCTTATCTCCGTCGCGGCCGTCCTATCGGTCTCTTTCCCGTTGGTCTTCCGCCAAGAATTCTACTCACGGTTCTACCGTTGCCCATTCGCGCCACACGTTCGGCCCATCTTAATCTGATTACTCTCACTATTGTAGGTTTGCGGTATAGCTCTTCCAATTCGTGGTTGTGGAGTTTCCTCCACTGTCCTGCCTCTTCATGATATTTACACATGAATTAAATGGTGCGATTTGAATTTGTCATTTAAGTTTTCTTCAACAATTAACTTTCAATGATAAAGTCAATTAAGATTACAGACATGCAAGCAAACTCGACTTTCTCATGTTGCAAAACTCCCAATAATCACGCATCCCTTTTAACTTCCACCGAGAAATCTCGATAGCTCCTCGATAGTATAGTGGTTAGAATACCCGCCTGTCACGAGGGAGACCGGGGTTCGATTCCCCGTCGGGGAGCCTCTGGCGCAAGACTAATGACCTTGCCCGGAAAAAACAAATCCTTATGGAAAATTTAACAAGCCTCAGGACTTGCTAAATAAGGTCAAGACCGGTCTCCGGTTGTAGTGCCGATGTTGATGATGAGAAATCTACAATCATTTTTGACGAAGAAGGAAACAATTCTACTTTTCTCGACGGAACTCTTTTATTGTTTTGTTTTTCCTTTTTCGAAGTTTGTTCACACAAGTTCGAGAGCTCTTTACGAAAACGGCGAAAGTGGCGTAGCCCGGAGGCGCTACAATATCGAATGAGGTCCTAGAAGTCTTTTGTCAAGAAACCCTTGTTTAATAGCAAGTAGCATTGACACATTTCGAAAACACATACATTTTGAAAATTGTCACTTTTAACTAAAGAATAATATGCTGAAACAACTAATGTCATTAGATCCTATATAGACGTAAAATTCGTTCAAACGAGTGTACTACATTTTTAATTAAATAAAGTTTATTGATATTATTATCATGGATGTGAACCTGGGCGACTCGTGTATCAGAATAGGTTAACCTGCTGTGCCGCTGTCGTGCCATATCACCTTCAGCTTCGGCGGATCCTTATGAGAGCAATTGTATTCTATCTCAGCATCGGAATAAGAAAAAGGAAATGTTTGAAAACACGATTATATTTTCATGATAAAAATATATTTGATATCCTTAATGTATTACGATTGCGTCATACACTGACAATTTCATTAGATGATTTTTCGTTGCGTCTTTTTTAACATATATGCGTTTGGTATTACTACCCAACCATTCGTTTATGGACTATTCTTCCTTGTCACAGTATTGTATTTTCCTTGATGGAAGGTTTGATATTCTTCATGGAAAACTTTGTTGCACTTCAATACATCACGTTTTTGTCCCGTGGAACTCTACTCATTTCCAATCGCAAGATATTGTTAATTGATTGTCATGTGTTTAAGAATCATAAAAATGGCAGCTAATTGTGGATACCCATATCATTTACCCTTTAATTTCACAGCTACTCAGTCGGCAAAGAATTCCTAACAGCCTGAAAGATCTTTCTTTGTTGAGTTCCTTGATTCCGCGCTTCCATTCTATAGGACGAGTTTAAAATCCTTGCGTATTTTTTTAACTCAAAAATAATCCATCTTCATTAGGGGTAGAAATGTGGTAGATCTGTTGAAATTGTGTTCTGTCACAACCTCTTCGTCATGATTTCTTTTTAATCAAACCTCGTAAAACATGGTTGTCAATGTAACTAGGCCTTCTGGAGCGATGTTCGTCATTGAGATTACAATCACCTTTTCCGAATTTGGGGAACCAGAGCGAATCTTTGGGGCACTGTGGAAATAAACCTCCTGAGTACTTTTTGCGACATCACCAGCGTTTACTCCTTCCGGAACTAGTATAACATAATACGGCAAAAACCAATTTTTTCCTTGCTCATTTTCAATTGAAGTTTTCACACCTTATATCAAAACAAAATATTTATTAATGGTACTCAAATTAAAACTGTCATCTTTCAAAAGATGTACTATATTAAAATATTTGAATCATGTGTACCGCACTGCCGGATGACGAAAGCTACCTGTCGAAAATAGGTAACAAATTTTACACTCCTGCTACAATACTTATAACTTTGGTGCACTGCTTAAGTGATAATTTATGGCAATTTTGACGCGACCTAAATGACGAAATGCCTCCTCGATAGTATAGTGGTTAGTATACCCGCCTGCCACGCGAGAGACCGGGGTTCGATTCCCCGTCGGGGAGCCTCTGGCGCAAGGCTAATGACCTTGCCCGGAAAAAAATCATTATGGAAAATTTAACAAGCCTCAGGACTTACTAAATAAGGCTAAGACCGTCTCCCGGTTGATGAAATGACGAAATGCTAAGGTTTCAAATGTTTCAAATTGTTCGAAATTATCAAAAAATTAATTTTTTTTACCTAATTAATTTATCAAAATATAAACGGTAATTTCTTTTTATACATTTATTGAATAATGTTAGACACTGACTATACTATCAACATTATTCAATATAGTCTCCTGCGTGATCTACACACTTTTGCCACCGATTTGGTAGCTTTAATGGCCCTTGTTCGTAGAAAGATTTAGGGTGAGTTGTTAGCCAATTGCGCACGCGCTGCTCGACTTCCTCACTACTTTCGATTTTTTTTCCTCCAAGTGATTCTTTCAAGGGTGCGAACAAAAAATAGTCATAGGGAGATAAGTCTGTGCTATAAGGAGGGTGTTCGAGGGTTTCCCAGCCCACTTCTTCCAAAGTGTCCCTGACATGTTTTTGATTTACGGTCAATAACTCGGAACCCATCGAGCAGTTATTTTTTTTGAATCTAAGATCATCAGTAATAATGGAGTGAACACTTTCATAGCTGATACCCACTTCTGATGAGATTTTTCCAACAGTTAAGCGGCGATCACTTTCAATAAGCTCTCGAACGGCTTGGATGTGTCCTCGGGCGTCGATCATGATTTTCCTTTTCGATACGTTCTCGCCCGCTTTTAAATTCTCTGGCCCACGTATACACACGATTCTGAAAGAACGTATCATCACCAAACTGTGCCTTCAATCGAGAAAAAATGTCCGAGGGTTTAACGCCTTCATTTGTTAAAAATTTTATAATAATCCGTTGCGCAACAGACGTATGTTCCTCTTGCTCGCGCATGGCTGTACTGACAACTAAGCCGAGCCCGACCGCTAACCAAACTGGTTCCCCTACACTTCATAAACCAAAACAACAGCCACGCACAAGATTATCTAGCTCGCAAGTTGTTGCTAAGCAAAATAGTAAAATTACCGTTTATATTTGGTTCACCCTCGTATAATGAGTGAAATATGTTTTCGCAAAAGTTAAATGAGAGTAAACCTCCAGCAGGGCATGTCGTCAGAATTTCCCCTCAGCAAGATTGGGTGGCCAGAAGCACCTCTATTGTATCGATATTTTTCAATACCCTATTTCTGAAATCGGTGGACTCAGACAGACTTTTACGGACTGACTAGTGCTTGAGCGAATGATTATTTCTCCTCGATCACGAGGTATATATAGCTGGCGTAGATAAATACAAGGACAAGTGCATTTTTCATTATTGTTTCTGTCGAGTGACTATCTTGCGATTATTAGTGTCGCCCACGTCCAAGATCGCTAGATTCGGACTAGAGATATGAAATCAGGAATTTTCTTTATATAGATCTGAACTATAATCCATATATGATACAGTTATGCAATCGCCCTCTATGATGAAACAAGCAAGTCATGCAAGCGCCCTCTATGACGAAACGCATACATATTTTGTACCGGCCCGCAGCCCGAAATAAAAAAGAAGTCAAAAGGCACGGCACCACACAGATAAAACGCATTTAAGCCCATTTGGACTGTGTAGACACCGTGCAAATATTACAACGCATAATGTTAAGTGTAAAAATTATATTCAGATCTTTCAAACGGCTCACTAAAGTGAAATTGACAAATCCTTAATATTTTAAATAGTATTACATTTAACAGAGTCGAAATAATCCCAAGAGATTATGGCATGAAATAGTATAAGAACTATTTAAGTTTTATATAATAAATATTCAATGAATTTCTAATAATTATCTAGTAAGGAGTGGAGAGGTGTGGAGGTAACATGACATCACAAAACTCCGAGAACTTTGTCTAACTAACCTGCGCTGTAAATTTCTATGTAGACACCGCTGTAGATAGTAAACGGTGGACTCCACTGCTCAAAAATTCTTAAGCTGACAAAAGTAATACCTCGAGATTAAGCAGCAAGAATTCCAGAAGTCCCTTATCATCCCCCTTCTCTTTTATGGTGCAGAAACATGCACTTTAGTAATACGAAGCTTAACTATTATAGAAAGAAAAAAACGGTATTTGAAATTATCAACAAGTTTTTATATATCGACCTTACTACTATCGAAGACGTCGGCTATAGAATGCCAAACAGCGGAGCCGTCGGAACAATAATAAATTGAAATAGAAAACCCTAGGTGTCTTCTAACAGATCAATATTACAAAAAATTAATAAAATTAATTTTGCCAAGTTTTTTTTTGTAAGATCCAGCCCCACACTCCGCAGCGTATCTGATGACATCTTCAAACAAAATAAAATAAATTAAAAAACACAGCATATATATGATCTTTTAAGTGTTTATTTATTTATTTGGTGAGGGCATAACCCTCGTATATAGTTAGACTTGACAACTAACTCTAAAACTAAAGAATAATACAAACAGAAACCCGGCGTTACATTTTCGAAAACCTCATATCCTTAGTTGGCGTATTTTCTAATAAGCGAACGCAAACTACAATTTGCCACTTTACCGCATCATTGAATTAATTCCCACTTGTTGAATTTTCTGTGTATTTTTTGATCAGCCTCATATAGTATTACAATGTATTTGTATCAACGCCCTTTCAGATAAGCGAACATATTTATCAGTTGGACTCATCCTCAGAACCTCTTTTTTTAAATACTGACATAACGCCAAGATATTCACTGTTTAATCAGAATTTTGTGTATTTTTTGGTCAGCCTCGTATAGTCCGTAGTATTTGTGCCGGTACCTTTCCAGACAAACAAACGCAATTCGCGGTTGAGTTGACTTAATCCCTTTAACGATTGGGCTGTTGGGAAGACTTTGGTTTATTTACCGTTTAATCAGAATTCTGTGTATATTTTAGTCACCCTCTTGGGGTCGGTATTATTGCACCTATGTGCCAGTACTTTTCCTTGTTAAACGGAATTTATTCGACTTAGCACCTACCATCAATTTAGATTCTGGCTTTTAATTGTTGGTAAAATGTTGGCCCATTCATTGTTTGATCAGAATTTTGTGTATTTTTCGGTAATATACATTTGTGCCGGTACCATATCAGATAAACAAACGCAATTTGCGGTTGAGTTGACTTACTGCATTCAAGACAAGACTTTGGTTTATTTACCATTTAATCAGAATTGTGTGTATTTTTTGGTCCGCCTCCTATAGTCACTATTACTACACATTTCCGCCGGAACCCTTGCAGGCAAACAAACGCGATTTTCAGTTTGATTTAATCCGTACAGCGATTAGGCTCTCGGCAAAACTTTGATTTATTTACTGTTTAAGGGATTATGCCACTGTAAAGAATTGCAACCTACCACTTCTTTGGTATTTTTTTTGGATGGGAAAAAATGTATTATTAATAAAACGAAGTTTACCACATGTTTATATACGTATTAAGGTACAAATTAAAAAACGGCCGTTGTCGAGAAAACGTGTTTTTAAAATGTTGCTCCGGGGCCGGACAAATATCTTGAAAAGTTTTGATCCTCCAAAAATAAAAAAAAATCTTCTTAAACTACACGAAAATGTCTAGAGAAATCCGTACGTAATTTGGAAAATATTAATTTTTGAAAAAATATCAAACTTTTGAAAAAAGTCGCTTTTTTCCACAAAAAAATTGAAAGTTTTTTGTTAATAACTTTTATAATTTTTAATATTTGCCAAAACCGATACATATTTCTCTATGGAATCTAACTAAGAAGCTACAGTTAAAGTTTTTGAAAGAATGCCAAGCTTTTGAAAAAAGTCGGTTTCATCCGCAAAAAAATTAAAGTTTTTTGTTATTAACTTTTATAATTTTTACTACTTGGCAAAACTCATACATATTTCCCTATGGGATCTAATGAAAAAGCTACAACTAAAGTTTTTTGAAAAAATGGAAAGCTTTTGCTAAAAGTCGGATTTTTCCGCAAAGAAATGAAAGCTTTTTGTTAATAACTTTTATAATTTTGAATATTTGGCAAAACTCATACATAATTCTCTATGAAATCTAATTAAGAAGCTACAGCTAAAGTTTCTGAAAAAATGGCAAGCTTTTGAAAAAAGTCGGGGTTTTCCGGAAAAATGAATGTTTTTTATTAATAACTTTTATAATTATCAATATTTTGCAAAATCTGAGCGGATCTAATTAAGGAGCTACAGTTAAAGTTTGAACTCAATTGGATAAAAATTGGAAGAGTTATCTGTCACGCCACTTTAAAAAACATAGTTTTGATAATCGCGTTTAAAGCTTTAAGTTATGATTTCTATTATTTGAACTAGAAACTTTATATAAACATCTTTTTTACCGTTACTCTGCAATGCCAGCACCATACAAATTGCCTTCCAAGTGTATATATTCGGTATCTTCCAATTTTTTCAGCGATCTAGATGTAGAGCATCCGTAAACGACGACTCGGCTTGACTGATTCTCGTTTGATTGTTATCGATGCAATAATTGTAACGTCAGGCCTATCGTCAACTGCAGGCCCTCCATTATCTCCACTATACCGAAAAATCCATCGTTGAATGCACATAAAGAGACATCAGCAACAATATCAAGCACCTTCTTATTGCTTAAAATATTTTTTTGGTGCAATGTTCCAGGCGGTCGGATTGAAAGACTCGTTATTATTTTGTGTAAATCCTCCCCAGCCACGTTCGAGCAAGCCATTATGGGTAAGATCTTCGTACACTGGTTTGATGGCATTAAATACTTCGATACTTACAGCTGGCTTATGCTTTACGTCAAGAACCTCATAAGGTTTTGCATTTACTATACCTTTAAAAGTTTTGCTATCGCCTTCACCGACGTACTTTGAGTATTTAAGAGTATTTAACGTTGTTCAACTTGAGCGACCGTTGAAACATTTGAATTACTCTACCAACTTCCATCCTGCTTGACGAGCCTTCGTGATTGCTTTGGCAACTTTTTGCATATGTTTTCAGCCATTCTGCGTATTCAGCAGTGTCAGCGCGATTTTTCCAATATCCACATTACTATTTATTATTTATTTCTATTTATTGGGCGGTAGGCTGCGGCAACTAATAAAAGGCTAATAACCTCGCCCGGAAAAACAAATTATTATGGAAGATTTAACAAGCCTCGGGTCTTGTTAAATAAGGCCAAGATCGGATCCCGGTTGAAGTACCGATGATGATGATGAGGCCAACGTTCCTTCTCCTCTGCACTCTCCTTCCACGCTTGACCATCTGATCCGGTCTCCTCAAGGTCAAACCTAACTTTGTCCTCCCATCTCCGTCACGGCCGTCCTACCGGTCTCTTTCCTGTTCGTCTGTCGTCAAGAATTCTACGCACGGTCCTATTGTTGTCCATTCTCGCCACATGTCCGGCCCATCTTAATCTCCGCGACCTCATTACTCTCACTATTGTAGGTTTGCGGTATAGCTCTTCCAATTCGTGGTTGTGGAATTTCCTCCATTGTCCTGCCTCTTCATCATATTTACCGCCAAACATACTCCTTAAAACTTTATTCTTGCATACCCGGAATTTGTTTTCTTGCCGTTTTGGGAGAGCCCATGTTTCGCCTCCGTATAGAACAATCGGCATGATTATGGTTCTGTAAACACGGAGCTTTATATTACGTGATAGCAGTTTAGATGTCAGCAGTTTACTGACGGCGTGCCAACTAGCTTTGCCGGAATGCAGTCTTTTGCTAATTCCCTTCGACATTTCGTTACTGGGCATCGGTATTGTTCCCAGATATTTAAACTCTTCAACTTTTTCAAATATCTTGGCTCTGACGTTTATATGTGTTTCCTGAGGTTCACCTGCTCTCGCCGTAATCATATATTTTATTTTGTCTTCATTTATTTCTAGGCCCACCTCTTCTGCCGCTTGCATCATTATTAAATTGTTTTTACTTACAGTTTCGAGATTATCGCCCAGAACGGCCATGTCATCCGCATATGCGAGCACTTGTGTGGCCCCGTTCGGGGATGCTCTGGCCATGCTGTCGTCTTGTATCTTTCTGATGACATACTCGAGCACAAGGTTAAAAAGACATGATGAGAGGTCTGTTTTAGTCCATCGTGGTTTTCTATTCTAACTCGCCCGTTATTTTCGTTCATGTAGATTTGAATGAGGGTGGCATATTTTTTTCGGGACTTCCAGCTCAACTACAATATGGTAAAGTCTTTGCCTTACGACTGAGTCTTAGGCTTTTTTGAAGTCAACGAACAGTTGGTGAACCGTCTCTCCGTGTTCCCACTTCTTTTCCAACAATTGCCTCACTGTGAAGATTTGGTCGCTCGTTGGCCGGTTCCTAGGGAATTCGCACTGGTAGTCTCCCATAATTTCTTCTGCGTATGGCGTGCTTCTCACCAGTATGATATTTGTTAGTATTTTGTATGTGCTTGGGAGCAATGATATTGCTCTGTAGTTTTCGCAATCAGATCTGCCGCCTTTTTTGAAAATGGGGACCACTATTGAGGTTTTCCATTCTTCAGGAGTGATTTCTGTATCCCACATTGATTTAATCAGTTGGTGGATCTGTGGCGTTATTAACAGATACATACAGTACGCAAGGAAGTAGTGTAGAACAACACAGAAACAAAATCGAATAAGTAAAAGCATCAGCCGTATACCAAACAATAACACAACAATTCCACATCATTCGAGTGTATTTGAGTTTAGAAATCAGATTCCTACACGCGGCAGTTGCCTGATGTGTTGAGTATTGGTTCATTGTTTAGTGATTCTAATCGTCATTCGAATCAAAGATTCTTCACTATCGTCGCAAACGCTATATATCTGCCGAGCGGTTGCCTCTTCTCCATGTTTCATAAGCTCTGCCGGTATGCAGTCGACTCCAGGAGCCTTGTTGTTTTTCAATCGATTTATTGTATCTGCAACTTCGTTGAAAGAGGGCTCTGGGATTTGAGGCTCTGCTGTATGTACGTCTGGTCCGTTTATTTGTGGTTGATGGGTGCGCTCGTTGATCAGGTTTTTAAAGTACTGCTTCCACCCTGTGACGATACTGTTTGTTTCTGTGACTAGACAGTCGTTTGCGTCCCGAATTATTTTGAATCTTCCTCGGTAGCCATTTCTAATTGTATTTACCTCTCATGTTCTTTGCTCTGGCATTTTCTAGGATTTTTTCGATTGAGGTCTTCTTCCATTCGCGTTTTGTGCGTTTGAAATGTCTTGTTGTCTATTTTCGAATCGCCGCGTATCTTTCTGCGTTGACTTCATCATACCTTTCTAAGTGGATCATTCTGTGGCGTTTATTCCTTCGCTTTTCGCCCTGCACTCATCGTCAAACCAAGTTTTGGACTTAATTGTTTTCTGAAATTCTAATACCTTTGTTTGATTACGTCTCTGATCGATGCCCATTTAGTGTCCACATTATTGGTTTCCTCTTCCTCACTACTCCCATTCTATAGGATGCCAGATCTATTCGTTAGTTCGTCTTGATATTTAACCCTTTTGCGCAGGTCTTTTAGTTTATCAGTGTCGAACTTTTTGCTCGTCTCTCGTGACTGTCCGTGTTAGTTTGCTGGGAGCCGACAACTAATTTTGCCTATCATTAGAAGATGGTCGGAGTCGCAATCTGCTCTTCTATATAATCTTACGTCAAGGATGTTCGAATGGTGTCTTTTGTCTATGAGGAAGTGGTCTATTTGGTTACGCCGTCGGATGATATCCATGTGACTTTATGATTTGCTTGTGCTTGAACATCGTGCTCTTCACGACCAGATCTTTTGACGGTGCGAACGTGATAATTCGAATTCCATTATAATTTGAAACGTTGTGTAGGCTTTCTTTACCTACAGTTGATTGGAAGATATCTTCCTTTCCAATTTTCGCATTGAGGTCCCCGAGGAGGATTTTAACATCGAGTGATGGGTTCCATTAAATACTTCCTCTAGGGTTTCGTAGAACGTGTCCTTGCCCTCGCCGAGCGAACCGAAGGAAGCGACGTTGAATACCTTCGATTCTACGGATATGGGTCGTGCGATAAAGGGACCATACCTGGCTAGGATAGTCTAGCAGTGGACGGACGAAGGTAAGGTAAAGGGATCGAGTTACGTACTAGTTGGAGACCAGCGTTTACGAACCCGAGGGCAGAATTGACTTTCCGGATCGTCTCGTCAATGTGTGAGTGGAAGTTAAGCTCCCTGTCGCAAAGGATCCCAAGGTCTCGAATAGATTGGAGAATGATCTGGGGTTGGTTATGAAGGGAAAAGGGGCGCGAAGATGGGTGAATACGCTTGCGAGAAAAGGTTATAGATTGGCACTTGGGGATGTGCAGTACAGAGCTGTTTTTGTCCCACCAAAGTTTGATTGCAGCAGTGCAGAATCAAGTGGTGACTCGATCATCTTATATATCTTGGTGTCATCAGAGTATAGCGACAAGCAAGAATACATAATGACCTTATCAATGTCATTAGTGGCAAGTATAAATAGAAGGTGGTCCAGGTGGCTTCCTCGAGGGACCCCAGGAGCAGCATATCATGGACCTGAACCTAGCAGAATAAAGTCTATCCTTTACATAAAAAAAAATCCGTTTCAGCGGCCCCGGTTCGAAGCCGAGGGTCGATAATTGGAAGAGGATAAGATTGTGGGAGATTTTGTTAAATACTTTACTGAGGTCGGCTGAGACCATGTCACCCTATGGTGCTGAAAGTGTAAACGAAGTGAACTCAACACGCTTGGTTTTAGTTGATTGGCCATTCAGAAAACCATGTTGACTCTGTGAAATAAAAGATTTGCAACAAATACTAAGAGATTCGTATTTTTTTTTTTTTATTAGACTCTCTAGGGAGAGGCGAACCTATAGCGTCGAGTGGGCGCCCCGAGATGCCATCAAATAACTGTTGCAGTTCTTTTTGAACAGTTGCAGGTTGTAATGCTCCGGGAACACTCGCGTGGGAAGGGAGTTCCACAGCTTCCCCGCTCTGTAACGGAACGAGTTCTGAATACAGGGATGTTCGCGCCGTCGGGAGATGGACCACAAACGGGTGTGATCCGTCAGATTGTCTTGTGGAGCGCATATAGACCGAATTGCGTAGAACAATGCCAAGAATCTCCGAAGAACAGCACCCGTGATAATATCTGTAAAACAGACAGAGGTCGGCCACGCGCCTTCGACGTGATAGCGACTGTAGTCCCGACGTCAGCGCCGAGTCCCCGAACAGGCGGATCGCTCGTCTTTGTACGCTCTCAAGTAGGTCGAGGGTATGTTTAGGAGCCGAGCTCCAAACATGAGAGCAATATTCGAGCGCGGGTCTAGAATGCTTTCGAGAATTTTGGGTAAGTGGGAGAGTTTGGCGATTGGGTGGTAGTTCGCAACATCGTTTTCGGAACCCTTTATGTGGATGGAGGTGATGAAGGAGGTTTTCCAAATGTGGGGGAATACACATTGAGAGAGTGAAAGATTGAAAATCATCGAGAGGGGGGCAGAGAGAATGGATGAACATTTCTTGAGGAGAATTGAACGGATACCATTAGGGCTCGGTGTAAGCTCGTCTTTGAGCTGTAGTAGGTTAGATTCAATTAAGGGCGATCAAAGGAGTTGTCGAGAAGGGGCCCGGGGGAAAAGTTGGGTAGATACTTACTTGGTTGACCGTGGAGTGGTCGCTGAAGCTATTTCCTGGTGGCAGGTTGCAGGAGGCGCAGAGCTTTGTGCTCCCCTGTTCAGCTTGTTTACGTTTGATTGATTATTCCTTTGTCAATGTCTCTTAGCGAGTCCTCTACTTCAAATTATAAATTTATATTCGGGATCATATATCGGTAGAATAGCACTTGCAATTGATCACTTGGATCTACGACGTTGTTTTCCAATTCGAGTGTTAGCTGGTTATTCAGTTCTATATTGGAATTTGAGCTCGGTCCAGTAATTACATTCGTTCTCGTTCGTGGTTTTACGTCGAATGAATTCATTTTTATTTTCGCCGTTGACGTTTAGTTTTTATTCGCGGCGACGCCGTTTTTTATTATTTTTTTCTGCCAAGTAGAATTTGCATAAAGTAGTTTATGCAAATTAGCTACTTGACGATTTTTCTTTCCTTTACAGGCAGAGAGGGGAATTAGTGGGTGTCGGGCGAGGACATGGACGCGAGGTCCGTAACAACTCCAACTCCACCTTGTTCGGCTTCGACCTCTCTACCCATAATCTCAAGCACCGCCACCTAAACTATTCTCACCACTAATCTTAAGCGGCGCTTCTACACTTTACTATAACCTTGTCGTTGTAATGTCCATGCATTTAAGACCAATGTACATCGAAACCTCCTTTCCTTATCCACTTCCTTTCCTTTCGCTCGCACTGTGCTCTGACATGTAAGGGTACTCCAAAATCTCCTTTTGTGCGCGCGTTTGTGTAAAAAAAACGCCATTGAGGCGCCTGAGTTGGGAAAGAGGTTGTGTCTTGGGTTTGATTGTGCAAGATTCAACCGACGACTCTTGCTGTTGTGCAATTTGGCACAATTACTGAGCGGTAGTTGAGGTCCCTATGCTCATCCGCCCGGTCAAATACCACCCCATTACGCTATAGGCTTCGTGAGATGGTTGGAAGAAATCCTTGAGCATCTTTCTGAGCTTGGCTGATGGACCTGGTCAAGAAAAAATAGTATCTCAAGGCGCTATAGGTTCGCATTTTCTGGGAGAAGGAAAATAAAACAAAAAAAACCTTTGAATGTATTATAGTTTTTCTGGTTTTAAATTATTTTTGTTCATACAATCCCACTGTTCACCTTTCTTCTCAATCATCATCATCATCATCATCGGCACTACAACCGGGATCCGGTGTGGGCCTTATTTAGCAAGTCCTGAGGCTTGTTAAATTTTCCATAATAATTTGTTTTTCCGGGCAAGGTTATTAGCCTTGCTCCTTTTTTCTGAATCAACGGTAGTAAAATTCGGTATTGTCGATATATAATACATATGGATAAGTTTTTGTTCGTGATTCCTCAAACTTCTGAATTTTCTGACCACTTGAATATAAGATTTCAAAATTTCTCATTTTTCCAATAGTGCAGATATGCGCCCTTTTTTTCAGATTTTTTAGCTAGTAATTTAATTGTGTTAATTCGAATATATGCAATATGGTGTTTGGAACCCCTATGTTCGTTGGAATTTCAGTAATCGTACTCATATTTTTCTGGTCATGTTCTAGTGATATTCCTAAACCGTTCACACTGTATACCCACACTATAAGTGTTTTGTTTTTTTTTCATGTCAAGTTATAAAATAGTTTTAACTTAGATTAATGAATGCCCCTTTCGGTCCAAGAAATTTTTTCTGGTCATATTCCATCATTGTTAAGGTTCGACTCGTGCTGAGACTTCGCAACATTTTTGCGTATACTTTTCCACTTAAATTGTGTTAACATAAATCATTCTATTTGGAGCAGAGAACTGCACTAGAATTTCTGACTATATTTATACTTCGTCGTATCTGAATATATAATAGGTTTTTTTTTGAATATTTTCGCCGTCGTTTTAGATTATTTTCTTTGTTATATCTAAATATTCTTGTCGCCACATGTAGTTATTTTCATTGTTATTTCTGCACATTTCGTGAGTCGTTTCGGATTTTTTTGTGGCTGCATTTATAAATATTTTTCTCGTGAATTCTGACTATTTTCTTTGTCGTTTTCTAATAGTGTCTTTGTCATAGTTCTTTATGGTTTATTTTGATTTATGTTAATTTAAACTAGCCCACTAACAGTCGCTTGCATGTCGCCTTGTCATCATGTCTGTGGTCATTTGATCTGTCTTAATCTTGATAAGCAAGTTATCATTCTTAGTTTGAGTGAGTGGACTACAATTTCTGACTATTTGTCATTTCTAATTTTTTTGTCGTCATTTTTGAATAATTCTTCCGTTGTGTCTCTTCATTGTGCATACTATATCTACCTACACCCCTGAATTCCATCCTGGCTTCTTTTATATATTATTAATACAGTCTCGTTCGGATTATTAGACATTTGCAGTTCTTAACATTTACTTCGTGAATTCTGACTAATTTCTTTCTTTTTCCTGAAATTTGTCTTCTTTATTTCTAAATACTTTCTCGATCAGAGGTCTTTAATGTTAATTTTGATTTATGTTAATACTTATATGCTAGTTAAAATTTATAATTTGGGTGAACGTCTACACTGAACCAGAATTTCTGATTAATCCTTTATCATTTCTGAACTCTTTTGTTGTAAATTGTGCATTTTCTTTGTCACAGTCCCTCATTCTTCATTTATATCGTTGAAAACCATTCTCCATTTGTTTCTTCTGAAGATATTTCCAGTCATCGGTCTAGTTTGTTGTCCTTCTCCGTTTACGATGCCCAGAAACTTTCTTTTACTACCTTCCATAAACTACACTCCTTCGGTCTCCTGTGTGAAATTAAATTATCATTACTAGTCTTGAAGCCTTGAAAACTGAATGAATAGTTTGTTGGAAACTAAAACCGTACCTTGGTTGTAAAGCCGAATAAGTCAGTAAATTTTCAAGCTTTATTGATCAGAAACTCTCCAATGGGCAAGTACTATATTTCTGGTCACGGCGTTAATTTACTAGACCACCTGCCAATTTTGTATCCTTTTACTGTTATTCTATAGGGTTCAAGGTTTCCATATAGGAAGATTTCCTTATTGCTCTCCTGGTGTAAGTTTGGTGTCAGTCGTTTTAGGCGTCTGTACAAGTGTCATTTTTAAGCATATACCATCTAAGTAAGAAATTTTTTACTACACTAGAGATGATTTTGTTAATATTTCACTATTAACTAGCCATCGGATATATCTAGCTCTAGTGTTGTCAGTCTTTATTTAACCCACATTCAAGTACTGTTCTTCTTGTGGGTGGGGTGATAGGTAACCATTGTTCTCACTGATTTCATCCAGGGTATATCCCGTTCTACTATAATCGTGGAACCACTTACTCAGTTGGCATTATCACCAACGTTCCTTCGAAACTACATCAAACGCAGAGAGACGTGAACTGCACATATGAATATAATATAATGTTGGATTGTCATCTGTATAAAACGTTCGGCTCTTCAATCCATTGATTGACTAATCTCGCTCAATTTGAAAGGTTTTCGGGATAGTGTATGGCTACCATTTGGGCTGCCCACTCGATGCCATTTGGATCTTGATCACTTAAAGATGCTCCAGATACTTTTCTGCTGCTGGTAGTCATGGCAATCGATACGTCGATGTGAGGGGGGACAGAGCATCGTATCTTTTGTCCTAAAATCTTTTCGTCTTTGGTTGCATCTTATATAAAAATGTATCTCAGTAATAATTTACGATGTCAAAACTGGCAGTAATGATAAAAAAATGATGATAGTAAGCTCTGATCGTTGTGGTGTAGATGTTCGGTATATGGCGGTTGTGTTTTGTCGGCACGTCGCGGTCATAATGATAAGATCCTTATCAGCGAACAACGTTCCATTGGAAATGAAGAAGAAGTCTTTTTAGATCCCCCCCTCCGGTATTATGGACCGTACTGTTGAGCGATAGATATTGAGCGAGTTGGAAAGACCGGCAACGGGGTTAAACCGGTACCCTTTTGCTCTATAATAACATCATTGGAGTATTTCATCAATGATCTAGCAGGCGGTGATGGTATCGAAGGGCGCATTGCGTCCTCTTCTTACCATCTATGCCTAATGCTTTACCGAAGAGCTATTGATATTGATCTTTTGCACGAGCACCAGGCTGATGAATACAAAAGGTAGGCTGTGGTTCGGAAAAACGGTTCCCCTTCTGAAAAGCAATTTTCCATATTGCACCGTGAGGGGAATGGACGCGAATGTATCTCCACATATCCCAAGCAGGAGATTAGTTAGGCTGGTCCCGGTGTAATCGCCGTAGCGCTGGATCGCTGAGGTTTCATCAAAAAGATTAATTGACGCTACAGATAGGGAATGCGGTGAAGTGTGGGTAGGGTATGTGAAGAGGGTATTACGAAACGCTATAGTGTGTGTCGGCATAAGATCGAAAGCGGAATGAAAGTATGACGCTGTTCAGTGGAGACGGCCGGATGCCAAAGAAGGGTATTACACATCTGGCCAATATGTTCGGGATCATCTCCTTTCTTCGGAAAGGCTTCGTACCCTGTCAGGTTATTTTTCTGATGTTGTTGTCGTTGTTGTTGCCGCTGTTACTGTGGTTATGTTGTTGTCGTTTTGATAAACGTGCCCTTAGTCCGGGATTTACATCATAACATTGGCACATACCAATAATCATGTTGCTCCTGATGATGGAACGCGATGTAGTGATCCTTTTTGATGATAATGATGACGAGGTCAACAATTTATTTTAAAATGTTTTAATCCTGTTTTCTGCTGTTGTTGCCTTACTTGTTTTTTTTTTGTAGTTTTTGCTTCCTTTGAAGAAGGAAAAATGTTAGTAAGTTTGGACGAGGACTCACCAAGTCAAAGGGGTTACTTATGGCAAATGTATGCGCGGATGCATGTGAGTGTCAAGAGGAGGGTCAGACTAAGCGATTTATTTCTGCTTCGTTAGATCTGATTCTTATTTTGATGAGTTGTCGCGGTAGTTTTTTGTTTTTCGATCCTCCTTTCCTCTTTTTGTTGTTGTTGTTTTTTGTTTTTGCTAGATCCTTCTGTTGCATTTAGCTTTGTCCCGGTTCATGCGGGACGGTTGTTACTTGAGTTTTGTGTAAGTATTTCGGTGGACATCATTAATTATGAGATGTTCACTGCTGCTTGTTATCTGTTTATTTGGACATACATTCAAGTGTGATTATGCTGTGATGCAACTGGTTATCTAGACTCATGGCAATGTGGGAATTTTCTGATATATTCTCTGAGTGCGTCGGTTGATGACATCGGATTTTTTTAGAGTTTTGATGGATCATCAATTTAACAGTAATCCAGCTGAATAGCGGCCAACAGGAATTTGGTGTGGTAAAACGAGAATACGTAACCTTTTTTTCCAATTACATAGTTTTCCAAATGAAACTTGCTTACTACGGGGCATAACGACCAGTTGAAGAGGTACTATCTACTTCTTAGATTTATCTCGACTATAATTGACACTTTTTGAGCGACATATCGACTGTCATTCGTATCACATCAGTTTGTATTTCTCACCACTATTCCAAAGGATTTTTCAGTAAAACAGGGATGTAAAGCTTTGCGAAGTAGTAAAGAGAGCGATCCGAACCCTGGCTGTAAAAAGGTTAAAACCAAAATACCAACTTCAGTCCACGGCAGCGTATTGTCCGAGAATCACAAGCTGTGATTGTGACGTTAATGCCCTAGTGTACCTCGCTTAAGATTTCTTCGATTTTTTTTTTTTAGCTGTGGTCACTCCGGTTGCGTATACGGAATCGCCATAAGGGGAATCTCGATGTTTCGATATTATATAGAACCGACTTTAATTACATTATCTCCTCTTTCATATTTATTCATTACACGATCGGTTTTGCAATCAGTAAGGCGATTACATGGTCTATAAATTGTCAGTCCCTAATTTGATATGCAAACTTTTTTTGTTCACAAAATGTAACAATCCCGACGTGTTGGCCAGTTACAAAAGGTCAATTTTGAATGCTTATTGTTGCAAATTAATGTTTAATATATCGCTCGTGCTTAATGTTGCTGTCTGGTTTACAGTTCTGTTAACGACGAAACTTGATTTGGATCAGCCTATACAAGTACGATTAATGGGAATGACACGCCACACTTTGATCATTCTCATGTAGTTTTTTAGTGTAGTTTTTAGTTGTAACCTGAATCTACACTGATACAGTATCATTTAAGAGACTATCTTCTCTTGACCAATATACTGCGAATTAAATAGAAACCGGTTAAAACGTTGGCAATAGCATGGATACCGAGTTCGGAATTCGTAGAACTGAACACCTACAAATCGATCGATTACATATTCGTATTGTTGTAACCGAACATTTGAGAGATACCAGGCTCTCGTTTTTTGGCAATTGTGGTTTTACAAATTTTATTACCTTAAAACTCAAATTTGATCGATGTA